>OY986946.1:4224296-4226796 GCA_963920595.1 Eimeria praecox | reverse complement strand
CCTAAACCCTAAACCCTAAACCCTAAGCCCTAAACACGAGTTCCTGAAGAGGGAAACGTTTTGTTTACCTAACTGAAGCAACACCACTTCAGTAGCTAAAGACAGCAGGGCCTAGGGTTTAGGGTTTAGGGTTTAGGGTTTAGGGTTTAGCTGCTGTTCATAGGCCGGTGCTTTGAGGTTAGGGTTTCGGGTCTAGGGTTTAGGGTTTAGGGTTTAGGGTTTACCTGGCCTTCAGCACAGCAAGATCTGTGGCGATATAGGTGTATGTCCCTCCTTGTCTTCTAATTGCTATTGAAGGAGGCTGCTGCTGCTGCTGCTGTTGCTGCTGCTGCTGTTGCTGCTGCTGCTGCAGCAGCTTCACCTGAGTCTGAGGGAGCCGAGCATTTAACGGGCTTGTGCTGCTTCTGCTGCCATTGTTGTTGTTGCTGCTGCTGCTGCCATTGCTGCTGCTGCTGCTGCTGCCATTGCTGCTGCTGCTGCTGCTGCTGCTGCTGCTGCTTGCTTCAGAGGGCAGCAGCAAGCCCTCTGTCTCTAGTAGATACACCAGCTGCTGCATGCGCTGCTGCTGCTGCAGCTCTCCGTCTGCTGCTTGAGGAGACAGATCAAACAGCCGCAGCTGCTGCGCGAAACGCTGCAGCAGCAGCAGCAGCAACAGCAGCAACAACACAGAATCACTAACAGCAGAAGATGCAGCAGCAGCAGCAGCAGCAGCAGCAGCAGGTGCAGCAGCAGCATAAGACGACAGGTATAGGACAGCAGAGACAGAAAACAAATAAACAAATACATACAAATATTCATTTATTTATTTATTTATTTATTTATTTATTTATTTATTTATTTATTTCACTTATTTATTTGTTTGTTACATAATTAATTAATTAATTAATTAATTAATTAGTCATATAATTAATTAGTTAATTATATAATTAATTAATTAGTTAATTATATAATTAATTAATTAATTAATCAATTAGTTAATTATATAATTAATTAATTAATTAATTAATTAATTAATTATATAATTAATTAATTAATTAATTATATAATTAATTAAATAATTAATTATATAATTAATTAATTAATTAATTAATTAATTAATTAATTAATTAAATATACAAACATGCATATAAAGAAGAATGTGTCCCTAAAATAATACAAAAATGTAATATAATACTAAATAAATATATAATTAATTAATTAATTAATTATACAAACACACAAAGACAAACACAAAGACAAACAAACAAAGACAAAGACAAAAAACAAACAAAAATAAATAAATATAAAGACAAACACAAAAACAAAAACAGAGACAAAGACAAATAAATATAAATAAATATAAATAAATATAAAGACAAAGACAAAGACAAACAAAGACAAAGACAAACAAAGACAAAGACAAAGACAAACAAAGATAAATAAATATAAATAAATATAAAGACAAACACAAAGACAAACAAAGACAAAGACAGACGAATAAATACAAATAAATATAAAGACAAACACAAAAACAAAAACAGAGACAAAGACAAAGACAAATAAATACAAGAACAAACAGAAAGACAAAGATAAATACAAATAAATATAAATAAAAACAAATAAAGACAAAGACAGACAAATAAAGATAAGCAAAGACATATATATATATATATATATATATATATATATATAAAGACAAACAAACCGAGACGCAGACAAAGACAAATAAATAACAAAGACAAATAAATACAAAGACAAATAAAAATAAACAAAGGCAGACACAGACGAATAAGGACGAACATATAAACAAATAAAGACAAAGACAAACAAAGAAAGACAAAGACAAACAAAGAAAGACAAAGACAAACAAAGAAAGACACAAACAAAGAAATAAATAATAAATAAAGACAAAGACAAACATTATTATTATTATTATTATTATTATTATTATCATTATTATTATTATTAAACAAATAATAAATAAAGACAAAGACAAACACACAAAGACACAAACAAATAAAGAAATACAAAGACAAACAAAGACAGACACACAGAAACAAACAGAGACAAACAAAGACAGGCAGACAAAGAGAGATACAGAGAGACAGAGAGAGAGAGACAGACAGACAGACAGGGAGACAGAGACAGACAGACAAAGAAACAGAGACAGAGAGAGACAGAAGGAGACAGGGAGAAAGAGACAGAGAGAAAGAGACAGAGAGAAAGAGACAGAGAGAAAGAGACAGAGAGAAAGGAGAAGACAGAGGGAAAGGAGACAGACAAACCTTAACAGATATTTGTTTTATTATTCTGCTGTCTGCTGCTGCTGCTGTGTCTCCCGAAGACAGCAAAGCCAAGCAGCAAAGAGCTGCAGCAGCAAACGAAGGCGACGACTCATACAACTTCATACCCATCTGTACATACACACACACCCTCCTGCTGCTGCTGCTGCTGCTGCTGCGCCTGTTGCTGCTGCAGCACCCCCTACTGCTGGCTTGCGTGCTAGTCCTGCTGCTGCTGC
>OY986946.1:4216796-4219296 GCA_963920595.1 Eimeria praecox | reverse complement strand
TGGTATGGCTGCTGGGGATTCCACTGCTGCTGCAGCCGAGGCTGCTGCTGCTGCTGCTG
Source organism: Eimeria praecox (assembly GCA_963920595.1). NCBI lineage: Eukaryota > Apicomplexa > Conoidasida > Eucoccidiorida > Eimeriidae > Eimeria > Eimeria praecox. The sequence continues at coordinate 4,219,237 of OY986946.1, read as the reverse complement.
CCACTGCGGCTGCTGCTGCTGCCACTGAGGCTGCTGCTGCTGCTGCCATTGAGGCTGCTGCTGCTGCTGCCATTGAGGCTGCTGCTGCCACTGAGGCTGCTGCTGCTGCCACTGAGGCTGCTGCTGCTGCCACTGCGGTGGCTGCTGCTGCTGCCACTGCGGCTGCTGTTGCTGCTGCCACTGCGGCTGCTGTTGCTGCTGCCACTGCTGAGGCTGCTGCTGCTGCCACTGTGGCTGCTGCTGCTGCTGCCACTGTGGCTGCTGCATCTGCTGCTGCTGCCACTGCGGCTGCCAAGGGTTCTGCTGCTGCTGCTGCGGCTGCTGCTGCTGCTGCCACTGATGCTGCTGCTGCTGCTGCTGCGTTGGATTTGGAGATGAGCGCTGCTGCTGCTGCTGCTGCGGAGTCTGCATTCTATCCTGCTGCTGCTGCGGCTGCTGCTGCTGCTGCTGCGGCTGCTGCTGCTGCTGCTGCGGCTGCTGCTCCTTGCGTGTGTTTTGGCGCTCTAGCTCTTGTTTGTATTGCTGCTGCAGCAGCTGTCAACAAGACAGACAGCACAGGCAGCACCAAACCCTAAACCCTAAACCCTAAACCCTAAACCCTAGTCTCTCGTTGTCCCCCTCATACAGGAGAGAGACACCCCTAAACCCTAAACCCTAAACTCTAGGCCCTAAACCCCATACCCTAAACCCTAGACTCTAAACCCTAAACCCTAGACCCTAACCCCTAAACCCTAGACCCTAAACCCTAAACCCTAAACCCTAAACCCCAGTCCCTCACTCCCATTCTTTGATTGTAGAAGGCCTCATCCTGCGGGTCTAACCACTCCGAGGGTTCCTCCTGCAGCTTTCTCCTCATGTACTCTTCTCTCTCCTTCTGTCCCCTACAAACACCACCAAACCCTAAACCCTAAACCCTAAACCCTAAACCCTAAACCCTATGGCAGCAGCAAGAGAAGCCTCCAATGTATTCACACGGATTCATCTGTAAGTATATATGTTCTTCATAACAAACCCCTTAGGGTTTATGAATTAGGGTTTATGAATTAGGGTTTATGAATTAGGGTTTATGAATTAGGGTTTAGGGTATCTAACCTCAATCGTCTCCATTCAAAGTAGGGTACATGCAAAACCCTAAACCCCATCCTCGTCAATAGCCTGTGTTTTAGTTTTGTATATGCTGTGTAAACCTCCGTCCCACTATAAAAATGTGAGGGGCCATCAACCTCTATAGCTATAGGGCGTCTAGATCCTGAGCCAACCCCTAAACCCTAGATAAACCCTAAACCCTAGATAAACCCTAAACCCTAGATAAACCCTAAACCCTAGATAAACAATTAACCCTACATATAAACAAGTTACCCTTACAACATTACATAAACCCTAAACCCTAATATAAAAAAACCCCAGCATACACAATACAACAATATAAACAGAATATGTTTTAGGACTAGGGTTTATTAATTCCTAGGGTTTATTAATTCCTAGGATTAATAGGGTTAATAGGGTTAATAGGGTTACTAGGGTTACTAGGGTTAATAGGGTTTAGGGTTTAGGGTTTAGGGTTTAGGGTTTAGGGTTTAGGGTTTAGGGTTTAGGGTTTAGGGTTTAGGGTTTAGGGTTTAGGGTTTAGGGTTTAGGGTTAACCTGTGGGTACATTGCCGTCCTCATCTGCTAGGGGCCCCGATAATTTTCGAGTTAATATTTTTATTAATTCTTCTTTTTCTTGTTTTTCTTCTTTTGTTAGAATTTCTTCTTCGGCGTCATACAAATACTGATCTTGCTGCTGCTGCTGCTGCTGCTGCTGTTGCTGCTGCTGCTGCTGCTGCTGCTGCTGCTGCTGCTGCTGCTGCTGCTGCTGGTGCTGCTGCTGCTGGTGCTGGTGGTGGTGCTGCTGCTGCTGCTGGTGGTGCTGCTGTTGCTCGGGTAGCGGCTCTGAAGAAGAAGAAGATATATTCGCTGAGCTGCTGGCAGCAGCTGATGCTGCTGCTGCTGCTGCTGCTGCTTCTGCTGCTGCTGCTGCTCCTTGCTGCTGTTGCTGCTGCTGCTGCTGTTGTTGGGGGTCCAGCTGTTCGCTAGCTGCTGCAGTGCTGAGGAGACAGCGGGAGTACTTGCTGCTGCTGCTGCTGCTGCTGCTGAGGCTGATGTTGCGGTGTATAACCAGCTGCTGACGGCTGCAGCAAGTCAGGAGGAAATGAGCAGAGGAAGGTCTGCTGCTGCTGCTGCTGCTGCTGCTGTTGCTGCTGTTGCTGCTGCTGCTGCTGCTGCTTCGGCTAGCTGACTTCGCTGCAGCAGCTGCTGTGGCTGCTGCCCTTTGGCTACATGCTGCTGCTGCTGTTGCTGCAGCAGCAGCAGCAGCAGATCTTCTAGCAGCTCTTCCCGCTGCTGCCCCTGCTGCTGCTACGCAGCCTGCTGCTGCTGCAGTCGTGTTCATCTGCTGCGGC
>OY986946.1:4074296-4206796 GCA_963920595.1 Eimeria praecox | reverse complement strand
TCATCAAGAGAGTCCCCTAAATACAACACCAGCAATAAACTATATATATATATATATATATATATATATATATATATATAGAGAGAGAGAGAGAGAGAGAGAGAGAGCAGCAGCAGCTGCAGCAGCAGCAACAGCAGCAGCAGCACCATCATCACCAGCAGCAACAGCAACAGCACCATCAGCAGCATCATCATCATCAGCAGCAGCAACAGCAGCATCATCATCATCATCAGCAGCACCATCAGCACCATCATCATCAGCAACAGCAGCACCAGCAGCAGCAACAGCAACAGCATATTTAGTATATACTATCTACCTGCATCAGCGAATGCGATTCGAGTGGCATCAGCAGAGAAGAGTTTAATTGATTCTTCTAATGTTAGAAAATTCCCGCGGCTTTTGCTCATCTTCTCAGCATCAACCAACACCATACCGTTGCATGCAAAAGCCCTATCAAGCACCAGCAGCAGCAGCAGCAGCAGCAACAGCAGCAACAGCAGCAGCAGCAGCAGCAGTTGGAGGAGGAGGGGGGGGAGGAGGAGTAATGCAGCAGCTGCTGCAATACGTGTTTCAAAAGCAGCAGCAGCAAAAGCAGCAAAAGAAGCAACAGCAGCAGCAACACCAGCAGCAACAGCAGCAGCAACAGCAGCAGCAAGTGCATGCAAAGGAAACGCCACAGCAAAATCAGCAGCACCAACAGCAGCACCACCGCCACCACCGCCATCAGCAGCACCATCATCACCATCACCATCATCATCATCATCACCACCACCATCCCCATCACCATCATCAGCAGCAGCAGCAGCAACAGCAACATCATCATCATCAGCAGCATCATCATCATCAGCAGCAGCAGCAACAGCAGCAGCAGCAGGAGGAGACAAGGTGTGTCTAACCTAGGCCACAGATCCTGTCTGTCTCTCCACACTGCCGCATGCGTATATAAACAGAAAGTAAGATGATTGAAGATTAAATCTTTCCCGCTCACTCGCAGATCGAGAGGATACCAAAACATAAACTCTTCTCGAAGACGCTGAAGAAATAAATATAAAATAATTTATTTATTATTTAGATTTAATATTAATATTAAGTTAATTAATTATATTCATTAATTAATTAAGATATTTATTATTAACATAATGTTTATTTACTTCATATCTTTATATATATTTATTCATTTAGATATTTATTATAATTAACTTATTAATTTAATTAATTAATTTGTTTATTATAATTAACTTATTAATTTAATTAATTAATTTATTTATTATAATTAACTTATTAATTTAATTAATTAATTTGTTTTCTAAAGAAGGAAGCAGTTAAGTAGGTAAGTGAGGAGACAGAACAAATAAAAGAATATACAAACGACCCATGCTTAGGCTAAGGAGAATAAAACCAGCAGCAGCAGCAGCAGCTACCAGCAGCAGCAGCAGCACTACCAGCAGCAGCAGCAGCATCACTATCAGCAGCAGCAGCAGCATCACTTTCAGCAGCAGCAGCAGCACTACCAACAGCAGCAGCAGCAGCACTACCAGCAGCAGCAGCAGCACTACCAGCAGCAGCAGCAGCAGCACTACCAGCAGCAGCAGCAGCAGCACTACCAGCAGCAGCAGCAGCACTACCAACAGCAGCAGCAGCAGCACTAGCAGCAGCACTCGCAGCATCATCATCATCATCATCATATTACATTAAGATGCTCGAGTTGTATTCGAGTATTAGTAGGAGGTTTATCTGTTAACAGAAAGATATAATCAAATACCGCCTCCGTCAAATCCGAAGGCTCTATGCCAAGAGGCCCTGGGGTGTCTCCGTAGATATCTCCTCCCTAAATAAATAAACAAATAGTATATATATATATATATATATATATATATATATATATATATATATATATATAATATTATTATATTATTGGTTTATAAGAAGAAACAAAATCAACTATAGAAAGAAACAGATCTAAACTAGATAACTATATATATGTGCACTAGGACCTTCTTTCTAGGGTTTAGGGTTTAGGGTTTAGGGTTTAAGGTTTGAGGTTTCTTAGGTATGGTTAGGGTTTAGGGTTTAGGGTTATTTATACTTTAGTGTTATTTAGGGTTAAGTTGTTAAAGGAGGCGAAGAGTTGTTTGTTAAGAATTGTTAGTTAAATGAGTTAGTATGAATATATATATATATATATATATATATATATATATATATATATATTATATATAGACTTATTATATATTAAGATTTATTATACATATAGATTTATTATATATTAAGATTTATTATATATTAAGATATATATATTATATATATAATATTATATTATATATATATATATATATATATTATATAATATATATTATATATTATATATATTATTATATATTAAGATTTATTATATATAAAGACTTATTAGATATAAAGATTTATTATATATACTATATATATTATATATATTATATTATATATATATATTATATATTATATATATTATATATATTATATATATTATATATACTATATATATTATAGAGAGAGTTATTAGTTAAAAGAGTTATTACCATTCAAAAGAGTTGTCTCCATTAAAAACAGAGTAAGGAGGTACAACTATAAAACACACTCATCTCTATTACAGATTAATTAATAATTAATTAATTAATTAATTAATTAATTAATTCATTAATTAATTAATAGAGCTATATAAAGGAGTAAGTTGAGCTATATAAAGGAGTAAGTTGTATTAAAAAGCAGATAGAGTAATAAAATAGAGAGGAGTTGTATATATATGTATATATATATATATATATAGACAGAGGGAGAGGAATAGAGACCAATATAAATAACTAATAAATAGATTAATATAAATAAAGAAGCTATAGATGAATACTACAAATGCAATATATATAAATATAAATAAAGAATCCATAGATAAGTATAAATAAATAATACATGCGTCAATCCGAGTCTAATTAAAACCCTAAGAGCACTAAATGTATATAATAATAATAATAATAAAATAATAAGAATAATAATATACCTGTATAAGATGTGCTATAGTATAATACGCCATATAAATAGTAGAATCGCTAAGACTTTCTATCAAAGCGGGATTATCTGTATCTTGAGTCCAAGGAAGAAGGGTCCCTAAACCATAGCTTCTGCTGCATGCCCATTCTTTAAGCCAAGATAGAACAAATATAAATTGATGGAGTGTTTGTGTATTAAAAGAATTAAATGAGCTACTCTGTATATATTTTTCAATTAAAGAACGCCATTCTAGCTGTCCATACACCAGAAACCATTGAGGTAAAAGCCCCACAACGCATGCATCTCCACTTCTTGCTATTACATTCTTTTCAGGTTCCCAATACATACACCCTAAATTATTTTTTATTAATTCTTCTCGTACAAGACACTTTGCTTTAGATACGTTCTTCCCTGCATGCAGCCCCATTAATAAAACACCTTCATAGAAACCCTTCTTGTACACTTCTTCTTTAGCTTGAAGAAGCTTTGCTGTGTCTTTAGGCCCCGACACTCCTAATGACTCGCACACACTCTTCGCACTCAAACGACCTAGCCTGACACACACACACACACACACACACACAGACGCCATATATATATATATATATATATATATATATATAGAGAGAGAGAGAGAGAGAGAGAGAGAGAGAGGGGGAGAGACAGGGAGACAGAGAGAGACAGATATGCTGAGATCGCTAAACAGAGAGGCATCAGACGCATACATGCAAGAACAAATTTGGGGCTGCATGCGGCACAATCCCCTCAACGCGCCACTACACATCAGGTTAGTTTAAGTACATCTATTATATAGATATAGCTATACAGCTAGGTAGATATACGTAGATGTAGATACATATATATATATATATATATATAAACCTGACTATATAATATATATATATGTATATATATATATATGCGTGTGTGTGAAGGCAGGGTAGGCAGACACAGAGACAGATAATATAGAGAGAGCCACAGAGCTAGAAAGAAGCAGAGCCAAGGAGACAGAGACAGAGAGATAGTCAGAGAGAGACAGAGAGACAGAGAGATAGATACACAGACAGCGAGAGAGAGACATACAGATAGGGAGAGGCAAAGAGAGACAGAGACAGACGCAGACACTGAGAGACAGAGACAGACACAGAGAGACAGACACACACACAGAGAGACAGAGACAGACACAGAGAGACAAAGACAGACAGTGATAGATAGAGAAAGAGAGACAGAGACAGGGAGACAGAGAGAGATACAGATACAGACAGAGACAAGTATATTAAATAAAACAAAACAAGACAACATCAAATGCTTTACCCTGGTACGTCTATGATTTCTACCGCATTGAACGGCTGTACCCATTCGGGTTTAATCCCAAATGTTTTAGAATAATAATCTATCTTTGTTTTTAGTGTCTCCAAGTTGATATAGTCGTCGGGGGAATCTGAGGGGACGCTCGTCACCACCCCTGTCCCTGTAAATAGACATATATATTGACGATGTCTATTTAATTAATTAATTAATTAATTAATTAATTAGAATTAGAATTAATTAAGTAGAATTAGAATTAATTAAGTAGAAATAATTAGTTAATTAATTAATTATCTAAAAGTTGATGTAGTCATTCACAATATCTGTCTGTACAGTAGAAATACAACCATTATTAAGTATTACTAAATAACTATTTAATTAATTACATTTGATTAATTAACTAAATAAATAATCAATTATAATTAATTAGGTAATTAGAAGCAATTAATTAATTAACTAATTATATATATATATATATATATATATATATACACAATAGCTAAGTGTAGATCAACTACTTAGAGGAAACAAATAATAAAGAAGAGACTCAGATCTACTCTGTAGGCATTCTAAACGGGAGGAGACAAACAACAAATAATATGAAAGGAGAGAGAAGAGAGGAGACACATAGAAAGAGAGAGAAGAGAGGAGACAGACACCAGGAGATAGAATAAAGGAGACAGATGAAAGAAGGTGCTGCAGCAACACTGCTGCAGCCGCTGCTTCCATGTTTCTGGGTTTTCTGCTGCTGCTGCCGTGTCTCGTGCTGCTATTGCTGCTGCTATTGCTGCTGCTATTGCTGCTGCTATTGCTGCTGCTATTGCTGCTGCTGCTGCTGCTGCTGCAGCTGTACCCTTATCCATAGAGATAGATTGCATAGGCAGCGCGAAGACAGTCGGATACGCTGATAGGGGTGCTGATAGAGGAAGCCCCAGAAGCATCTTGCCGGAGACAGAGAAGAGACAGTGAGGGAGAGGAAGGTCTTGAGTTTCTTCTTTTGCTGCTTCTAGAGGCATTAAACCCTAAACCACAAACCCTAAACCCTAAACCCTAAACCCTAAACCCTAAACCCTCTACACACAGAAAAACAAAAAACAACTCTTATACTCCCTTAAACCCACAAACGTCAGGGTTTAGGGTTTAGGGTTTAGGACCTAGGGTTTAGGGTTTAGGGTTTAGGACCTAGGGTTTAGGGTTTAGGGTTTAGGACCTAGGGTTTAGGGTTTAGGGTCTCGTGCCTGGTAAGCCATATTCAATGCAGATCTGTGGGAACATATGAACACCGTTTTACACTCAGCCAAAGCCTCCTCGCGTGTCATGATGTGTTCGAGTGTATCTCCAGCTTTTGCTGCTGCTTCTGCTGCTAGCAGCTTCTCTTGCAGTGTTTGCTGCTGCTCCTCCTGTTCCTGCTGCTGCTGCTGAGGCTCTACACTCGAGCGGGGTTTGTCGAAGGCCAGGAACACTCCATATCTATGCTCGCAACAAAACCCTAAACCCTAATAAACCCTAAACCCTAAACCCTAATAAACCCTAAACCCTAAACCCTAATAAACCTTAAACCCTGACCACGATGCCTCCTCTTGTGCCGTATCTACACAATCACCTCTACTACCCCACCATCACCACAACCAGCAGCAGCATCAGCAGCAGCACCAGCAGCAGCAGCAGCAGCAGCACCAGCAGCAGCACCAGCACCAGTAGCAGCACCAACAGCAGGACCACCACCGCCACCAGCAGCAGCAGCAGCAACAGCAGCAGCAGCAGCAACAGCAGCAGCAGCAGGATTAGGATCGATACTCGTGGTAAGACTTACTCTCCCTCCGGCAGCACATAACAGTTTGTCTGTCCATACATCGTCTCAGGTCTAAGCGTCGCAGCAACTAAGAAGAGTTTTCTGTCTCCTTCATATACCTTCCACTGTTTCATGAGGTCTACGTATGGTGTACAGACAGCTTCTGTTTCTTCTGTTTTCACTCTTAGTTTTATTAATGTATACTCCTGGGGCCCCACACCTTCTCCTGATAGACGATCGTGGTCTGCACATGCCTGCAGCTCTCTTCGGCTTATAACCGTAGGACGAGTGCCAAACGATATCTTCCCTGCTTCCTAAACAGCAGCAGCAGCAGCAGCAACAGCAGCAGCAGCAGCAGCAGCGGCAGCAGATGAGGCAGAGGTGGAGGAGAGAAGGTGAGGGAAAAGAGAGAGACAAAATAAATCGCTGAGTGTTTTAAGATAATAGGAAGGTCAAGTAGCATCCACAATCGTAAACCCTAAACCCCAAACCCTAAACCCTAGACCCTAAACCCTAGATAAAGGAAGAAGGGTAGACTCATAACAAGAACATCTTTAACGCAGATCATCCACGGGTGGATGGTTAAGACCAAGAACTTCATAAACTACCAGCAGGCAAAGCCATCACAATAAGGGTTTAGGGTTTAGGGTTTAGGGTTTAGGGTTTAGGGTTTATCTTACAAGGAGCTTCATAAACTGCCAGCGGACGAAGGCGGCATAGTAAGGGTTTCTGTCAGTTGTTATGAAGGAGCGGCGCCAGTCAACTGCTGTACCAAGACGGATCAAATCCCTCTTACACCTGCATATACACCCCAAACCCTAAACCCTAAACCCTAAACCCTAAACCCTAAATACCCTAAACCCTAAACCCTAAAAATTAAACAGATCGTAAACTCAGGATTCTCCCCATGCAATCTTCAAAAGGAAACACAAAGTCAGTCAAGGACATATAAGCCGTCGCTGCCTCATCAGCATCACAAAACCCTAAACCCTAAACCCTAAACCCTAAACCCTAAACCCTTGCCTCGGAGGGAAGTAGTCTAGCCAGTAGTTGGCATCAGCAAAACGTGGGATTTCGTCTTCAGGTATCCCCAGAGCAGCCATGATTTCCCATTGCGTCTTCTGCAGCCACAAACCCTAAACCCTAAACCCTAGTTTGTAAACCCTAAACCCTAGTCTGTAAACCGTAAACCCTCGGTTGTAAACCCTAAACCCTGTTGATATCAGCCTCCTCCAAACCTGCTCTGGGAAGCCACCAGCAGGAGAACAATGAAGGATTAGGGTTTAGGGTTTAGGGTTTAGGGTTTAGGGCGCACCAAACCCCCCGTCTTGGCCGTCAGCTTGGACTTTGCGCTGCTGAACTTGGTTGGATCCGACGCTTCTCCGTCTGCTTCCTGAAATCACCCCAAACCCTAAACCCTAAACCCTAAACCCTAAACCCTAAACCCTAATCTGTTATAGGGCTATAGTTTGCAGTACTATATCTTATGAAGTGTGTTATGTTGTTTCTATATAATATACTATACTATACTATAATACGTATATATGTATATATTTATCTGTAATTATATATATATATATATATATATATATATATATATATATATATCTGTATATTATATACTATTATATTACATTATATTATATTATATATATACCTCTAGATCTTGTTTTTTTTGTATTTGTTGTTTTTCATATATTTTTTTGTGTTCGATTTCTCTTTTTAATTTATCTGCACATGCAAGTATTGGCATTCCTGTGCAATGAAGAGCAAACGGCCATAAAACATTCTTTCCTCGAAGACGAAAATATCTAGCTTGAAATTCTGCTCGACATAGAGTGTATCCATGACCGAGATGAAGTAATCCATTCATATATGGATATGGAAAGGAACAGAAATATTTATTTTTTTGAGGACTTGAAGAAGATAATTGTATTGTTGCTGGGGATCTTAAGTTATTTAAATCAACTTCATAAGGTTTCTTCTCATCCCATAATCGTTGTACTTGTTCCTCAATATCTAATAAATGATCTCGTCGTACAAATGAACCGCCGCCACCAGATACACCCGGAATGCCCGGCTTACCCTCCGGGGCTGCTGCTGCAGCCATTGTGCATGCAATAAGAGAAATAAAAAGAAAAATAATATACAAATAATTAAAAAAACAGACAAACACACAAACACACACACACGATATCGAAACAAACACCAAATTGAAAGCCGCCGCCGCAGATGCACGCAAACAGACAGCAGCAGGTTCAACACACAGCCTAAGGCTGCAGCAATTAAGAAATCCTCTCTAAATTGTATTATGCTGTTCTGTTTATTCAAACTTATTACACTCGAAGAAACAGAAAGAAAGCCCCAAAGTTTAATGCATGCAGCTGTGGGGCTCCTCACTCTGACCTCGTGCTACTTACTATGGCTGCTTGCTGTTGTTGTAGAGAGGCCAAATAAGCAATAGAAAACCCGAGTTAAATGGAAATAAGGATCAAATTATATTTAAATTGTAATTATAAATAAATTCCACAAAAACAATGTCAATATCATGCATTCTATACTGTCTGTTGCATGTAGGAAGTAGATACTCTCCTACAGTCTGTCACTGTCACTTCAATCTAGCTGTACATATGGCTTATTTAATTGATTTTCTCCTTTATTTTCTGCATTTTTATTGTTTTCAGTTTATTATTTACGATTTTCAGGTTTACACAAACTCTCAACACCTCAGTAAGGTCCGTCTGAGCCCACAGTGCAAGATACTCCCGTGGGAAGTAGTAGTCTATATACTATGTACACTGAAAGCGCGACGCGCGGCTTATCTGTAGGGTTATTTAGATATTTAGATATTTGTTTTTATTTTTTGTATTTAATATAAAATTCAAAATACTTTTCCTGAAAATAAATTCAAATTGAAATGCTCATATCTATATATATACCCCCCAGATGCCAACTAGCATCGCCAACCAGCGTGCGACGAAGAGGGGGGGTGAGGTGTCGTGATTTGCTATTAAAAGAATAAAATTTTCTAATGTAATAAAAATTAATATTCAAGAAGATATATAAATTATTCAAAACAATATAATATAACACGAGAATTAGACGCAAAAACCTCCCCTTGTTGTCCCTTCGTGGTGATGTTATCATAAATATATTTTCTGTCGGGTTTCTGCAGCGTTCTCGGGTTGTAGCTGCAATGCTAAGCCAACAACCCACAAGTAATCCGAAGACACAAAACATTTTCTTCTTTGGGTGTATAAATAGAAAACATCATAAACAAACGCCAAACAAGTACGGGGACTACCGGAGCCAGCCCGCCCATTCGTATCAGAAATGCAGCTGATCCTTACTAGATATTGATTCTGCACGGAGAAGGAATATAACCGATAATCATCAATTGTGTTGACATAATAAGTTAAATAAAATTAAATATCATTTTAAAAACATGTTAACAGCCAAATTAATGAAAGGTAGATGCATAATTTGTCTTTTCAGTACGTCGAGCCGGGCTCCGATGCATCGCATCCTTGCTACCTCGATCTGTCCTGATTACGGCTAAGGTAGAAATGTACTTAATATCGAAACAGAGGCAATTATTTATAATTATTAATGTTTTTAACCAGGAGATTCGTTATTTGCAAGCTCATACGGGGAGGAAACAGCGAAGGATACACAGCACTGCATGCGGGCATCAAGGGAAGGCGGTGTACTGTGTCGGGTGTTTCATAGATCAATTCCCTCTGATATCTCTCAATAAACAGCAGCATTTACATTTAAACCTTCAAAAATGAAGTGTAATGAATAAATAAATTAAAAAAATAACTTATTATCTCTGTCGCGTTGTGTGAGGATGAGGGTCGTTCCACCGATGTTTGCTCCCACCAGCAGCCACATTTCGACGGTGAGAGTGGCATCTTGTCTTTCTGAGGTACTCTAGCGATGTTAATTTTGAAAAACTTGAATTTATTCTTTCATTTTTCTTTGAGAAGGGGAGGATTCCTCTCGAATTCGCTTCTCGGCTGCACGATGGGTCGGTACGTACACCAGATGAGTGCCGTTCAGAAACGCGAAGCCCATTCATTGGCGTATATTTCTCTTGGTACGAATTTCGGGGGGAATTTGCGTTTGAGTATAATTGAAAGTGCTCTTTCAAGCATTCAGAATGAAGTCGGCAGCATTGATGCATGTTCTTGTTTGTATGAATCGCTGCCTGGGTTTGACGTAGACCCACGCCCAAAAGATCAACACGATCTCTCGTTGCCTCTCCACCTCAACGCTGTTGTCCGAGTTCAAACAGAAATAGAAGATCCTGAAGTTGTTCTAGAGAAGCTTCACTCTATTGAACAGCAACATGGTCGAGACAGGTCCCCCTCGGCCGTTCGTCTGCACAGGGCGTTGGACCTTGACCTGTTGTTTTTTGTAGACTCCGAATTAAACAACAGGCAGATACACTCAGATAAGCTAATCCTTCCACATCCCCGGCTGTATCAGCGTAACTTTGTTCTTTTCCCTCTCTGCGACATTCAGCCAACTTTGAAGCATCCGGCGATCGAGAAGACGATAAAAGAGTTGATACAAGAGAATTTAAAACGAAGAGAGGAGGTGTTGATACAGTCCACATCGAGCCTATCAAACAATCTCTCTCCTCTCTCTGATCCCTACACCATAGACGGGAATTTGGCTGTCCCTCGCCGTTGTTTTGCAGCTAACGATGGACAACTATGGACAATTAAAGGAGGCTCGGAGTTTGCAGTAGAGGATACTTTGCTGTGGATTCAACAAGTATTGAATAGATATGGTCTTAAAGAAGAGAAAGAGGCAGAAGATATTTCTCTACAGGAATGTAAAGAACGACTACTACAACTCAAACACTTCTTGCTTCAAGAACCCATCAGCCCAAGACTAATGGGGATATTGAATGTTACGCCTGACTCCTTCAGTGATGGCCTCAAGTTCTACGATAATGTAGAAGCAGCAGTGAAGCAGGCACAGAGTTTAATACAGGGAGGGGCAGCGATAATTGATGTGGGGGGAGAAGCTACAAATCCTTTTGTACAAGAAGAGGTCTCCGTACACACCGAAATAGAGAGAGTTAAGCCCGTAATCGAGGCATTAAGAAAAGAAATACAGAAAAATATTTTAATTTCTGTTGATACGAGAAGAAAGCCGGTGGCAGAAGCTGCAATAGCTGCAGGCGCCGATGTGGTAAGCAGCAACGGGGTGTATAGGCACATACACACATACACCGCAGCTCAGCAAAAGAACACAGACCTGTATATGAATGAGGTCATCACAAATGTATTTAAATCGTAATTTCGTGTTGAAATGGCCGTTCATGTATGTATGCATGCGTGCATGCGTGCAGATCAACGATGTCAGTGGAGGAGAAGCGGACCCCAGCCTCCTCGTCTTCGCGGCGGAACAAAGAAAATATCCTCTGGTTATAATGCATTCAAGAGGAACACCCAAGACGATGGACAGTCTTGTGCGTTGGCACGAAGCAGAAACACGGTGTACGTACACTGCACTTCGCACACGGCAACAAATATATTTGTTGCTTGTACGATGAAACATGACATATTTTTCTCTCTTTTGCCGTCTTGAGCGCATGTAGGCAAAATACGATGACGTTGTTAATGAAGTGGCGGAGTTCTTAACCAAAAAAACCAACACTTTGATCAAGCTGGGACTCCCGCGGTACGTACACCTGAAATAAATGATGAAGAGGGGGTGCTCGTCGAGCCTGTGCCAGTTTCCTTTGCAGCTCGAAACCCCTCAATTTTTTCGATAATTGATTAAATAAATACCCCAATATTATTATTAATACATATTATTACTATATATTGTTGTTTTTATTGTTTTTTTCCCGCAGGTGGCGGCTAATTTTAGATGTTGGTTTGGGTTTTGCAAAGAAGGCGGAGCATTCTTTTGAATTGCTACGAAGACTGCCAGAACTACGCAGCAAATTGCCCAGCGGTTTGCCGATACTTCTCGGCCATTCTAGAAAAAGGTGTTGTTCTTTAATTGTATTTATTATATATTGGCTTTTATGTTCTAAGCTGTTTGCTCTCGTTCTCTCTCTCTGTATATATATATATATATATATATATATATATATATATTGTTGGGAATGGGGTCTTGGTTGTATTACGAGGGCGAAAGGTTTGATTGTCGGGTAAAATAGAACGTTTAGTGTTGTAAGCAAAAGTTGAGTTGGGGTTGTTTGAGGTTTTGGGTGTTTGTGTTATTTGCAGGTTTATTGGCTGGGCGATAGAAGAAAGGCAAAAGAAGTTGCAGGTGCAGCAGAAAGGAGAGGATTGTGAAAGAAAAACAACAACAAAAGAAGAAGATATGAATAGTAGAGATATCGCAGGTCTTGCTGTTGCCTGCTGGGCCAGTAGTAATATAAACACATGCGTGGATATCCTTAGAGTTCATGACGTGAAGGTAATTACTTAGTATATTATTTATAATATTTATTATATATAATATATATCCCAACCCTAAACCCTAAACCCTTTAGCGAACTAGGGTTGTGTTGTGCATGCGGTCTCTGTTGTTGTTGTTTGTATTTCTCTACAGAAAACAGACTTGGCCTGTGCTGTGATGGAGCAGCTAATCAAATCAAATCAACAGAACACCCAAAGCCCCGTTGCTGTCTTAAAGGCCATGTATCCATCCCTTGAGGGTTGACGATACACCCGAAGAGGACAAAGAAATCATAATAATTCATAGTTCAAAGAAATCAAACAAATCCCTTGTCAACAAAACCAAAGACCTTTCCTGACTCTTTCTTCTTTTCAGAATATTAATTATATTAATTTATTAATTATATTAATTCTTTGTATTTAATTAATAAACAACAAGCAAAACTAACCCCCCCAGCCATTATTACCTCCCTCTAACAACGCTACAACTAGATATTTAGGAATATGTATATTATTTACTATCGAATTACTCTAAATATAATCGAAAATACTCGAAACATAAACCAAAACAGTCCCAACAGCAACTAAAATAGCAACCAGAAAACTTGAATATACAGTCAAAATCTTCATATCAGGAATAAGTAGTTTGAGACGTAGCTACAAACACTCGAAATAAATAAAATAAACATTAAGAATTAAAGCAATCAAGAGTCGAAGTACACGAAAAATAAAATAAAGAAATCGTAAGGTGTATGGTTAAAACACTGAAAGAGTTCAGAAGAGAGAAGCACCTAAGTTGCTCATATATCATAGCATACAATGAACTGGCAGCTTACGATTTTCTGACGATTTGCTGTGTCAAAATATCCTTTGGTGTATCTACAGCTTCCGTCCAAGCGAATAATTACATACAATTAGTACTTACAAGTAATTATTAGACAGAACACAGTTAGCTTCAACCCTAGTCTAGAGGTGAATGCACCAAAATCTATCATACCAATATCAACAGTGGATGATCTTAGGGTTTTTGCGGATGAAGTGGCAAAGTATGTATTAACCTACATTAAGCTCTAAATTCATCTTACATGAAAATATAAATAAATAACTAAGATGGGACGCGAATAATGGTTAGAAAACAGCATACGAACCTGTGCCTAAGTGCATTCATCTTCCTAGACCCCTCACATGCAGAAACCAAGCATGGATGCATAATTAATAAAATTACGTTCGTCTCTTTGTAAAAGGTTACCAAAAATAAGCGAAAAAAACAAAGACGCAGCAATAGTAGAAACTGGAATACCATAAACAACCAAAACCGAAGATCACCACTTAAAATACAAAACGCACCTGAAAAAACAATAAAGTGCCGAATAAACACCAGAAAAAGAAGAAAGCCCTCAAAACGCCAACAAAACCCCTAACAAAAACAAACTCACCATATAAACACGAAAACAGAACAAAAGAAATACCAAAAGATACAAGATAATACTAAAATAAACAATAAAAGGATTGATGGCATGAGCGCGAACGCAACATGCCGCTATCAGAAATTCTGCAGTTGGCACCCCCGTATGGAGGCCCATAGCCCATTACAGACAGCTGAGTGCAGTGCTCTGCTCCGGACTACGACAGGGTGATGGACGAGCCACCCCGAGCGCCTGCCAGGTAAGTTTAATTAATATGGTGCTGACACACCCCACCCTGTGGTTGTTTCAACAGCGAATAGGCCTCAGATTCAACTACCAATATTAAAAATATACACACTTACTTTAGTTTTAAAATTTCTTTACAATTTTTCATACTTATCTCAACATTTTTCAGTATATTTCCAAACATTTATTATACACGCAAACACAATTTCATACTTTCCATAATCCTGCCATGCTAGGTGGCATATGCCCGCCCCACAGCCGACACGGCTCACTGGCACTAGAGACGACCCAAAGTATTCATGTTTGTTTAATTTCCTTATTATTAATACTTTTTAGTTGAATATATGAGATGTTTCGACAGTCAACGGCTGTATGTACACCCCAAGTTACCCACTGGCAGATTCGTGCACCAGTAAACCGTCGCTGTAGACCGATATAACACCTCGCAAAGTTTGTAAAACCGCGCTGTCTGTATATTTTATGAAGTGAAAACCATTTTGGAGGATGGAGGGGAGTAAAGGAGGTGGAATGACACTGGAAAAACAGCGGGGAAAGCGAAGATCGTCGAGACACTCGAAGTAATATTTTGGCAGGTTCTTCACCCTGCACGATTTCCAGAGTATAACACAGCCGTTCTTACTATGAACACGTCCTGCATGCCCTCGGCTCTGCTGCTGCTGCTGTTGACGTTGTTCATATCCTCTGTTCAACTGCAGCAGCACTCCAGTGTCTGTCTTGGGCTGGGGTTGTCTGCAGCCAGCACGACGTCGATTGCAGGTGTAGAGGGTAAGGGGAGTCGATGGCCTTTCAACTGCTGGGGCGGGCAACTGCTAGGGAGGCCCCAAATTCCTTTGTCTACTGTCCTTCTGCATCAAGTGCTGGCCACTTGTGAGCTTGAGAAGACTCAAGGAGGAGACGGACAACGAGGTGTTAAGTGCAGCAGCCAGAGGCGGCAGCAGCTTGCTGCCTTTTTGACGCATGCAGGAGCCTCTGCAGCCAAACGATTTACAACTACACTCCCTAGACACTCCAGCCCAGCCTCGGGCACAGGAGGAGGGAAGCAGCCGATAAGTTGTGGTAGTCTACAGTGCAGAGGAGGGGGCCTACTCTTGAAGGGTCTAAGAGAAGAGTCTTTCAACCCTGTCAGTCTGTACACCGGAACAAATTCAGTTCTCTTCGCCGGTGGTAATACAGGGCTTGCGAAAATTCCACTCTCCACCAAACAGCTTAAGAGGAGGTCAGCGTTGCTAGGGTTTAGGGTTTAGGGTTTAGGGTTTAGGGTTTGAGACCGCTGAGTGATGGGGTATCTGTGCATAATTATGCAAGGTTGTCTTCTTTTGATTCCTGGCGTTTCCTGTAGCCTTTTTCGTGGGGTACGACGGTGACAGAGAAATTAGCTGTTGACTCTCTTCCTTCGGGTGTACATACACAGTGGCGCGAGCTTCTGGACCGTAGTGTTGCAGCAGTAAAGTGCGGCAGTTAGAGTGAGGCTGCTGTTGCTGCGTATGGGTTTCAGAGAACAAGCAGAGCGGAAAGCAGCAGAATCTTCTCATGTTAAGGAGAGGGAGGCTGTTGAAGACAAAGAAGGAGCGGAGAAGCGGCGTCAGCGAGTCAAAGACTGGCGTGTGGTGTTGCATAACGACGACATTCACACGTGAGTAGATTACGGTGTACATACAGCACATTGGTTCATATTTCAAGCTGAGGATTTCAAGGTGTTGTTTATTAACACCAGTATTGTCAACAACTGTTGTACTTGTGCAGATTCGAATGCGTAGAAGACGCCATCACCAAAGTCCTTCCTCATATTAGTCGCGCCAGAGCCTATGATATCGCCTTGCATGCACACACAAACTCAAAAGCAACCATTATGCTGACGTGGGAGGAGAAAGCCACAGAAGTTGCTATGGGTGAGCCGACACAAGGCACTTTGCTGTACTCGTCGGTGGTCTTAGACATTTTTCTGTATTGTAGTTGGTCTGTACGTACAGCGGCACCCCTAGTAGCAGGGAATGGGGTGTTTATTATTATTATTATTATTATTATTATTATTTATTACTATTATTATTATTATTACTGTGATATATTGTCGACTTCTTCGCTACATGCATTTGCTGTAGTGAGGAAGATATAGGCAGAGCATCTGTATTAAGATAAGAACTGTAGGGTGTCTCCGCGGGTGGCTGTTCATTTATCTGCATGCATAGTTTGCAGCTTATTGTATGTTATCTTTACTTAATTTATTTAGCCGTGCTGCAAGCTAAATGTGCTCCTTTGTGGCCTCTGTACTTGAGTGGAAATAATGAAAGTGCATAGGCGTCGTTCTGCACTTAGGGTGTATTTCTTTCGTTGTTATGTTTTGCTGTAACGCTGTCTGCTGGCTGTTGTGAACAGCACTGCAAGGAGAAGGACTGACGGTGTCTGTGTTGCCAGACAAGCTCTTCAATAAACAAGAAGAGCAGAAGTAGATGAAGAACAACAAGACCTCCCGCAAGGGCGCGTTGCTTGCTTTGTGCTGTATATAGCACAGAGTCGGTTTGATGTTGATGTTTGTTTGTAGTAATTGAGCACGCCCTTCTCTTCGTTGCCTCATGATCGCATGCAGGCTGCTGTTACTAATACTCGAAATATCGCTGTTAGTGGCTCTCCAGTCTTAGCTGCAGAATGTACTTGTACACCTCACTGTACATTTTCTGTAGTCCGTAGACACACTAGATACGAAAGACTCGTGTATATGTGACCTTCCCACCAGTCAGACTGAGGAATTGTATAATCAGACAAGCAAGTCCTCGAAGTTGCTACGGAGTTGAGCAACAAATTTGAATGCAGATCTTTTGGCTTAAGACCCGAGGCAGTATGACGGAGCGCCCTCTCCGGAAGTTGCATACAGCCCGGGGCTTAACAAGTGCATTTCACTGACTTTCTTTTTATCAAATGTATTTTACTGAGAAACGTTATCAAGTGTATTTCACTGAGTTTCTTCATATCCTTCCTGAAAGACATCCTAATCAGCAAGCAACGCAGAGTTGCCATAGAGGATCCCCCTCCCCTCCACTTCAAATTGGTTAAGTCCTTTCCTGACAGACTCAGATGCACTTTCCTTTCCCTTGAAGCGGCACAGAACAAACAATTTAGCTTCTTTGCTACAGTGGGCAGCAACAGCTCTTCTAGTCAGATCCACGCCGGTTCCACAAGCTGGAGAACTGCTTCTTCAGCTGCAAGCACCACGCAGCAATCGGGTCACTGATGCGTATACAACTGATAGTAGGATTCGCTTCGTTTACAAGGTAGTTCTTGCAAGTGTCACAAGGTGATGATGCTTCCTGCTGGCGTCATCCTCACCTGGGTGAGTCCTGATGTTCTGCCGCCTTGCATTTCACTGCTGTTTCCAAAGCGCCTAAACGGAAAACACACCGAAACTGTCTACACCGCTACGTCGTTAAAGCTGAAACGTCCACCCAATTTTCATCTTCATCGGAGCACAACACATAAACATCTGACTTTCCACTGTCTGGCGCACTTCACGTTTGTTTGTGGCGCCGGGACTGCTAGTGAGCTGCATGATGCGCATGCTCTGCAAAACACGGCGGCATTTGGTCTCAAATTGAAAAACGTAGTTAAAACATTTACTGCATGACAATCATGTTGTGCCAATTGTGGCAGTTTATATCAATTTACAAACCCGCAATACAAATATGTACGAATGAAGTGAGCTTGAGAGAAGCGGACCTGTTAAGGATCGTTTCCGCATCCCCGAGGGAATCTTGAAGCTCGCTGCGTGCTAACACTGCAACGACGCAGCCATCAGGAGCCGCTGCAATGATAGAAACATCAGAAGGCGTATCGTGTAGCAGGGCCAGCGCGTTTATGTTGTCGCCTGAAGCACCCACGACATCAGAGGCAGGCAATTCCGAGAAGAAGCAATACAACCAAGAAGCAGTTGCTGTTGCCTTCACAAATCCTGCACCGCTTGCGATAACTAAACACATTGTGTACGCTTCAGCTGTTCATCTTTCTGGCTTCGCCACCGACGTGCATGGACGCATGCATGTTTGCTGTTGTTTTCTCAAGTAGTGGTCTTGAGGCGTTGCCTATTGTCTCACCTGGGCCATATTCGTCGACTACATCGGGATTACCCTGGCGCTCTACAAAGCGAACCGCTCGTGCGCAGCCTGCAATAAGCACAACCATGAAATGCAACCTAGAAATGAAGCAAATAGTGACAAAACTGAAGCACGAAAGGCAACCTCCCCAGCATTAAGGAGAAGACCAATGAAGCGTGGTCCTGGGAAGAAAGCTGAAACGCTCACACACCATGAACAACAATCAATACGCCGCTGCAGATCTCTCCTTGAAAGCACATGACTTCGTCAGGGAGATATATTTTCCACTTCATCAAAGTGGCCATTTGCACCCTTTCCCTCCTGAGAAACAGAAATTCGCAGGCCATCGTATCAGCATGCCACCAGGAGGAAGGTTCCCCCGTATCTGTTTCCTGTGCAATAAAGCTGAGCAGCTATTCCTCAGTAGTGTATCTACCTTGTCAAGGAATCCAATATAGGGCAATGACCGAGGTAGCTCATAACCTGTGAAGCCCGTCGGAAGATACATGCTGCGCAGTCAACACAAACAATAGCCACAGAATGCATAGTCAGTTAAGCACGCCGCATATAACGCACGTCATTCTGTGTGTACTGTCTTCCTAAGTCTTGCTGCAAACCTATGAGATTCGTCTACGCGGGTGCTCACCACTGATGACTTGCTGAAAGGAGTGGAAGCTGAGTTTCTGCAAAGTGCAGGGGCGTAGTGCCATGATGGAGTGGTTGGTTTGCTCCTCGCGCACAAATGCTCGCGGCACCACGAAGGCACCGGGCCCTATTTGAATTGGAAACTTTTCTTGAGGAACTTCAGCGTCATAGCTGCTGCGACGTCGTGCATGATAGCCCGGGGCCGGGGGGGTCAACGCTGCAGAGTTAACTGGCGGTTCGATTACATGAGGCTCTGTCATCCCAAGCTCGCCGGAAACGAGAAAATACAATGTGTCCACCTTTTCGCCCCTCTGCACAAGCATGCATCCCTTGGGGATTTGCACGAAGCTATTCAACATTAAATGCACGCAGTGCTGTCGCTCCTCTGGCTCCAGCAGAGCGAAGATACTACTGCTCATGACAGCTGCCGTCAGGTCTGGTTGGTTGTTGCTAAGAAATAGTTCAATGCGGTCGTCTTCGTCAACCAGTCCCGAAGCAGAGGGGCTCCTGAAACCAGCAGTAAGCCTGTCGAAAGCAGTAGCTGTTCTATCATGTCCCTTGCCGTATTTCCGGTTCGCTCGTGCCGAGTAGACACTCGAGCTGACTGCGGTATCGCTACGGCGACGCTGAGAAGAGATTTCTGCAGGTTCAGACTCTTCATGAAACGACCGCTTGGCTGAGACGATCTGGCCCTCCACTCCCGATCGGAAATCAGCAGGCGGCCCCGCAGACAAGGAAGGGAATGGCACAAGTGGGCCTGCTTCCGGCTGGTTTTCTGCAGCTTCGCCCTGATACTCAGCCACTTTAGATCTGTTGGCATCACTGGATTCAGCCGATTTCATCTCCTCCTCAGATTCGTCCTTGTTCCAAAAATCTGCACTCGAATGCGCACTGCCGAACTGAGGTGAGTTCTCTTGTGCAGACGAGTCTGAGGGGAACTTGTTCGCCACCCCTGTTTGATGGAGAGGTTGGGAAGGCGAAGTCGTAGCTTGAATCGCATACATCTTGGTTCGCTCGGCTTTTTCTGGAGACGCCCGGCGGAAGGACTCTGCAAGCGAAAGGGTGGGCGAGACCTCTCGATTGTCCTTTCCTGTGAACGAGAGAGGGCTAGCTCCGCTGGATCGTCCCGCAGAAGCATCCGCAGCCTCCTGCTGCAGCCCCGCGTCTTCAGCGGGTTGGTTGCTGCCTTCGGATCTGCTGGAAGCGCCGACCATCAGCGAAAACGATGCGCTGGCGTTGCCTGGAGAAGCAGAGCCCTCTTCGTCGTTTACGTCTTCGCCTTCGCTGTCAAAGATATTCGGAATAGTTGCCAATACAGAACTTTGACTGCCTACGTGCAGCCAGTGGTGCTCATTGGCAGCTTCCGGGCTGCTACCCTGTCTCTGGGTTGCCTCGTGTTCGTCGGCTCTGTTCACATTTTCGATCAGCTGCTGCGCAGCCTCGGCCTCTTCGCGTGATTTCTTGCTGCTGTGAGACAACGAAAAAGCACTCCTCAGTTTGCTGTACATACTCTTCTTCTTCCGGCCGCTTCTGCGGGATGATCCGATCCACGTAGTGTTGTCCTTGGATTTCTTTCGCTTCGACACCCCAGTGCCTTGTCTGGAGGCTTCATGTAATTCCACTCCCTCTGCATTTCGTGATTCAGTAGTGTGAGGCTCTTCTTCCTTAGCTGAAGCAGCTACGATAGCCAAAGAGGAAGATGAAGGGGTCCTTTGGTCTTCGTGTTCCAGCGTCAACAAAGAAGGGGAGGAAAGCGTATGCACTGGGGGCCCAGGCAAATCGTGCGTACTTTGTTCTGCGTTGGTTTGTTGCGAGATAGTGGCCTCGATGCTTTTATTGCTGTCTTTGAGGGCATCAAGAGGTTTGTCGAGATGCACTGGAGCTGAGTTGCCGTGTTTCAAGGGAAGCAACTCCTCCTTCGGCACATGCGGTTGAGTCTGCGTGTCAGCAGAACCCCGTCGTGGCGTTGCAGATTGTTGCAGCGTTTCTGTTGTTGCTGATGCTTCCTCGTGAGCTGCTGCCTTGGACTTTCTAGGTGTGGAAGGACGCGAAGACCCTCCAAAGATGCGGCTGACGAAAGACTTTGAAGGGGTGGTGGAAAGTCGCGGCTCTTCGCCCTGCGCTGCCGTGCGAGGGGATGAAGACGTCAAGCCTTGAGGTTTGTTTGGGTCTACTGTTGTCGACACGTGAGGCCCAGGAACAGGGGAGGTGCCAGCATCAGCTTTTGCTTTTTTCGCATTTTCAACCTCCTGGCGCATCGCCTCAAGTCGTTGTCGCTCCGCCCGCGCCTCTTCCTTTTCTGCCTCCAACTGTATCCTCTCCTCTGCAAGTTTATGTTTACACGCTGTTATCTCCTCTGCGGCCGGCAAGAAGTCATGAATAAGCTGTCCGATCTTCTCTGCCGAGTCCCACTGCGCTTCGATTGCTGCTAATTTCTTGTTGTCAGCATCGAAGGCAGCCGAAAGCCGCTCGAGGGAATGTGTAAGGCTTTGCCTCTTCGCAGCCAGTTGCGACTGACGGAAGGATAGTTTTTTTTCCAGTGACTTTGCCTCTTCTTCCAGCAGCGCCAAAGCCGCCTCTAGCTGGCTGCATTCCCTCTCTAGCGTTTCGTAGCCGTCTTTTCCCTCAGCTGCATCTTCAAATCGCCGCGTGAGGCTTGCAGCCCTGTCAACTTGTTCCTTCAGGAAGTTGATCTGCGCTGCCGCATCAGAAGGCCGGGCTTTGAACTCCTCGAGCGATCTTTTGAAGTGTCCATAGGCTGGATTCCCAACGACCCGCATGACAGAGGCCCTCATATCTTCGGCGCGCATCAAGGCAGTTTCGGCTTCTCGGCCAGTCCTTAGGAGGAGTGTTTCAGACGCCGCTCCTCTAAGCCTCCCTGCTTCCTCTTTGCCCTTCGCACCTTCCGCCGCAGCGACCCCATGCAGCTCCTCAACCCCTCCCAAGTCTCTCATCAAAGCAGCTGCAGCCTGTGTTGCGTGAAACGCCTGCATTTCTACCGTCCTTCCCCACCACAGTTGTTTGAGTCTCAGGCGGACGGCCTCTTGAATATCGCGTTGCTTCTCCTTGATCATTTCCTGCATGGACTCATGGCGTTCGTGCAACTTTGAGTACATAAAAGCATCCCTCCACTGCCATTTCATGGCGTCTACCAGCCACTGTTCAAACACTCGAAAGCTGCCGAAGCCGCCCTCCGCAGGGAGGTCAGAGGGGCCCCCTGCCCACAACTGAGACTCATAGCGTTCAATTTCTGCCTGAGATGCCATGATCGCCAGACCGGGAGGCACAGTTTTGATGCAGCTTTTCCGTGGGAGGCACTGCTGTAGACTCAAGGGGGTGAAGAGCTGAGTTGCCTGTACAGCTGGATGGCCACTTGAATTTTTTATGTCGTTTGCACATCCCTTGTCCTCATACCCGTTCTTTGAGAAGGAAGGCGAATTAAAAGCGTACAGCTGCAAACGCGATATGAACGTTGGCAAGCGGCTAAATGCCAGCTGATGGCTTGCAACCCAACTACTGCTGCCTTTGGAGCGCAGCTCGGCCCCCGGGTGCTTGCATTTTGGGTGTTGGTTGGTGATCTGCTGCCTGCCATAGAGTGTCTCCAGCGATGGGGGTTCCTGCAACTCTGCAAATACCTCCCCGACAGTGTTTTGTATTCGGTCCATCAGCAGCTGCACGCTTTGGTTCAGCCGAAGACACTCCTCATGGTAGTTCGAAAGCACTTGGTTGCGAGTTGAGCGGACCTGCACATAAACATATAACACACGCACAGGGGGAGCTGCATTTAGTCCCTTTCCCATATACTACCGCGCTTGTACTGCTGGCGCGTGGCCCACAGCGAGGCAGCTTTTGTTGAAGACTAAGGCACTAGAGAAGAAGTGCTGCGCCTTCTCCTTAGTTTTAATGCATATGTTTGTCTGCTGTGTGACTACGTAGAAGAGATATCAGAATGTTCGCCTCCAGCTAACCCGGGCATAGAGAGCCTCCAGACAATTTTTATTTTCGCGGAGGGCGCCGCAAGGCTCTTGCCATGCCTGTAGCTGTTCTTCTTCTCCCTGCACCAAAGCCATCCACAAGACAACCACAACTTGACCCAGTTAAGCACAGGGGTCCCATGCAAACAGCGATCGGGTTGATGCTGCCTTTGCACGAAACATCGCCTCCCTCGCTGCTAGATCTAATCTATCGGGAGAGAAGAAAGAGAAACGATCTGCTTTGTCTAGACAAATCACCGAACATGGAGGCCTGATTGTTGACTGTAGGAGACAGACGCCAAAAATATGTTTCTGAGGTCTGGATGAAGCGAACCTGGAGGTCGTGTTGAGCTGCGGTGTCTGAAGAGGCGGCATACTTAATCCCATGCATGATGTTCTTAACAGTTGCAATCATACGCAGCAGCTCGCCAAGAACAATCTGTTCGCCGTGGTACCTCATCTGACTGAAGATCTGTTGATCAGCACCGTCCATCTTCTTTCGCGTTGCTGCCAGCCTTTCAGCTACTTCCTGTGCAGCTTCTGTTGCGTTTTCTTCTTCTACTTCTTCGTGCTGCTGTTGCTGCGGTTGCTGCTGCTCGGTCTGCTGTAGAAGCCGTACGCTCTTTTCTAACTCCCCCAAATGTGCAGCCACTGCTTCCAAGGCCCCTCCACAGACTGTCATGACACTTGAAGCCGCTGCATTTCCTTCTTGTTCAAACTTCGCCAGCCAATCAGCAGCCGAAAAATCCGGAAGTGCATCGAGTGCCGCCAAGGAGAGGGCTGGAGGTGCGCTGACAGCATCAGACAGGGCTGGAATAGCTGCAGCAGAAAAAAGAGAAGATAGCTACCTCCATGTCAAAATAGCACGAGCAAGCAACCAACACATTCACCAATAGCACAAGCAAACAAACAACAAACTGAGGAGGGTGGCGTCAAGAGTTTGTTGGGCGCCTGACTAATAATGCCAGACGCTCTTTCACTCTCTTAACAACAGCAACAGCAGAACTAAAACTAAACCTAAAGAAAACAATCTGTCCCTCACGAGGTGTCTCTGGAGACTCCACATCCGCAGCCGGCGGTTCTCTTTCGTCTTTTAAATGACGATTGCTGCGGCTGCGGTGTTTGCTGAAACTTCGCGTGAAGAAACTGCCAATGCGCCCCAACCCAGAAGAACTTCCCGCTCTCTTCGCCTTTTGTGTCCCCTTGTCCTCTGTCTTCTCTCCGTTTGAATGAAGCGCCTTACCACTTGGCATATCTGAGCTCAATGAAGACATCACAACAAACTATTCGCGAAGTCCATAACAATCAAAATACAAATAATGCAGGTCCTCCAACATAAACAGAAAGAAACTGTGTGCACCTTTACGGTCCAGCAAGTTGCACAGCAGACACTTGATGACCCCAATGTGTATGCATGCAACGGCCCGTTGGATCTGTATGGTCCAACCATGGCCTGTTGGGGAAGCTCCTGCAGATGTTAAGGGGAGCGATGCTCCTATTGGCTGACGCTACAGACGAGACAGCAGGTGCCAGATGTAAGGACTGGCAGACGCCCTGGGGAAGTCTAGACCGTGTTGGAGATATCCCCAGATACTGCAGAGTCCTGAGGTGTATCTGATACTGCTGAGTGCACATGCATTTAGGTGGCGAGTGGCATCTTCATGCTCACCTGCATCGCTTACGTCCCCTGGGTCGCTTCGGGCGCTCCTTCCGCCGTTTTCTAGCCTGGGGTCGTCGATGTTGACAGCGCTTGCATGAAGCATAATGCTTGCATGCGGCATGCTATTTGTATGCACTATACTCTCAGAATGCTGTGCACCCAGCGACTGAGATGTGTAGGCTCGACGCACGGCGACCCCGTCCCGTGCCACCTCATGGGGCTCATCTCTGAGTTTTGTTCTGCTGGGTACAGACATAAACATTGCTGCGAGAGAATGATCGCCTTTGCCAGGAGCAGAGGCATCGACGCCATTTTCGGTAGTTGCCTGTGGTGTGCAGACAACATCGTCTTTGTCGGGTCTCCGATCTCGAGGTGTTCGGCTCACTTCCCTAGATCTGAACCTTTTCACGCTACTCTGTCTAATCCAACCCATGAAGTTTCTGCTGTTGCTCCTTTCCGCCCCAGATACAGTCCTTCCAGCTTCGTCTTTCTCTCCACTTTGGCCTCCCATGGTGTACGCAGACCTGTGGTCCAGGACCGACCACCGCCTGGAGGAGCTGAGGATTTGACGCTATTTGACGAATCCCATCACTAAGAAGCGAAAAACTAGAGAAACAATTTCATTCGCTGGCAGATTTATCCTGGGTTTCACTTCAAAGTAAGGGAAGGTCTGCACATGCACCGGCGTCAGCCTCTAACTGGCCAGGTGAGCCCCTTAGACCCGACCGGCATCTCCAAATGGGATTGAAACGTTCTTTAATTCATTTGCTGTTCAGAAAGACCCTTATCACTTCTTCAGTTCAGCTAGTCCGGCCCTATGAATACGCCAAACCCATGAAAGAAGCCACGCGGCGCTTCTCGGCCGTCGGGTTCCGGGAAGCAGGAGAGGGCGCTCTGTCTGCCTTCTTCGCCTCTCTCTTTGCTAGATGCCAGGCACCATTAACCGTTTTCCTTCCATTCCAACTCAATTTGATTTCCACCACCTTTGTGTCTTGAGGCGTGTGCTGAAGGAGCAACCCGGCGCCGCTGCTGTCGGCCGCATTCAAGCTTCGGGTAGTCTCATGGGTTTGTATTTCTTATCGATTGGCGTTTTTTCTCGTTTTCCAAATGCATAGAATAATTTATGGGGCACGTTTATGCTAGATCTGTGAACAGATCGCCTTACTCACCGCACAATCGAGTTCGGCTTTACTTCGAGTCAGGCAGCCTTACACGTCACAAGCTTCAGAACAACCGGATCAACCCAGCGAGAGGTGACGCTGCGGGTTATGAATGAAAAGTGATACAACTGGTTTTCCTGTTTCCTTTCGCCGAATGATTGCCCCAAAGAGCATCAGTACATGGCACATTGTTCCGACGGTGCCAAAGTAATGGCTTTAATAGATACGGGAAAGCAAGAGAGAACAGAGGATGCACATCCTGCATGTGCTGCGTGCGAAGAATATCCACTCTTTACTTTGTTTATGCCTTGTCTTCAACTTAGCAATTAAACTCCAAGGAACAGACACTGCCGCGAGCGT
Organism: Eimeria praecox; assembly: GCA_963920595.1. NCBI lineage: Eukaryota > Apicomplexa > Conoidasida > Eucoccidiorida > Eimeriidae > Eimeria > Eimeria praecox. The sequence goes on along the minus strand of OY986946.1, from coordinate 4,180,693 downwards.
GAGGCTTCTCTGCCTCACCTTTCACCAATGCACATTGCTTAGCCAAAATTTCCCGGGGGCATCAACTGCTGATATCGATTTGTTTTTGTTCAATCGATCTGCTTTTCTTCCTGCTTCAGCCATTTCGTGGGCTCAGAGGAGTTAGTAGCCTCCTGACTGTTGCCAGTGGTTTCTGTCTTTTTACTACTCTTGCTTATTCTCATGTATTTACTCCTTGTCGAAATTGTTTTAGTTTCGCTGCCTCTGCGAAGCGGGATTTTGCACAGCTTGACTTCGCACAGTTTGTGTTGTATATCCCCTGCCGCTTCTTCTACTTTATAGAGTCCTTCCCCGCACAGTTGCGCTGAACCCCAGTTGTATAAGTGGAAGTACACTCAAAACGTTAAAGAACTGACAAAAGCGATTTGAAATCGTTGGCTCAAAACCGCCTGCATTAAGCTGCAAACGGGAAACACAGGAAGATGGAGCACTTGAATCGTAGTACAAGTTGATGCTACGTTCAAAACATTTATTTCATCTACAGTTAAAGAAATGATGATCTATTCTACACTAAATTGCGTTTGCCTTCATCCTTATACACCTAACGCAACGCCGTCGGGAAGTCCCAACCACCACTATCTCTAGTTTGGTTGTTTCGTCAACTTCAACGTAATAAGGATATTGTTTTTGAGACATCACTGGTGTTCCCAACAGCAAGGGGCTAGTGGACAGCCCAGAGAAGAAAGCTCACTGTGCAGCTCTGCGACGCCTGTATCAGGCCGCGCTGTGCTTAGCAACAGCATGGAAATTGCATTAGCTACAAGGAGAGCCGTGTTCACCTCCTGCATCCGTCTGCTCAGAACTCAGCATCAATTTTCTTCTCTACAGACTGTTGGCTGGTCTTTCCCGCTGCTTGAGGGAGAAAACAGCTGCAAAAGAAATCTGCTAGAAAGCAAGCCGACAGAGATGCTTGCTGGATCCATGCGCACGTACATGCATGGGCTATTCTACTGTGCCAGGGTGTGGCTGTTTAGTGCTAGAGAAGGTCTAATAACGACGAAATGCTGCTAAGGATTTATACCGTATACGATGTTAACCACCATTCCTGCACTGCAGAGACGATGCACTCCCTGGCAGTTAAAGACTTCTATGTGTGATGCGGTGAGGCAAGCGAAGCGAAACAGGAGAAAGGCGGGAACCCCAACGGGGTAGACAGCGCTCAATGTGCGTTCGCTGTCTGCGTGCGTCGCTGATGCTGGTCTCCACCGTAGCTATTGGCGGCTTTCTTGCAACGCGTTGAGTGACGCTGGCTGTTGACTCTGGCTGGAAGTAGATAAGCCCTCTTTAGGCGGAAGCTTAGAGCGTCGTAAGCATCTGGGCCAGGAATAGAACAAAGCTCTACAAGGCCACAGATGGCTTCTCATGAAGTGCTGTCTCTGTATGCTTCGTTGACAACCCAACGCCAGCAGTAAGTGCTGCGGTTGGAGAGTCCGTTCAGCTAAAGCAACTCTAAAGGAGAAGAGAGAACTAAGATGCGAGGCTGAAGCAGAAGCACGTTCAAGTCTGTCGTCAACGGGGGGACACGCCTAGCACCTACTTTCACCGATTTACTAGCTAATCTAGAAGTGTTTCAGCATAGTGTCATCCCCTGATATCATATTCTCTCCTCCTCTGAGGCATCAGACGCCATCCGTACACCACTGCCTTGAAGCTGACTAAGGATACACCAAACCTAGTCTACGCACAAGGCGCGGGGAGGTAGCGCATGTGCATGCGGTGCTTCTGAGGCTTTGCAGACGGTTTGAAGGGTGCATAATACTTGAACGCGTTTCCGAGCAAGAGACATGCAGCAGAAAATCACCGGAGTCGTTCCAGCGCCCCGGGGCGGAGTCGGGCGGGTGTACGCACCGACGGAAAGCTGCGTGGTGGCAGTGGAAAGCAGCGGAATCAAAACATTATGATAAGCGCGACGATGCACATTTGTAATTTGAAGATGAAATTAAACAAAATTAACAACCTGTTCATCCTACAGAGGGCGCTCATGAGGCCCCAGCAGCCCCGGTGATGTTGCTAGAGGTCGCTCTGTTCGTCGGGGAAGCGGTGTTTGCGCCGCTTCTTCCTTGCACGAGCTTCCGAGTTATTCAATTAGGTCTTCCTTTAGAGGGAAAATAAAGAAGTGTTCTGTACAACGAGGAGGAGGGGAGAAGAAAGGAAGGGAGAGTGCAGAGAAAAGACGTGTCGGTCTCCGTCTCTCATTTGCATCGCTTTGTTTTCTCCCTCTCCTCCTTTTCACGTCTCTTGACACCTGTTGTTAAAAGCTCACCGAGATATTCAACTGCAGCAAGCCAGTGATCAGTGCCTCAGTTTGCTCCCCCTAGATCTTGGTGTATATACACCTCGATTTGCGGGCAGGTCGAGTGGCTTTCAGCATTTCTTCTGAATTGCACGGACTTCACGTTTCTGTGTTGTTTTGGCTTTAAGAATTACCATTAAGTAGTAGTTGGTCTTTTTCACAAGCTGTCCATCCATAACAGGCACCTAGACAGTCGGGGGTTGTTCTTGCTTACCACTTCTCTCCAGTATGAGGTCTTAGGGAAAAAAACGTGAGAGATGGGGGCCCCGATATGCAATGGACAGGCTGCCTCCTCTGTGCGTCCTCGCCGTACTTCTAGCGGAACACAAGCCGACGATCACGACACCGCATGCTTCATTTTTGCTGCTGCCGCAGCAGCCAATGTGAAGAAAGGCCATAGCCCTTATAAACAGAAGTGCAGCAGCCGTTCGGTGCTAAAGTACTCGCTCCTTGGGTTTCTCTTTTGCCTTTGTCTGTGCATTGGATATATCCTGGGAGCCCTCTACCCTCCTCGATCGACGGAGGTGAGCTGGGCGGTGAATGCGCCTTGCCCTCCATTTACCTCATAATTTCCTGCTGTTTCTGCAGGACCCTGTTCCAGAACCATCTGGGTGTAAACTTGAATTGACCGCCATATCCTCCTTGCATTTTGCTGCTGCTGGTGTGCATTCGCAGACTTCGCCGCCCTTCTCAGAATGGGCGCTGGCGCGACGCCGCCTTTCTGCTTCTGGGGGTGAGGGGGGCGGCGGCAGTGGGGACTTTGGGAAGTTGGAGGAGGGGGTGAAAGGAGAGAAAGGGGATGGGAAGGAAGGGCCCCCAAAGGGCCTAGACGGGGCCCCTGAGGTGGTCAACGAAGGGAAGGACAACAACAAGGAAGTTGTGGCTGTTGCGCCTTCACCTTCTCCCATACCTCCAGCAACGACGCCACCTCCAAGCAGCGCAAGCACTCCCCCAGTTCCTGAGAGTGGCTCGGCTCCGACACAGGCTGTCGATGGGGTCAAAGGCACAGGACAGGTGGCTTCTCTGCCCCCATCTTCTGTTCCGACTGCTTCAACAACCATGGAGACCAGTTCAGGGGGGAGGGGGACCTCCACACGCAGACAGCGCCGCAGGAGAAGGAAAGCTGAACTGCTAAATGGTAAATGCTATGAGACGTTGAGCACAGTGTGCACAAGTTCCTGTGTATGAAAGGGTATATTATACAGTATGATTTAGTATGCATGAACTGAAAAACTAGACTCGGGGGATTTAATTGTTGAAGTTATTTTAGAAATTAATGGGATATATTATACACTACTTGCACGGTTGTGTAGGATGGCCAGATGAGGCGTTCCGCCCACTCTGTGCAGGTGTTCTTCTCTGTAGGTGTTACGCTGCATTGTTTGCGTCTCTGTAAGCTTCTTTTTCTGGAAGTCTAAGTAATGGCAGTTTGTTTGGCCCCTGCTTCGTACAGGCCCCGACCCACACACATACCGGAAGGAGCTGTGCACGATGCTGAGGATGGACGCAACGCTGCAGGCTTGGTATGCTTTGGTGGTCCTCTATGTTGCGGAATGGCCGACGTACGCTCGTCATGGCACGGGAGGCGACGCGTATTTGAGTTATTTGAAGGGTTTGGCGGAAAATTTTGAAGTGCCGCGGCATGCAGCCGTGCAGGTTCAGATGCTCTTCGCCGAGGAACTCTCATGCGGTACTCCATCCTTCTTCCTAGACGGCGTAAGCTCCATGCTTGCTGTTCAGTCAGAAGAGACAGAAACAGATGCTCTGAAAGATGCTGTGTACCGAGATAACCGAGAACGCGAGTCACAACGTGGCTACAACACTCCTCTCGCTGTCGCTTTTGATTTCGGCTCTCGGGGGCCTCGTTGGCCAATCGTGTTGAATTCGATATTACCCTTTTCTACGTAGTTTAGAACAGCACTTCTTAAGCATATACCAACACTGCATTTTTAAGTGGCGCAGTTGTGTGAATCGGATTATTTCTCAACTTCGCATGCATCGCTTCCCCCCTGGTGTGAAGGGAGAGTTGAGGTTTACCTTGCTCACGTAAATAGAAATAAGCGGATGAGTGCATGCAGTGCCTGCATGGTTTGTACTGAGGAGTACGCTGCTTTGGTGGTTGAGTATTTGTGTCCGTTTTGAGGAGTTACATGCGTGCGTGGATTCGAGATGAACGTTGCTGTGTGTGAATAGCATCTATATCGCCTGAGGACATGTATATATTGTCAAGTGCTTGTGTGTAATGCTCATAACAGCTTAAAATCGTGGGAAAGGAGATTCACCGCCATCACGACTTGATAATGGTGCTGCGGAAGTACAGAGAAGATTCAGACTTTGCGGATTTGATTGACTACACACAAGTCACGAAGCTGCCGGCCGACGTTTCAATTTCGGGTTTTCCCATGATCCTTAGGACGGCATTCGAAGGCTTCGCTTTTTGCTTCAGCAAGAACTTGTATATTAGACCGGACAAGAAAGGCGATGGCCAGTCCAGACGGACGGATGGAACGGGTGAGCCGAAGAGGGGCCGCAGTAGCAGGTGCACCAGCTAATATGTATTATATATACTATATTTTTATGAGGTGTGAAGTGGCTGTGTGGGGAACTGTTTTGTGTTCATGCGAACCGTAGCGCTGAGCCGTACATGAACTTGTGGGTTTTATGCTTGTGCTTCTCCAGGAGTTTTGACAATGAACGACTTTTACAACACGTACGTGCGGCAGTACCAACACAACCAATTTCAGTATTGGATGCTCCTCATGATGGCGAGCGTTATGAAGCGGGTCGTATCAAGCAGGTTCGTAGACGCATTCAACCGCGGTGAATACACCTGAACAAGCGTAAAGTGCACCGTTGGGCAGTTCACACCTTGACATCAAGGGGCATTCATGATGGTTCTCGGCTGTTGGTGTGCGGTACGTGTTTGCTGCTGACTGGCCTTTGACAGACCACATGCTGGATTTATGGTACTGAAGTTTGACTCCGCACAAGCCTTGGGCCTCAACCGCGGGCGCAGTGGCGGGAACGAGCTGGACAAGGCGGCTATTGACTCGCTGCAGCGGCAGGTGGCGGCGAGCGTAGAGGGAAAGCTGGATCGTTCGCTGCAGCGATTTCAGAATTTTCAATTCGTGCAAAGTCCGCCGATTGCTGCGACCTCAGCCATGCGACCGAACGTATCGGTGACTGGTTATTTAGAGCGGACGAAGGCTGGAGGTTTCATAGACCATGGCATATTTGGGATGGACATGGAAACAGACACCCTAGAGGAACTTAAAGAACGCATGCAACCGGGAAACCTTCTTGTAGATGTTTCTCTTATCGACCCTTGGAGCTCCAGGCCCCTCTCAGATTGGCCTGATCCTCTGCAGCGCGATGTCCTAGCTTTGACTGCATACACTGCAACGCAGCTTCTCTGTGCAGAGCTGCAGTGGGACCCGTCGCTGGGTAACCTGGGTCATGTGGAAGTAGTATATTCGGGATTTGCTGACGTTTACGACTCGGCAGGGGGCTCGCAGCAGTCGAAGGCGAAGTTTGACCCGGATGTTCAGGTGCTTCTACTGCGAGATAACCAAAAGTTTGTTGAAGACGGGCTAGAAGAAGGGAGCAAAGAGAAGATTACGAACCTCATGGCTCAGGAGCCGTTGCAGTGGGGGCAGAAAAGAGTCATAGACGCGGAAAGAATCAAATGGAAAGGCGTTGCCAGACTTCTGCGGGGAGGACAGTTGTACAGAAAAAGTGCGTTTGGCACGGGTTTACCTCCGGCGCTTCGCAGGAACGCCGAAGACCTCCTGAAACCAAACGTTGTGCTTATTCACATCGTGATTGAAGGCTTGGGAGATATGACTCCCGACACCCTAGGCTTTGATATGACCGCCAGCGAAATGGCCAGTCGCCTTGTTCGAAGGTGCAGAGGAATTTACGATCCCGTCCTCCTGAAGTCTGTAACGCCTTTTGTAAAGGTGAGAGACCCAAGCAAGCGGACAGACACCGCATGTTTGCTGCATAGTGGCAGAAAGTAGGAACTCAGCGGGAAAAACGGATAGGCAGGGTGATGGAACCATAAAAACTAAACTAAGGGTGTACGAGCATGTTTCGTTGAAATGTACTGTCCCGAACCAATGCATACGGCCATTACAGTAAAGTTCTCGACTGTTCGTTTAGCACAGGATTTTCTTGCGTGATCCTAACAAGCCGCGTTGCTTGCTTTGTTGCCTTTATTCGTCTTTTTCGCTCAGGAAATGCAGGTGAAGAACGAGCGCCAGTGCGTCGGCGACATGCCAAAGTGGGTGGTGCTGGTTTCGACGCTTGGAGTGGCTCTTTTCTTCATAATTCTCATAACGCTATTGTTGTACCATGACAAGATAAAGCTGCCCTGGTGGATAATGTGCATTTGCAGCAGCAGAGCTCCTTGGGAGGAATCCTCGGCAACCTCAAGCATGTCCAATGGCTTTGGGCCTGAAGTTCTCGAGAAGCAAAGCAACTCGACGCGCGATATAATTGCGTTTGCCCCTCCTTTGAAAGAAATGACATCAAGTTTGTCATAAACGAACAACCAAACATGCATGCATGCACACGGACTGCATCTTCCCACTTGGTGAGCCTGCGCTCTTATGTACAAGCAGTTCCATCCGCGCTTTCGTTCTGTAGGCGTGCGCTGTTATATAATACATCTCGTAGTACACAGGAACAGGTGTGGTTTGTTTGCGTATGCACGTTCCCCTTTTCGCCTCTAGCTGCACTGCACAGGACTGATGCAGACGTGCTGTTGGACAGGCTGAAATCGTAGCTTTGTCAAAGCACTTGGCCCTTTTTGGTGATGGCCCACAGAGAACATACAAATCCATCAATCGTTAAGCAATAATTCACACCTACGTGCGAGGGGATGCAGCTTTACGCTCTGCAAAACCTTCGGGTCTCCATGGTCTAATACCCACGGTGTTCGCCTGCCAAAAGCTTGCGGGCGTTAAGGGAACTCCTTTTTTCTGACCGCTTCTATAGGGAATGCGTCTTTTTTCGAACAAAACACTAAAAAAACCTTAAAGTTGTACTCTTTAGTAAACAACTCTGAGCGCGCCCGGTTACAGGTGATCAACTCTCAGTTCCATTCATATGTTCTAGGCTCTATTGTTATCAATTTCTTTTGCGGAACAGTAAAAGCAGTTGGAGGTGCTCTAGGTGGTGGCAGGTCATTTGGAGAATTCCTGCTGTGAAACAGCGAGAATCCGGGGTCCTTAAGGGGCAAATATCTCACCCCTCCAGGCTAGGGAAGGCCACTACACTGCTGTCGAAGTTCTTAGGCGTGCACTGCTGTATAGTAAGGGCAGAGTTGCTACCCCCCAGTGGCATCTGTGGTGAGCAGTAACGGAAATCAACCATTTGTGCAAATGGACGCAGTTACGCCTTAATGGGCGGCAGAGCAGGAACAAATTGAGGGGGTATATAGACTGCCCACTTTCATTCGACTAGAGACTAAGAATAGTAAGCAGAACAGCAACTGCACGCCTTAAAGGTAAAAGGGATATTTACATTCAGGGAACACACAAAGCGCCCGTAACCCAAAAAAAGAGAAACTCAAATACTCACGAAAGCCCCCGTGACCCAGCACTAGAGAAACTCAAATACTCACGAAGAAATCAAAGCCCCCCGCCGCTTCACCGCCAAGCCAACCTTTGCAAACTAGCCAAATTAATCACCCAATTTAAAAGAATAGCAAGCAAAAGCACGAAATGCACGTTATCGTTGGCGCCGAAGCGCCCCAAAAATTTGTTCGAGATGCATTGTAACGCGGCAGACACACGGCAATCTTTAGTAAAAGGCGAAAGATTGGTACGTATTGTGTCTGCCGCTGCACCATGTTGATTAATGTGGGGGATGGCCCCACCCCCTGAGAGACAGAACGGCGAATAGGAGCGTAACATGCTGAATTTAATATCCCATCTTTTTTCTTATTTTTTTCCTTTTTCTATTTTGAAGAAGTTCCGCTCTTCTGAGCAACATACAAATATGTTTTGGCATGCCAGATACGAATACAAGGCCCCTTTCCCGCTTGCTAACTTTCCACCGGAGCACGCAGTCCCGGTGAAAGCTGTAAACTGGAAAGAAGATGTTGGTTTGATTACATTCAGACACAGCGTTAATCTTAAGGCTATTGATGCAATACATGAGTGTTTTTTCGAGTAAGCGTCTACGTGATGCTGATCACCAGTGCTCGAGATCCTCTACGGCAATGACGGCTGCCTACGATCAAGTGCTCTAACTTTTGCAGACAATCAAAGGAGAGTCGATCAGGATGGCAATAAATAGTTAAATTGTTGGCATCACTGCTTATGTAAGACTATAATCTTTACTGGCCTTACCACCCCTCAGATCCCTGCCGGGCGAAGGTGTGGTAGTTGAAGGATGGGCCGCCCCCCTCTAGTCATCGCTCCTGGTACTTTTCTCCCGCTGCTTTCTCGAGACAATACCCTAAACATAAATTTAGCCTTTTTGGTATTTTTTGCCACTTCCGCAGCCAAGCTTTAAGGGCCGGGCTTATCGCAACCCTGTGCCTTCGCCGGCTCTGGTGGGAGCAGTGCGTACAGGAAAGTGACGGGAAGATGGTCTGTTATTCCAAATAGGAAAACATCTTAGAATAAAGCTAAATGTATGTCTGTAAGGGTTCCCTAATGCATTATATGAGCAGAGAAGAGGACACGTCGTCTGCCCTTCCACTATCGTTGAGAGGGCGGGTACGAGTAGCTGAGAGGACGAAACTGTGGGTGTGCTCATGCAGTTAAGAGTACGCATAGATGCACTGGTGCATCATATGAGCAGTTAAGATGGCATTTTTGCTCACATAAGAAGAGCAGTTGAGAAGTGTGCTCGTGCAATAATTCAGTGGGGGGGACAGGACAAAAAACAACCAGTAAAGGAGTGCCAGCAACTTATGATGCAGCGGGTGGCGCTTTCATGCCCTCACGGAAACTGAAAAAAGTGAATTAGCGTCATCGACCGGAAACAACATTTCTCGGTGGGTTGCTAGTTCTAATGCTCTTCCCGTTATAAATGCAAGCGCTATCTATTTGATGTGCCGTTACACAGTGCTTGATGATAGCGGAACATTTTTCTGCCGGCTACAGCATCTTCGTAGCATGCTTGTCTCGCTGCCTCTGCCTGTCAAATGCCTTAAGCTTGTTCGTTGGTTCAACGGACAGGAGAAAAGATAAGCGCCCACGGGCTGCGATGTCACCGAAGGGAAAGCATACACATCATGTATTGCATCCGGTGTGCGAATCAAGAGCCTATAACATGCATAGAACATATTTGGAGGCTCTGTAGACAAAAAAATTTCTGCACATACGCACGCCACTTTGCAGGGGGGGCACTGCTCTCTGTCTTGTACAGGGGCGCCACCTCCTTGGCTAATATGCGGCTCTGCTCCTTGTCATTCAGTTTTAATTCTGCAAGTATTCCAAGTACTGCTAAGTAAGACAAAACTCATTTCCCTGATAAGAGTCGCTCAGGAGTCAGACTGAGGTGGTTGTGGAGCTGGAGGGGGTGAAGCGGGAGAGTCTAAAGCCAACACAACGACTTCCTTGACATTTTTAGACAAGGAAGGTTCTGCGAGAATGCGCCGCAGCTGCTGCTGAATCAGCTGCTGCCGCGATTCGTCATATTGCCGCCAATTAAGGAAGATCTTCGCTCCACGCGACGCGGCTACGGGGTTAATGCGATCGGCCTGCAGCACAGCGCACATCCAACAGCCACACGAGGCTTTAGCACACTTCTGTTCCAAGTTTTGCCACAAGCTGCTAGGGAAAGCATAGAAAGATATTCCAGGCATTTCCACAACGAGCAATTCTACTGCAAGGCCCCTCGCTGCCTGCCGCTACTACTGTATACACCCAGGCAAAGTGAGCTCCTGATGCATCATTATGTAAGGTAAACAAACTGCGCTATTTATCGCATGCTGCGTGTGGGTAATACGCGTACGAAGTAGAGATGAATGCCTACCTGAAGGACGACGTCGGCGAGGAGTTCATATCCTTTTCCATCGCTTCTGTGGAAGTGGACGTGATTGACAGCAGCAAACACATACACCAAAGACCGAAGCCTGTTGGGATTTTTGAGAGAAAATGCTGGATGCTGCAGCAAAGCAGCGACGCGTTCCACTTGGTCTGGAAGGTCGGAGAGCGCCTGCGCTTTGAACCACTTGTCAACAACAAGAGGGTCTCCTGTGCAAGGAGAAAAGTCAGCATACAGCAGAAACGCTCCGTTAAAATGCGGTTGTGCTTACAGTAAGGGACGCTGGTCTTCCCTACGTCTCGGCTGCATGCACGAGGCTGGCTGCGACTGCAGTGAGCTTGCTTATCAGTCGCATATCAGTGCTGCCTGGTGCGCAAGGGCTAGCCGTATACACCCGTTTCTTTGTTTGGGTGCGTTTCGTGAAACCGAACCTGCTGCGTCCTCATAGAAGCGTGAGAAGGCCTGTTCTCGTTCTCCAGTCGGCATGTTGCTGAGGGCGATGAGGCTCGCATATTTATCTGTCATACATTTAGCTTCTGTAAAGTGTTTGAAGGCCCTTTCAACTGCTTCCTCGTCGCGTGCCGCCGACAGGAAATGTAACAAAGTGTTCCGCAACTTTCTTCTGCCGGTTTCCTCCTCGGTCACCTCGTCCTGCTGGCCAGCGGGAATAGTGAGTTGTTTGTACAGATCAAGCATTTCAGGCTTCAGCGCTGCGGCCAAGTCAGCCTTCACTGTTCTAATGGCCTTATGGAGCGCTTCGGGGTCTATTGGCGTCAACTCCCTAGATAGAACATTCCAGTCAGGAAGCTGCAGAATGAGTGCCTGTAATAAGAAAAAACAAGATGCAAACGTGCCTATGTAGAAGAAAGTACAAACGTGCACAGCCGCGTTGCAACAGAAGTCCCTGTACCACAGCCCAGCGCAGTCCCAGTGTGAATATGGATGTTCTCCCATTTTGAACTAAAGCAGCCACCCATGCGCGTTGGTGTGGGCACGGGACTGCTGTGTCGGCGTCTGCGTATACGCTGCACCAAATCATCAAACTAGAGCATGCACTCCCCCCTTATACGCGTAAGGGACTCAGACAAAAAGAGCGGTTTCATAGTTGCGGTGGAGCACCACATCCGTGCCTCGATGAGGACGGAGCAACAAGAAAAGACGCAAGGAAGGCCGTTCGTTACCTTCAGTGCATTGTCGGTGGCCTGGTCCGTAAGGGTTGTTCTTAGAGCCTCGACGTAATCCTCAGGAAGCTTTTCAACAATAGTAATACTTTTATCTGCTGCGAGCCTCTTAGATCGAGAAATAACTATTGGAGCAGCCAGGGCTCTGGAGGCGAACCACTTCGTCACCGGGTCCGTGTCGTAAGCCAAAAGAAATGCATTTTCTTCGGCTGTCTGAAGAGGGTTTATCAAACGCACAGGAGCAGAGAACCCACGCAATATCGATGGCACGCAGGGTTCACGTACACCTCTGATTCTGAATGTCTGCTCCTCTTCTGTCATCTCCAACACCTGCAGGCGGTAGCAACAATGAGCACATTGGGAAAAAGGATGCATGCGGGAGCTGTACCAGATAAGGGAGATAAAAACAAAAGGGCGGGGCAATAAACAGGTTGAAAAAGAGAAATAGGAACAAGGAGGAGGAGAAAGGAGCAATAAAGCAAAAAGAAAAGGGCATTGCCAGCTACGGGCTTGACAACTTAATTCTCCTCCAGCACAGACTGATTCAAGAAACGTTTGCAGAGGCACGCATACGAACAAACGCGATAACATCTGGAGAGCTAACAGCACAGAAAAAAGCAAAACAAAGTGGCCAGTAGTTCGTGCATGCACCTGGGCATCCCCATGGCCGCATGAATTTCCGACTCCTGCTCCTTCACAAGCTCATAATGATATTTGCAAGGGAAATGAGTCGAAGTACTGACTCGCGTTACTTACAAAACCTTTTTCATGTGCTTTCGATATGCATACATGCCTTTGCATTGACATAAATGCATGTATATTATTTATCTATCCTAGCTGCATGAGAAATACAGATACGTCCTGTGTGTTTGTGCAGGCAAGCCCATGAATTTAAATTTGTTCCATCAAACCCTCCTTACCACCGAGGGGTGCAACAGGTCTTTGTGGGAATCCTTTCCGATGAGCCCAATCTTAACAGGAATGACTTGCGGCTCTTTGGTCTCTTGGCCAGGAGACGGCGGGGTATGTTGTCTAAACCTTATCTCGAAAATTTGGGCATCTTCTTTGTACTGAGATTGCAGTACCTCCAGACGAGGAGTGCCCGCCTGTGGAGTACACAATCGAAACGCTCTTGACGCAAAACTGGCAAAAAGAAAAGTAGTGAAGAAAATATTAGGCGAAGGCAGCATATACGAAGCGTGAAGTCTAAATGCTGCATACTAAAACAACTCGAGGGCAGGCAAACGGTGCGTGCACGATGAAGCCTTTGAAAAGAAAAATATAAAGCAGAAATGGGAAGACAAACATAAATTAGGTGGCAGCGTTCTGCAGCGTCGCCACTTCTATGCTGCATCGACAAAAGGAAGCTAGAAAACATTTTTCATATTCATTGCTTGTTTACATCAGAATAAAGCGAAGGGGCAGCTGCACTTCAAGACACATCCCGTCCTTCAGCACGTAGTCAACACTGGATCAGATACAGTTCATAGTTTCACCTGACGGTACCAACGGTCCATTTGGTCCAGGTTTACGCCGTTTGCATCTGCCATGGCAGCTCGGAAGTCGTCACAAGTGGCTGCCTTATTATCGTGGCGTTCAAAGTACAAGTCCATTCCCTTCCGGAAGCCCGAGGCTCCGAGCAAAGTGTGGTATCTGCGCCCGCAGACAAACCGCAGGAGAATACAAAAACGATTTCTAGTGAATGAAACCGTACAACTCGGAGAAACCTCCCGAGGGAAAATCACGATGATTAATACGGCGTAATACAGGCACTGACACACACACTTGAACTGGTCTTGGCGGGTTCAACTGCTACCGCTGCGACAACAGGCATTTTCAGAACTGGAGAGTTCTCTCAGCGGGCCTGTTCACGGAAGACAGATGGATTTGACCTAGGGGAAGTTTAAGAAAAACGCTGAAAAATGTAGAGACCTCACATGCGCACGACCTCTGCGCCCTTGTCATAAACGGTGGCTGTGTAGAAGTTGTCCATAGCCACATAACTCTCCGGACGGATCGGATGAGCCATGGGGCCGTCGTCTTCCGCGAATTGTCTTGACATCAAATCAGCGACTTCTTTAATACGCTGTACTCCCGCCGACATAACGGTGCCCATAAACAGCTGCTCCCGAAACACCGTCAGGCCTTCCTTCAGTGTCAACTGGAACCAATCCCTAAAATCAAAGGAGCAAGGCATACAGCAAAAGGAGAGCAAATTAAGTACGAGGAAGCTTTCACGTCTTACGACCAGAGACGGACAAAGTGCATGCTTGTCGGCTTGCGGGTGCAAGCCGACAAGCATGCACTTTGTCAAGCAGCCGGTTGTCGCTGCTTCTGCACTTTACGTATCGCATACGTTTCCATTTTTGCTTCAGATGAGCTAAACAAGCACCACAGGCACGTCGGTAGAACTGGGTATGCAGAAGAGAAAAGAAAAACAACAAAGTGGGAACTTGCCGGACTGTCACGCGGTTGCCTGTCCAATTGTGGAAGTACTCATGCCCAACGACTGCCAGGACGCGCTCAAAGTCATCATCTGAAACAACAAAACATTGACGCAAATCATACTCTCTGCATTAGTGGTACACCCGGAATGCAGAACGTTCTGAACACTGAAAACGACGCACAATGAAATGGGCAAGGAGCTGCAGCGTCGCTGTTGCTGGAGTTTTGAAAAACAGAGGCCCCAAGTCTCTACAATGAACTATTGGTAACTGCATCAGAGTACCGGGGACAGCCCGAATAGCAAATGCAGCGGGGGCCCTCTGCACCAGCAGCAGCGGCAGGAGCTGCAGCTGCAGCACAACTAACACTAGTGGAATCTGTGCTGACCTGTGCTGGTTTGCATGTCCGCAAGCAGAAGAGTACAGTTAAAGATGTTGAGTCCCTTGTTTTCCATGGCTCCAGCATTGAAGTCAGAAACACATGCCACGTTGAAAGTATCCAAATCATATTCCCTCCCAAAATGATCTTCCTCCCATTTCATGCTCACTTTCACGCTATGCATTGCCCAGTTCAACTTATGCAGCTGCGCCGGTTCGCTGTACACCGCAAGTGCAACTTCTTTGCCACTCTGCAACCCATACAAAGTGAACAGACATAGCTTAAACAGTAGAGACAGGAACAAGGTTGCGAATGCAAGCAATTGACGAACCCGCAAGCACTGCTTACACACATTCGCTCAACATATACACACACAGAAACGAGGTTGGACGGTGTGAAGGATTTGTGGGTCGAACTTTGGTGGTAAATTTGTCCTTTATAGCGGCAAAGTCTCCGGCCAAAATCGCAAAGAGATAACTTGGCTTGGGATGCGGATCTGTAAAAACCACGAAGTGGTGGTCAGGGGAATCTTCCACAGGCCCTTCTTCGGTCTTCTCGCCGTTACTCAGGAGGACAGGGTATTTCTCTTTGTTTGCTTCCAGCCGAACCTGCAGATTACAAAAAATACTAAGACTAGTACGAGCGGTTAATTGTACAAAGACGCAAGAAGGAGTGGAAATGGGTCGCTATGCAGTGGCTGCGCATTTCCAGTGCACTGCTATGTTGGTTTCCTCCAGAAATGAGGCAAAATGAAGAGAGTGTTTGCTTACTTTGTACTTCGTCAGCACGTCAGGCCTGTCTAGGAAATACGTTATCCTCCTGAACCCTTCAGCTTCACATTGCGTCACGAGAGCACTCCCCGAGACGTACAGTCCCTTAAGTTTAAGGTTTGATTTCGGGTGGATATACACCTCAGTCTGCAGCGTGAAGGGTTCTCCCGCTTCCTGCGGAAGAACTGCTTTACTTATTATCAAGCTGCCGTCGCTGCCCATTCTGTAGCCTTCTTCTCCTTCACCTGCCGCGGATGTGCCGCCTACACGCTTTATTTGCCTTCCGTTCACCGTCAAAGAGACGAGATCCAAGTCCTCCCCATTTAGGATCAGGTCTGTAGGCTGAGTACCCGCCGCTCTCCGCATAATCATCGTCGCTGTAACCTAAAATACACCTCAAGCACTAAACACTAAGTCTTGAGCCCCCCACATCAGCCCCAGAACGCATATCAAAAAGCATTTTTCCCTTAGAAGAAACTCAGCAATAACTGACTTTTGTGTTTGCATCTTCTAGGAGGAAGCGTAAATCCACAGAATCGACGGTGAAGTCTGGGGGCTTGTATTCATCTCTAAATTTCTCCCCCGGTCGGCCCCGCTGCTTGGGTGTGATCGCGGACAACGCCAAAGGGGTTGTGCCACCGTCTGCAGTATCAGTAATGGCGGTGGTCTCTTGTTTCGGGGATGCATGCGTTTCTGTCCCACTCCTATTTGCACTCGGCTGCTGGCGCTCGGCGTCTCCTCGCAGCGCGTGCGGTGCATGGCCATCTGCAGCTTCATACTGTTCATTCTCCTCTGTAGATGGCAAGTAACCGTCGCCCAGCGGCTCGTCTTCTACCTCGTCTGGGGAGCTCGCTGCCGCAGCAGCTTGAATATGAGGCAACAGCGAGGATGAAGAAAGGGCTCCTCTTACACTCGCAGACGACGCGGGAATTCCGACGGGCCCTCTTCTCCAAGAATGAGGAGAAGAGCGAGTCAGCAGGGAGGACACAAGAGAGGTAGATGCGGTGTCCAAGTAGTGCGGCGACTCATACCGCCCTGTAAACCCTAGACAGCCTAGCAGGGATATTCAAACAAGACACAATGAAGCCCATTGTCAGACGCCAATCATAAAAATGCACAAAATAACACCTGCCTTTCGTTTTTAACAGGGCAGGTGCTGCTCAGCAAAACTGGATGAACGACTGGCTTCTGCGGAGTTACTCTGGGACGCTTCGCTGGACTGTGATGTGCCCGCGAACCAGGATGCAGAGGCTGCACCGAAATAGTGGAAAAAGCAAGTTAAGATGTGCCGTATTTTGTTTATTGTGTAAAACTGACTACTTTCTGGTTCGCGAGATGCTTCGTAAAGTAGGACAGGCGCTGCAAGTAAGAGGGGGTGAGGTGTGAACAGCCGCATTTTGCCACGGGTAGGACAGATTTAGGCCAGAAAGGACAAGTATATCAAAAAAATATTTAGCAAACACAATTAGACATGTCCTTCCACCTTTTATGGTCTACTGAAGCTAGAATTGCTTGTTTGAAGGTGCACACTTAAGAATCCGTACGGCGGCTTGACCACCGGTCATCACAGAACCGGAGGTGACCCCAGGGCGCCAGCGACCGGTGCCGCTGTACGACAAAGGAGAGCAAAGAACTTGCACCAAAAAGGGAATACCTGGCACTAAAAAGTTATATATAACTTTTTAGTGCCAGGTATGCCATTTCTACGTGGGAAAACTGACAATGTAACGAGGGCATGGATCCCTATTATTATTCCCATTGCCTGCAAGTGCACAGGTGCAAATCGGAGGCAAACATGCCCTCTCCCTATCACCCCAGCAGAACGCTAGGGTTACTATATTTTACCACACCGTCAGTGTGGTCACACAGGCTACACTGCGAAGTGCTCTGAGAACAAATGCCTTGCGAACCGCTGCAAGACTGGTGCACTTTGCCCTTCCAAGATATTCACCGTAATGATGAACTGATGGTAGGAGAAATGGGCTAAGCGATATTTACACTCTAGGAATCTTAGCCTAAATCGCCGGTTGCAGGGTGTCTCCTATAAATGCGTTTCACCGTGATTCCCTCTCCTCACCCTGGGTGAGTTAAAGGGGCAATCAACTTGTTGATGCCCCCAAGAGGCGTGTAGCCTTTTCTCTTGAACGCATTAGCGTCTTCGTTACTATACTTGTACTTGCCTGTAGCAACAGCGGGTAACAGGTCCGTCAGGATGAGCAAGTGTCTGCCAGCTGTCCTATGGTGTCATATATATATATATATATATATATATATATATATATATATATATATATATATATATACACTATAAGTTCCAGTGGCTAAATGGAAGGCTAAAACATATGCAGGTTGTTTTTTTTTCTCGGTATGCTGCACAAAGGCACAACTGCGATGCGTTCTGCTCGGTAAAAGAATCTTTCACATGGGCGCTATCGCCAGAAACCGTTTGCAATTAATAACCCTTGAAACCTAGAGGCACGCAAAAGCAGGCAACTGAACTGGCAAGACGGATGCATACTGGGACGAGGATCGCTGAATTCTCTGCATATCCTCGTCATCATGAAGCCCTTCGCTGGTGGCAGACGCTTCCGCGCATAGGAGTGCGTTAGATGACTGTGGCTGCGTATACTGAAAGCTGTGGTAGGCAGTTGGGAGTTGTGCTCTGAAGCTGTTAAAATCAACCAAGACACAAAAGATGCAGCTGCTTGGTGTTTCAACGGCCTGCAGGTTCATATGGGTCATAAAAGACTATTTCAAACAAACCATATATGCGTTTATATTGTGTCTATACACACATATAAGAGTTCTCAAATGAGGGATAGCAAGCACAGCCTGAGTACCCCGAGGCAACAGCCATCCTCAAAGCCCTGCGCATTTTGTGGTTAGGGTTTTGAGTTTGGTGGTGGCTGGTCAGCTGTCTGCTCGCTGTCGTTCAACCCCTCAATCTCCACCACGTGGGCAGCTGCAAAGAGAAAAGTAACAGCCAGAGACAACAACACAGGCAGCAAGGCGAAGAATCCTTGGCATATCACAAACAGATACCCTAAACCCTACCTATTAACCCTAGTTCTTACAGCCTTAGTCCTACTGAGCACTCCGTTCAAAATCCTAATACAAAGCCTCTGCTTGCCTGTTAACGTCCGCAGCACTTTCTCGCCCTTCGCAGCCAAAATCGTCTCCACATCACTTTCCTCCTCCCCGAACCACTTCAAACGATCCGCCACCAAGTGTACTGCACCCACACAAAACCTTGGTCACAAGCCTCTGACTCTAAACCTCAAAACCTCAACCCTAAGGCTGTGTTTTAAAAAACAGAGTTCACTACCCCCACAGAAGGTGAATCTTCTTGCTCAGTTTTTTAAACACGCAGGCACCGGTTAAATTAGCAAAACTACAAGTAGAAAAACTACAACTAGGGGGTAGCCCTACAGTTATTGCAGCCTGGACACCGCACTATCACCACCCCTTTCGTGTACGCAACCTGCAGAAGCAACAGACCGAAACAAGCATTCCCTGACGATGCTGCTTTTGCAGTCACTGAAGCTACAGCCGTTGCTGTTGTAAGCGTTCCCACACTCGCTGTTGCTCTAGTCGCCGCTCCAGTAGCCGCCTCCGCTTCATCTGGCTGCTGCTGCATGTGCTGCTGTTGCTAGCCGTTCCCTTAAGTAACTGTTTTTGCCTAACCTTCGAAAACTTCTTGGCAGACCTTGTATTGCATTTACAGCATGTGAATATCAACGCCAGAAGGCCATCCCGCGCATTTTCCGTTCCCGGAATCCGCGATAGATCAAAGCGAATCTCAGGGGCCCCTGCCACCTCACCTGCGGGCCCTTCTGCTCCTTCAGGGGCCACTGGTGGTGCTGCTGCCACTGGAGGGGACCCAGATGGGGCCCCTGTTGACGCTGTAGTCAGCAGACGGCGAAGGGGCCTCTGGTAATACTGGTGCCGAAGAACGGATGACAGCAAGACGCCTGGGGATGTTGTGCATCTGTCGAAAACACGGCAGTTGGCCAGCTTTCCAGATGTTGCTGTGGCCGCCCCTGTTGCTGTTGTTGCTGTTATTGCTGCTGTTGCTGCTTTTGTTGTTGCTGCTGTTGCTGCTGTTGTTGGTGCTGCAGCTGCTGCCGCACCTGAAGGCAAAGTTCGCTGCCGTGTACGAGGCATCCCAGCTTCTGTGTTTGTTCTTGTAAGTGCGGAGAAAAGGCTGCCACTGTGCCCTGCCAGAGGGGTCGATGAGGAAGGATGGGGCCCCTTGAGGGCCCCCACCAGCCGCCGTGCGGTCATTTGCTTTTTGGCAGCACATGCGCCATAACATCCCAAAAGGGCTTTGTCTGGAAGCCTAAAAAACACCCATGTAGCCATCTGTATGAGAGCAAAAAACAAAGGCCTTTTAAGGAAGGTCACTGGTCGTCGAGGCACAACAGGGGCCTCGAAAATAAGGAAGTGCGTGTGGGAACGGGCGTTGATTCCTTTTTAATGCTCTAAATCAAAACTCTGTCATAAAAAGGTAAAAAAAGCATACAAAAACTTACGCTGGTCCACCGCGTCACTACAGCGGCTGAACCAGCGGGGGCCCCAGAGCGCAAGGCCTTCGGCAGGTCCGGGCGCGGATCCCGAAAGCATACTTCAGAAACGCAAGGAGGATTGAAAAAAGATATTAAAGGAGAGAGAAACTAATCAAACATTACGCTTAGTTAGACCTGCTGGCACTGGTGGCTTGGGTTCGCAACGGGCTACCTTATGGGCCCTCGTTCATTCTGCTGCATTGGCCTTCAAGGACAGTGATGCCCCACCCCAATGGTTACAGTGCCAGCACCTTTACCCATCGCCTGAGAGGTGCTGAGCACTGTAGCAATACAACACAAACACGCCTCCACTCCGGACATATGAGTGCGCCTCATATGCCCGAAGTGGAGGCGCACGTGCCGCGTTGCCACCCACACAGCTAGCCACATACGGGTTCAAAACAAGCTAGGGAGGACAGGGTATCTGGGAGGTAACGGAAAGCTGCCTTCCAGCCGATGAGAGGGGCATGCGGGGGCGCCACTCTAATCAGAACATCTTTTCTCCCTAGCTTCACCGTAGGTATGGGGAATGGGGAAGTGCATTCTCTCCCATACGAAGTTCAGTTGCTTGAAGTAGTGACTGTGTAATAACTCGTTCGTCTTCGAGGCCACTTCTGTGATGGCTAGCACCAGCTTGCGACAGTGCCGCTCCAACGTCCCCCCGTCCCCGCGTTGGCTCGGGCCTGCCATGTAGGAAAGCGGCTATCCTCCAAATGGCCCACAAGCATTTCAGCCTCTGCAACATCCGCTGAATGCGTGCATTGGAACCGAGCTCCAATGTCCTACCCAATGCAGTGAGGGTGCATACGGTCAAGATACGAAGGCCCCTAACTTTAAAGAACAAACCGCAGGGCTGCCCCCGTCTTGCTTACCTTCTTTAGGGGCATCAGTACACCCTCACTTGCACTGTTTGTCCCTGCATCACGGGACTCAAGGGAACTCTGAGGCACCCTTGGTTGCCTTATGCACATTGATGGAAGACTCGGGGCTGCCCTCTTTTGTCGTACCGGCTGTAGCAACCCTACAGAGACACTGCTTCTGTCGCCACGCTGCCCGCAAACGGGTTCCGTTGCTGGCAAGATGTCCCCTTTGCCCCTGCACGGGCCCCCATGCGGGCAGAAATGCCGCCGGCCGCTGCCCAGCATCACTACAGGAACCTCTGTAGCCCTAACGAACGCAGAAAGGCCCTCTATGCCGTTATACTTAAAATTCCCATACACCCTGCAGCTGCCTATTCGGGCTGCAAGTCCGCTTGGTGCAGCCCTAGCGCCACCAGCTGCAGCGCTTGTAGCGCAGCCGTTGCCTAAGGCTGGGAGGGCGACGCTGCCGCTGCAGCTTGAGGTGCCCATACACTCGAGTCCATTACTCCTGACGGGCAAGATAGTGTCTAACGCCTCTGGGTCATCTAATAACAAAGCAAAAGGCTCATCTAGTGCCCCCCCGTGCTCACTCCTCTGGAGCTTACACATATCTCTAGATTCGGGAGCCCCCGCCATCGATCCTTTCATTTCATAATTATGGCTCTGGTGCAGACCATCTCCACAGCTGCCGTTGCTCCTCTTGTTGCTCGTCTCGCTGCTGCTGGTAAGGTCCCTTGCCTGATGAATCTGGTTGGCGCCTGGCCTCCTCAGGGTAGCGCAGGTACAGGACGGAACAGGTAATGGCTCCAGGAGAACCACCTTTTGGGGGCTGAGGGCTTTAACGAACTCCAGGATAGAAGAAAAAGAAGAGTGGGAAGAGATGGGAACCGAGTGTACAGACGGTAGAGCGCCAAATGAAAAACCACCACCTACGCATACAACAACAACTATAGCAGCAGCGCATACTAAAACAAAAACCCTAAGCTTTACCATCTTAGCCGCAAACAGCTGGTCTGAGTGAGCCTGTCTTCTGTAGCTCGAAAGGGCTCCAAGCAGTACCAACCCCTATAGTTTAGAGTGGAAAGGCGGGAGCTCACCGGACGGAAGCAGACCCAGGGCTGGGAGCCCTGAAGAATCGAGAGCCTCAACCACCCTAACGAGCTGCCGCCGGGGCACCGCAAACAGACACACATCAGCAACAGCAGCAGCATGACTAGCAGCACGGCCCTGGCCAGATAGCTCCTCTGTGCCCCCCTGATTCAACTGCTGCTGCTGCTGCTGCAACTCATCCTGCTGCTGGTAATGCATGCAGGAAGGAGACCTGGTGGAGGCTTCCTCACTCCACGGGCAGCCACACGTGGGCATTTCTCTGTGGCTCCTGCAATCCTTGGTGCTGCTGCTTGTGTGTCTGCTGTTTGCAGGAACCTGATAGTTTACGGCTTTTCTGACTACAGGACAGCAAAATCCCCGCGTGAAAGCTTCTAGGCTATATGTGCAGCAGTCACTGTGCCCACCAGAAGCAGCAGCACCAGCAGCAGCAGAGTCAAAATGGGTCTCTGAAAGCCCTATCGGAACGTTCAACGCCGCTCCAAGCTGCTGCAATATAGACTCCTTTCCCAGTGTATCTACACCGACCGCAACGTGCAGACTGGAGGGCGGGGTGGTCCCCAACCCTCCAGTCTGCACGTTGCGGACCCCGGAGGGGTCCTCAGGGAGGCCCCTTGCACATATCGTTAGCGCATTGCTCCGGCTTCTCTTGAGGGCCTCCCTCACATGAAGGCTCATGTTTGCTACAGCTTCTTCCTGTGATAAAAAGGAGAAACGAGGATGCAGGTAAGTGCTGTCTAAATACAGCATGTCCACATGCAGCTGCCGCTGCTGCTCCTGAGAAACGAGACTTTCAGGCGTTTCAGCACCTTCTGCAGCATTAGGGCCTATGCTAACGCCGTCACCTGCTTGCTCAACTGTAGCAACAGCTGCTGCAGCACTAGCTGCGGCAGGGTCTTCTAGCTGCTGAAGCACCTGCAGCCCCTGCTTCACTTGATCCAACAGGGGCTGAAGGTTGGAGCCGCTGCAGCAGAAGTCTCCAGTGTGGACGTAAGAGCCGACAGCAGGGGAGCGCAGCAGGAGCAATGCTGATCCCGGGCAGTGCCTTGCATCTACCAGCTGTATGTATACCCTATCGACAGCCCGGCCGCAACAGCAAACGCTGGTGCCACCAGGGCTACTGCCGCTGTTGCGCAGGGCAGCGGCAGCTGCGCGTTCCACCAGTAGCTGTGAGGGTCCAGCCAAAAATGGCCTGGTCTGCTGCCATGCCCTAAAGCTGTTCTTGCTGCTGCTGTTTTCCGCATGCGCTGCCTGCAACTCTTTAGCCTCCTTGGGTTGGATGGCTTCATTTGGTGCGTAGACAGGGCCCCTACTTTCTCCATCTGTTGCCTTCTCTGCCTTGAGATGCAGCAACGACGGCCCCTCGGGTGTGTGCTGTCCACTTGGGTGAGTCGTGCCTGAGGGCCCCGTGAGATGCCCAACAGGAGCTTCTACGGAAGCCGTCTGCACGTGGAAGAGGTAAGGGGTTTGTAATTTCAGGGGCAGAAGGTAGTGCTCCAGTTTGGGGTGGGTGCGAAGCAGCAGTTGGCGCGTTATTTCAGTGCAAACGATGGGGCCTCGAGGGCCCGCAGAGGGGCCCTTGCTGGTCACTGGGCTCTCATCATTGTCTCTACCCCATGAGGGCCGGAGGCCCCGCAGGTGGTCGCTGTGCGCATGCGTTAGGACAAAGAGATTGGGCACACAGAACCCACATTTGAACACGGAGGACCCATCCACGCGGGGCCCCTCCTCTAAGGGCCCCTCATGGAAACGCCTCTTCCCCTTTGGAGAGGTGGTCCGAGGCGGCGCAGCAAACCAGGGGGTCCCTATGAATTCTGGGTCTACATTCGAAGCGTTTTCTTGCTCTACTCGAGAGTACGGGAACTCCTGGTGGCCCCCTATACCCACACGCAGCTTGTTGGTTACTCCCGCTGGCGTGCGCCCGAAGAAGTCGACGAAGACATTTAGTGCCTCCAGAGGTGTCGAAAGAGGCATTTACAGTGGATGGGAGCTGTAGAACCCGGGGCTCTCCACATGTGTACACCCCCTGTGTGTAGGCGGTCACACACACACACACAGGCCTACGCCCAGCTTGGGATACTGCACACCTCACGAGGGGTTAGATGCGGTGTTTCTCCTAACCTGCGTCATAGCTGCCCTCTTCTGGTGTCTTTGCAGCTGCCGTTGTTATACTGCATTGGGGATCTACAATGGATTCAATTCAGAAATAAAACAAAAGATGACGACTAGAAGCTGCTGGACGTCCAGCGGGGCCCATGGGGGCCCTCAGCTAGTATGAGCTGCGTCGCAGCGAAGACAGAAGAAATGAGGGAGACAAAGCAGAATGCAATGGAGGCGCCACATGAACATGAGCAATAGAGGAAAAAGCATTAACAGCAGTTGCCTTCCAGGGCTAGCAGGGGGCCCCCAAGGAACCTTTGGGGCCCCCCAAGGAACCTTTGGGGCCCGCAGGTGCCCTGGGGCCCCCTTTAGCGGACTTCCTAGTTGATACTTCGTGCCTTCCAATTATACTTGTGCTGCCAGAAAGGGGAGAGCACGACTCTCATCCCACCCCGCCCGCTTGGAGCGCTTCGGAAGAGCTGCCTCTCCTTGGGGCCCCGGAACCTTGGGCAGCAGACCCACGGGGACCCTCAATAACTCCCCGTGGGAAGCCCGCCTGCCTTCATGGCCCATATATCCCCTAAAGGAGAGAAGGAAGAATAACTCGAGGATCTCTTCTTCCCCCAACAGTGCTGCTGGTGCAGCGGCTGCTGGTGCTGACGTTGCTGCACACGGGGGAAGAGCTTCTGTGCTTGTGAGGATGGGAGATGCTGGCGTCTCCAGCCCATCCGTTGCCTTGGGCATGCAGGAGGCCTTTCAGGAGCAGCAGTTGCAAGACGAACTGCAAGAACAAGAGC
The DNA here is from genome assembly GCA_963920595.1 of Eimeria praecox. NCBI lineage: Eukaryota > Apicomplexa > Conoidasida > Eucoccidiorida > Eimeriidae > Eimeria > Eimeria praecox. The sequence continues at coordinate 4,156,154 of OY986946.1, read as the reverse complement.
AGCAGCAGGAGCAGAAGAGGCAGCAAGAGAAGCGTGAGCGTCGCCGACAGCAGCAGCAGCGGAGGCGGCAGCAGCAGCAAAAGTGTTCGTGCCGCCCTGAGTCTGTATCTGTCCCCCCAGAGCTGCTAGGTGCAGCGCTGGAGAGGCAACACGTTGACTCCATCTACGCAAAAATCGCACCCCACTTCAGCCACACAAGGTCCGAAGCCCTGAACCCTATACCCTAAGCGAAAAGTCTGAAACCTCACGCCAAATAATCCACAAGTGGTGACCCTAGAAGCCTAAATCCCCAACCCTAAACCCTAAACGCTAACCGGTAAACGGTAGACAAGCCCATACTCAGACAGGCGTTTTGCGTGATGCCGTCGGCTTCCGCATTGTCCTTGTGCGTACCTTCCATTCAATGCATATCGACCAAATGAACATGAGCAAAGAAATGGCGAAGATGAATATGATTTGAGAGGTGAATCGGTGGGTAAATGCCATTGACGTGCATGCACAGGAACCGCCCTTGGCCCCGCGTCGCTGCCTTCATCGAGTCTCTGCCCTACGACGCCCTCTTGGTGGACGTAGGATGTGGCAACGGCAAATACCTCCACTGCAGACCAGATTGCACAAGCAGCACCAGCAGCGGTACCAACAGTTCCAGTCCCTACAGCTGCTTATCCATTGGCCTTGACAGGTCCCCAGAACTGCTAGACTGCGCCTTAGAGCACCCGCAGGGCGCCTTGGGACCACGGCTACTACAGGCGGACTGCCTTCACACCTGCATAAGAGACGGTAAGGGCCTCATGCTAAAGGTTTAGGGGTTAGGGTCTAGAGATCAGGGTTTGCAGCGCGCGCTAGGCCTGTGGGACCTTTATTCTATGTGCGCATAAACCCTCAGAAGTCGCTGACGGCGTCATTTGCATTGCTGTTCTCCACCACTTGACCACTGAAGCGAGGAGGTGAGATATTTTGCTGCTGCTGGAGCTACTGCCGCTATTGCTCCTTGGTTTGCTGCTGCTAGCGTGCACGGCGTTGCTTCAGCTACGGACAACTTATTGATTTGGGGGCAGCGGGGACTGCTGCGCGGCGCTTGGCGTTGCTGCAAGCTGCATTGCTGCGTTACTGCAGCACCTGTTATGGCCGCTGTTGTTGTTACTGTACTGGCTGCTCATACCACTGGAGCCTTCGCTGCAGCACCAGGTGTTGGTTGCGGTGTCACTGCAGCAGCAGGTATAACCAGAAGTACCGTCGCAGTAGCAGGCATTACCACCGTTTGCATTGTGGGCATGTGCACAGGCAGCAAGCCTTGGGGGAGCTGGCGCGCATAACGCGCCCTGGCGGCCGCATCCTGATATACGTCTGGTGAAGGAAACTCTAAGCATAAGCCGTAGAGTCCCACCCTAGCACCACCCGCCTACTCTAACAGTAACGTTAATTGGATCTCGAATCCTCTATCCTGAACGCAATTGCTTTGCTTATAGCCACCTCTGCGGGTGCTGAAGGCACAGTAGGCTCTTTCATGTGGCTTCGGACCTTCAGGGCCCTGGAACACGAGGCGGGCAGCGTCGGAGAGCGCAAATTCCCTAGCCAAGACGGTAAGAGACTACTGCGGGGGCTGCAGCTGCCGTTGTTGTGTTTCCACTGTTGCTGGCGTTAGTTTTGTTCTCGCCGCTGCTGCGTGCAATTGCTGTGCATGGACATCAGTGCAATGATTCATGCTTTGCCCTGTTGCTGTTGCCACTGCTGTTGCAGTATTGGTGCCTTGGGTGTACCAGAAGCACTATGAACGGGCTCGTGAGGTCCAGAAGACCGTCGGCAGCGCTGCAGCTGGGCCTGGTGCTGGGGGTTCTGCGGCTGCCCCCGGGCCGCCGGCGTCAACCTCTTCTGAGAGGGAGGAGACATTCTATCGGTACTACAGAGTGTTCAGTCGAGAGGACCTGCTGGAGCTATGCGCCAAAGAGAAACGAGTGAAGGTGCTCGACTGTTACAACGACACAAACAACTGGGCGGTGCTGCTTGAAAGGTGCAGCCACTGACATAGACACGACCTTCCCTCTTCCAGGGCGCCAAAAGCCTTAAGTTAGCGCCCTTTAGGTCGCTCTGGGGCTGCATATGGCCTCGGAGGCCCTCAGGAACCCCGCAGCAAAGGGAGATGTTGGGACGGGCTATGCAGATGCTGCCACAACGGTTTGCCACAGTTGTAGTCGGTGGGCAAGACGCTTTGGAGGGGTTTTCACTTAGGTGGGCAATATCATTCTTCGCATTACAGCAGGACACATAAGCTAGGGAAAACAATTCAGCTCTCGTTTGTCATTCCAGGGGAGGACACACACACAGACTGACGAAGCCAGGGACAGACATGGAACGGCAAAGAAATCCGCAAATGCGTAAAAGGAGGGGGTATACACAAGGGGAAACAGGAACAGAAATGCACCTAGGCTGGCAACGCGAGATGGAGACTGGCCCGAAATGGAAAAGATGGAAGGGGTACGATGAGGGGCCAGCTGACATCAACCCATGCAAATAATGCAGCTTCAGCCAGAGACAGAAGGGCCGTGCAAACCCATGAATATCGCAAACACAGTTGGACACGAAAGATCCATGCACTTTTGAATATGCCTCCGCTCCTATTCAAATACACGGCGTACTTTTAGGGGGATTGAGCTGTCGGGTCTTGGAGTAAGAGGGTGTGATGCGGTCTGCGCTCTGGCGCTGTTTTTGCCTAGTAGGCCCCTGCGTGTCAGTCTGTCGGACAGTCCTCGCTGCCACTCCACTCTCTACCTGCCTGGCTTTTCTGCCTAAATTTTCCTCTAACCTTTTCTTTCTGTCCAGTTGTACTTATCTGTCTGCCTCTCTCTGTTCTCGCATCTCTCCTATTGTGCACTTCTGTGTTTTGACCATCCATCCCGCGTTCAACAAGAGCGCTGCAGCGCAGGCACCACTGGCTCTCTCCCCTCACACAGAGAAATCGTCAGCGCCGCACAAGCCTGGCCATTTCCCTTCCCCTCCCCTCCACAGAACGGCGCCAATGAACTGTAGACAGCTGAAGGCACAACCCGTTGGGCACCATGCAGCAAACAGCAGGCGGAACTGAAGGCAGCAACAGCGGCTCCTGCTGCTATTGCTGCTGCTGAAACTACTGCTGTCGCCGGTGGCCCGGCAGAGGTCAAAACGACAAACGGCCATGGCCTGACGAGTCCCGGCTAGCTAGCTGCTAGCCACAAACCCAGGTGCCCCTTAACTAAGCAACCCATCCATTCACAAAGCCTTTCAGCCACCAAAATGATACTGTAGCGAGGGCAAAACAACAGGTGCAAGCAACAGCAGTGGCTTCACGTTCTCCTACACTTGCTAAGGCCTTTGCTGCGGCAGGAGCAGCAACGCCATCAACAGCAGGGGACAACTGCTTCACTTTTTGGCGCCTAAGAAGGCGGCCATGTTGCTTAGCTGCTGCATCCAGCTAATGCCCCCTGCTGGCCCCTCTTGCTGCTGCTGCTGCTCCGGCAAGCTGTTCTGAGAACTGCCGCTTTGCTGCTGCTGCGGTTGTTGGTGCCAAGTCTGCGGCTGCTGCTGTTGCTGCTGCCACGGTTGCTGTTGTTGCTGCATTGGAGGTACTTGCTGTTGCTGCTGCATCGGAGGCACTTGCTGCTGCGGCTGCTGCAGAGGATCTGGTGACCACTGCTGCGGCTGCTGCTGCGGCTGTTGAGGCGGAGGCTGTTGCCACGACTGAGTTACTCCAAACTGCTGTTTAACTTGCGAAGGCTGCTGCTGCTGCGCCCAGCCTTGCTGAAGCTGCGGCTGCTGCCATGACGGCTGCTGCTGCTGTGGCTGCTGCTGTGGCTGTTGCTGTGGCTGCGGCTGTGTCTGCTGCTGCTGTGGCTGCCAAGGCTGCTGCTGCGGCCATGCCTGTTGCGGTGCAGACGCCGGCAACTGCTGCTGCTGCCACTGCTGCTGTGGCTGCTGCTGCTGTTCGGACTGTGCATGCGACGCTACTGCAGCAGATCCGGTAGATCCCGAGTGAGGGGAGGGTCCCAAGAGCCCAATCATCCTGAAAAACGCACGGCAACATGCAATGTGGAGAGCGGTGCACCTTCTGCTGCAGCAAAGAGCAAACGGTTTCTGCTGCTGCTAAAGCCACCATTAAAAAGGTACACCAGGCGATGCTAACGAAATGCACAAGCAAAAACAACTGCACTGGAGAAAGCGGTGAATTAGAAGAGGCGTCTGCAACAGGTTGCCGCAGCATCAGCGACACCAGCAGCTTCTGCAGCATCGGAACCAGTACGCGTACACTGAGTTGCTGTTCCTGAGGTGCTGCGGGAAGAGATATCTGTACTTGTCGAAGACCTGGAACCCAGGGGGAACAAAGTACAAAAACACTCCACCGGGCAAGCAGGCCACGCCAGCCTGCAGCAAAAACAACAGCAGCAGAGACGCCAACCCAGCTGCAGCACAACTTGCAGCAACAGCAGTTTCCTTGACAGCAGTGCCCCCTGCAGCCAATGCTCTCGAGGTCGCAGCGGCAAAGCTTCAAGAACCGTTACTGGACAGCGTTACATTCGTTCCAACATCTAAAGCGTGCACGCCCTGCGACAGCACCAGCAGCAACGGAAACACCGGCGTACCCGTTCTTTTGACCTGAAATACGACACATATTCATTGAAGGCAGCGTCGTTCTCGGGGGAGGCAGGTTGCAGCAACACCGCCGCATCCATGGGTTTGAGGGCCAATTCTTCACACTTGCTGCGGTGGCTGACGTTCAACATAGTTTGCAGCTGCGCGAAAACGAAGCGTGTACCCCAAACCCTAAGCCCATAAACACTAAAACCGGCCCTTTAGGTCTCCAGACTCCGCGAAAAAATGGAATATCGACGAAAAGGGAATGGATAAGGCCAGTAGCAGCGAAGAGAGCAGCAGCAGCGAACTTGCGTACCTGCTGCATCTCCAGCGGGACCTCCCCCTGTAGACAGAGGGCTGTGACCGCAACTTTCTTGCGGTCATTGCGTCCCAAAGTCCACCTCCACTGCGCACCTGCGCCACATGGCGCCCCCGCAGACCCTGTTCCTGCTGGGGCTGCAGGTAGGCCGGATGCCGCAGCAGGAGCAGCCGCAGCAGGAGAAGAAGAGAAGTCTTTGAGAAACGGAAAGCCCTGCCGGGCCCGGTGTTGCTGCAGCAAAGGGAACAGCAAGAGCGGCTCCCGAGCTACCGGAACCTCCAGCTGCTGCTGCGACTGCTCCGGAGGCTGCTGCTGTTGTTGCGGCGGTGGCTGGGGCTGTGGAGGAAGCATAAGGCCATTGTGGCCGTCCCGGCGATACATCTGCAGCAGCAAGCCAGCAGAAGCAAACCTTGCGGCTGCATTTATTCATAAAGCAGGGGCAACTCACAGTATATCCCCTCCATGGGTGCCCCAATACTCCTCTTTCTGTCCTCTCCTCTGCCAAGGCAATCCCTCTCTGGTTGTACTCCACCATACCCGCACTCTACATATAGATATCGTTTCCATAAAATGGAGGGGTAAGAAAGCAAAGCACTTTCCCTTCACAAGGCAACAGACTCAACACCTAGTGCTGGGCTTGCAAGAAACAAAGCCCCTAAACAACAAGTGCTCATGCAGCTTCGCCCCTACGCCAGCCTAAACGCTCTAACAAGTGACTGAGAGTTTCACAAAGCAACAAATACACCTTCTAGAGACCTGGCCTTCGGGCTGCTTACCGCCTCCTCTTCGTGGCCCCACTCCCTTATCCGCGGATCCCCATCCCGGCGCTCGTCGTCCTGCACACAAACCCTAAGCCCTAAAGCCTAAATTCTACCCTAAATAACCCTTTGCTCCAAAGTCTGCTCAGATCAAACACCGTCGTCCCCCTCTCAACTCCAGCACCGAAAGCTTTTTGCCGACCTTCTTAACGCTTAAGGGTCTGACAGCTTCTACAGTGTAACGCTTATGACTTTGCGGCCCTCACCATCGGTCTCATGGGCTGTCGGCCCCTTCTGTCCCAGTCTCTGTCGCTTCGGTTTCCTCCCCTCTCTGTGTGTTGCTTGCCCCTATTCGGCCGCCTGCTGCTATTGCTGCTGCCCCCCGCAGCAGCTGCTGCATGCGCTTCGCTGCCCGCCTCAGAGCCTGCATCATCTGCCCCGCCGTTGCGGCCCCCGGCGCGTCCCCGTTGGTACTCTACGCGGACACAGCGGCCCACTGCGCAACCCCAGCAACGGCAAACACAGAATCAAGAAAAATGTGCACGACAAGCTGCCCACGGGGGCATATACCCAGTGAAACAGACAGTCTACACAACAGCTGGCGATATGGACGAGCTGGTGTAAGGCAACCCAGCACAAGACCCCATGCAACCACCACAAACTCTGGATAGCGTGCTAGCCACCTTGAAATGCATGAACGTGCTTCTGCTGCCTCACTAAACGTTTTTCCGTTGAGAGTTTCGAAACAGCGTCTGGCGTCCTCGGCGTTCTTGTAAAGAACGAAGGCGTACACAGCGTTGGGCCCAACCCGCTGGTTGACTCTGAGGGCAACGCTTTCCACTTCGCCGCACTGCGAAAAAAAAGCCCTCACGTCCGCCTCGCGCGCCTCCTTAGACACGTTGTGGATGTACAGATTGCGGCCCCCCGTTGAGCCTTGCCGCGGGGCACCCTCCGCACGACCCCTGCCCTCTAAAGTCCAAGACGGCGCGCCGCCTGACGGACCGCCTCCTTCCTCCCCTGCCGCAGATCCAGGACCCATACCAGGCGAGGGCCCCACTACAGACGGAGCTATGCCTGGACCGCCCGTGCCAGGCAACAACGCCTGAGGTGGGTACGGCAAGCCAGGTAGCAGAGGAGGCAGGGATCCCCCCGCATTCGCGGCCCCTGGAAAAGCGCCAGAAGGGAGACCTCCTACGGAAGGCGGGCCTCCCGGTAGAGGTGGGGGCCCTCCAGAAAGGCCCGCTGAGGCACCATGGGGTGCCTGGAAGCTCCCGTCCATCTCTGCGGGTAGGGGGCCCCCTGTGGATTTAAGAAGGGGCCCCAGCAGGCGAAATGATACACGTGCGGGTGGCAGGAAAGGAGGCAGAGCTGAGGGCCCCAAAGGCGCCCGATTGGGGACAGAAAGACAGCGAGAGCAACGGGAGGCTAGGGGTGTAGTGCCTGGCACTACCAAGTGCCGGGATCCGGAGAGAAAGACTGCTAATACAGTAGACAAATGATTAAAAGCAGAGTAAAACTCAATTATTCCCCGTCGTAGGAATTGGACTGTGCGCAGTAGGAACAAGGCACATGTGGCAGTGATTGGGGCTGGATGAGACTGCAAGAATAGAGCGGGAACGCCCTACGACGGGAACTCACTTCTAGTTAACAGTTCAGCATCCCTAAATTCAATATATTTCGGTTTTTCATGTGCAGCAGGGATCAGCTTGGCGATCTGATTAGAGCTTGCACCTAAAGCTGAGTCGTCATTTTTCTTTCGTAGCAACTGAAGCAGCGTTGAGCTCGTCCCAAATGGGGCTGTAGTGGCAAATTCCCCTATTACCAAACATACTTATTCCACGCAAGCACCAAAATTTGATTACTTGGGATATCACATGGAGACAAGGGGAATACCGAGTTACGTGTGCACCGGATGCAGTGGACAGGGAAAGCAACTTGGGTGTGAGATGCAGCATGCTCTTGAGCGATGCTTCTACTCCTATCCCTACTTGCTTGCAGAATAGATCAAGTAAGTGTTTAAATGCAGCCTATACTACAGTCTACAATGCTAGTGCGTCCAGCGGAAGGGCACTAGCTGTGCGTTTAAGTGGGAATGCCATGGCATCCTAGAAACGGCAAGGTCCCTTGCAGCCGGTGACACGCATTTCCATGTCCTGACCACCCCAGGCAGTTGGACAGCGGTGCGCAGGGCGCCAGGATGCTGTGCGGGAGGTCAGTTGCTTCTTGAGAACTGTTTCTCAAGCATTTGACACTACTGCAGCTTGTTACGGTACTCGGATAAGATCGAGGACTCCGTTACACTGCTGTAGCACTGCTACAGCGTAACGCTGTTCCAGGTGAAGATGCGCCACGAGGGGATAGATTTCACTCTAAGGAAGATGGTATTTTCTGCTTTTTGCTCGGGATCTATGGCGCACTATAGTTGCTCGCATACAACTGTCCGGAGTTGCAACTCGCCTTGATGCACGTACGACAGCAGGGCAGCTCACCAAGCGATCACAAAAAAGCCCCCTTGATGGTTGTTGTGTGCACTAATATTCCGTAGAGAATTGCTAAGCACTTCCTTAGCCCCCTATAGGCAACCTGCAAGCACGTAAAAGTGTTCGTTTCAACTTTAGGATCCTGACGTGTACGGCCGCTCCCCGCTTTCCCCACTAGGCATGCATCCTTGTGTGCCTGGCCGCCCATCAAGAGGTGGGCGGATGGAGGGCAGGGTCCCTACCGCTCTTGTTCCTGCAAAAGTGGTGTTTCTCCTGGGGATCTATTGGTTCCTCCTGCTTCCTCTCATACAATTGGGTAGCTTGCTGCTACTCTTGCCGCCAGGTCATATTTTTTTGCTTGGCCTGCTGCCGCACGGCTTGCTGCCCCAACGCTTACTGTTGTATCGCCTGCTGTTGAACTTCGCGCTGCAGACTTTCCTGCCGCTAAAGCCTAAAAAGAAGGGCAACGGAGTGCGATTCGATGCATGTACTATTTTGACAATCAACACGAGAACGCTGATGGCGTGCGTATAGCCCACCGATGACGTCCACGTTGGCGAGTGCTGCATTAGAGTCCGTGCGTACGTAACGCCTACAGAGATAATGCATGCAGTAAAGAAGGTTCGGCTGCCCTTGCATTTAGTGCTGTCTTGCATCATTATTTGCAGCCCGATGCGCTCTAACTCCTGCCAGGACGGTTCTTCTCCCGCAGCCCCAGGGCCTGAGCCACTGCACTGAGAACGCCTGGGGCCGGGAGAGAAGCTACCTGTTTTTTGACGAGCGCTTTCTTTTAGTCCTTGAATCTGTTGCAACTCGCGACCATCCTTGGCTACAGCTGAGGGCTCGCATTACAAGGGGAAACCGATGCGTGCTGCAATTCCACAGAGAAAAACCTAAGCTGAGCAAACGATAAACGCCCGCCCACCGTGCTATGCTCTAGGCCTATTTTCCAACCCCTGCCTCCCCTCCCCTCCGTCCCTTCTTTTTGCCTGGTGTTCACTTGCTGCTGCGATCAATAATGCAGACAGTTGTTGCCGGTGCCGTTAGCCTTGTTGCTTTGGTTGATTCTGCTGTACGGGGGGCAGAATTCGGGCGATTTTCGGTGAATCAGCGAACTCCTATTTTTTCTTTGACAAATAGAATCACCGCTGCCAAAACGAGCAACGAACCGATCGAGGCCAAATTGACATGCGCTATTACAAAGCCACGTGCCACCTGCGCCTACTGTGAAAGAAACTCTTAAAGCCTGCTCCGAAGGTAGGCAATCAAGGCGTACCAAACACGGCCTCAGTGCTCAAGGTCAGTCCACCTAGAGCCGGAGTTCCCGCAATACTGGCTTAATACATGGGGAAATTGTCTTTTTCTCCGGCGGCTGGTGCGAATGCATCGCTAAGACGTTTCGCGCGTATCCCAAGTCGGGATGCCGTCGGTTACCGCCCATCTATCCATTTAAACTATTCAGTTGTTGCGCCCTGAGATAGGCAATATCAGAAGCCGATGGTATTTTCTTATAGTAAAAGACGCATCTTGCCAGATGACTTCCACTGCAGCTCTAGCGGAATCGGCAGCGTCAATATACCTTAAGCGCTCATCCAATGTCATCTCTGCCCCATTCTTGTTTTCCCGAACGGGGACAGCCAATAGCTGGAGCATCTCTTGTACTTCACAAGCAGACGACACAGTCTTTGTCGGGGCTCGGCTGCCAAGGGCTTGCCAGTCCAACGCATAATGCCGCCTGCTTATACTCTGCCAAGTATTTGATGCACAGTGCACCTGGCCAAGCCGTTCACGCGGTTGTCCAGGCAACTCCTACTTTAGATAAAGCTAGAAGGTGCGTGAACAACTGCATTGTCCCAGCGTCAACGAATATCAACAATGAATAACTGGATCATCCACACGAGCATTTGACACGGGTGGGATGCCAGTGCTTATTGGCTGACAGTGTATTGCATCTAAACACCTACCTGTGCCTCACGTGCAAACCAGTATACAATGCAACAAAAATCTAATTAGGGTGTAACGAAGAGTCCCTCATCGTAGCTGAGGACCGTCAAGAGCTGGAGTAGAATCAAATGCTTAAGAAAGGGTTCGCAAAATGCAGCTTCCCTCCCCAGCAGCCTTCACGGATCCTCAAAAATGCTGCCCAACCGCACGGGCTGAAACGGGAAGGCCTGCCATGCGGTGCAAAGCACAGGGCTGCAGCTAGTCCTGCAAGACAGGCCCATATGCACCCACAATCAATGCCCCTTTGCTACATGCACTAGCATTGTAGAATCCAGTGTGGACTGCGTGTGGTCTTCCATAGCGAACGAGCGAGGAAGTAGAGGTACTCGTGCCTCTACTTCCTCGTGCTAATGTTGGTACTCGTACCAACATTACACAGAGCATGCGGCATAGGGGAGCTAAAGCAGTTTACATATAGTAAACTAATTTCAGGGTTGCTGGGCTCTGGATGTTATTCGCCCGAGCTTTGGCTGCGACCCTCAGCGTGATGCACCCAATGTGGGGTTGTGGGGCTCCTTAATCCCACAGCCGTGGTGGGCTGCCCTCACTTGGCTTTGCTCTCCGCCCTTCCTTCAGCGCCCGACTCCTCTTTTTTTACTTCTTTCTGGCCTTTTTCTCAGTTGTAGTGGGGAGCACTACAACTGGTTATCGGGCAGAGAAATCCGTGATGACACATACGCAGAGTCCCTCAAGACCGCTAACATTTGTTGTGCTGCAGACAGTATGCTCGCTGCATCCTGGGATGCCTTAAGCTGACATACTTTCGCCCTTTCGATCTAAATACCACGCTTAACGAAACGTGAGACCTGCCTGCCGGGCCCACTGTGATGCAGCAACTGGTTGCTAACGTTGCGTTCTAGGCTCACCGTAGCCACCAGTTCTGCACCAGCCAAGCTTTCGCGTGCTCGTAGATGTTCAGGCACACATTTTTGATGCGCTGAAGAAGAGACGTGCAGTGCACATCGAGGTTTAGCTGAAAAGCAAAAGCCCACGTGGCAGCACCCAACTAGACTGAAGGTTGAATCGGCTTTCATTTTTAGCGCCATAATGAAGATAACATGAACCTTACCATACCTTTTAAATACGATCCAATGGTCCGTTTTTCTCATCCTTTGAATAATCCCTGTAATCGGTCAGACAATCAAAGCGGTGCTCACCGTGCTCACAATGTGCGCAGGCGACGACCTAACCATAGACGGCCTTCTGACACAATAAGCGGACTGCTTCGCCACGATCAGCTTTGCTCCGCGGAAGATGGATAAAATGCGGTACCGGCAGGGTTCGAACCTGCGACCTTGTGGTTAACAGCCACACGCTCTAACCTGCTGAGCTACGGAACCGTGGCGCGCGCCTTCCGCTCAACATGATCACCGTGACTGTTCGGCGGTGCCGGGAGAACAGCGATGGCTCGAACATGAGTCCCCCATCATGTATGTCAAAGGGGAATCCCACTTGACCTTTGCACTATTGGAAGATCCCAACGCTTGAGAAGTGCGTTTTTGAAACGGAGGGGCGTTTCTGCTTCTCCTCTCCCGGGAGTTGGAGCTGCATTTCTCGGGCGAGGATGAGGGCGATTATCGGAGGTCTGGCTAGTGCTGTCCTCCTCCCCAAAGGCGAATTCTGGCACAATCAGCAGAGTGCTTCACCACGATCAGCTGTGGTTCGCGTAAGATGAATAAAATGCGGTACCGGCAGGGTTCGAACCTGCGACCTTGTGGTTAACAGCCACACGCTCTAACCTGCTGAGCTACGGAACCGTGGGGGAGGGCACTCTGTAGGGAACAGCCTAGTCACGTAGGTGACGTTGCGTCAAACTAAGGCCTGCGAAGCTTACATCCACAGTACCTACTTAACTCATGTCTCTGCGAGTACCTTACCAGAAACCATTAGACATCAAGTTCCGACTATTCAAAGTCCAAAAGCCGGCTTCTTAGGATGTTCCTTCTTAAAAAGTCTCCCCTTTAAACGTCTCCCCTTCTAAATGTCTGAGTGCCCTCAAGGAGAGGTAGGACAGAGCGCGTCACTCTCTAAGAGGCAAGCGCCACGGGACCGCCACCCCCCAATCCTAAGGGCTGTAGGCACGGGCTGCCCATTCGACCGCAATAGTGGTCTCAAAGCTCCCTATTATATGATAAATATTCTATATACTCTGCTTTATGACGAATTCACTCGTCAGCAACTCAGCGGAGACCACATTGTAATGCTCGTGCGCCACAAGTTCCCCCGTTCTCATATTTAATCCCCCTCGCTTCACAGCAAGAAAGCCTAACAACACGCCAAACAACGCGTAGTCACGAATCGAAACTAGCACAAGAAAGGTGTGATAATTGTCAGGGCGCCTTGGCGGCAGCCGTGCCGGTACTGCGTCGGGGAAGACCTTCCGGTGTTCCGCAACACGTCGAGGATCTCCTGAGAGAAGCACTGCGCCTCTGCTGTCACCATCCATTCATCAGGTTCGAAATATCCGAGTTGTGCCTCACTCCTCGGTGTTCCTTCTCATCTCCATCTGCTGTTGAGTTATTATGAGCTTGGTTGCTGAACTAGCTGACTGACGGGTGGAGAAGCCCAATCCATGCATAGCACAGTCCCCCTCGCCGCTCATCGATGCGGCGTACCCCCACTGTGTTTCCGGCATCCAGAGAAGCCACTATACGGTATATTCCCTGCACATTTGCCTTATCCTGCTGAACTAAAGAATCAATCAATACCTTCGCCCCTGCCCTCGCGTGGGCCTGGTACCGCTGAGGTGGGGGCCGTAGGATGGCCGCGACCTGTTCCGTTGACGTGCCCGCCACTTGCCTGGCGATGATGACGTATGCGTGCTCTGCTGGGGTCCTCTGCCGCATTCCTTTAGCGTGGCCTCCCTTTTGCCTTTCTGCACATGATCGAGCTAACGTTAGCTCATCCCACGTCTCATTCACGCGGATTCGCAACTGTCGGACTGAAGATACCACGCCACTCGTTGCGCGGTCGACGAAGCAAGCCCCAACACAACTTCATAGGACACAAGCCCCCTCAAGAAATTTCCTGTGGAAGGCTCCCGTCCACCCCCGGTCGTCGATCTCATGGCAACACGATCAATGCGCATCTGTAAGAAGAATGTATGTTTACAGTGGTCAGTGGCGAACAGATGCGCCACTGGCCACTGCGACCTTCAGAAGAATGTATGTTTACAGTGGTCAGTGGCGCATCTGTTCGCCACTGACCACTGTAAGCATACATTCTTCTGAAGGTCGCCGCCCCTTCAGCTGTAAATGTTCAACTCTCCCTTGACTAGTGAAGCTCTTGAGGCCTCCGTATCCAAGAGCGCCTCGCCGTAGCCGCCAGCTGCATCTACTCTTAGAACGGCGGTAGTGCCAACGTTGTACAATATACCGCCCTTGTTAGATTCTGGTAGCTCACTAGCTTCGCGTCCCCATGGCGTCACTACACTCTCACCAATCAGACAATCGGAATCATCCGCTCCCTCAGCTTTTCCTTTGCAAAATCAGTTTGCTACACGCCATATCTCTTCCACTTCATCCCCTGTGGCCTCCCCCTCTATGTACGCCTCCATTGCCTGCGGATCCTCTTCCCTTTCGGCAGCCTCTATCGTAACGGGCCTGCCCCCACCTATTGTTTTCTTCCCCCACTTCGAGGACACGGGAATCTCATTAAGTCCTGTCACTACAGCGCATAGAATCCCTGTACCGTTACATTCATAATATACGTCGGTTCTCTCAACCATCGTACTCTCTACAAGCGGAGTCCCCTCCGTTGCCTCCTCCCCTCTCGGTTTCGCTTGCGGCAGCTCATGCCGCATCCGCTGGCTTCTGTTGTGCCTGCTGTCTTCAGACATTATCCTGAAGTTAAGTTTGTGCGCGGCTCTTCTTCAGACGCCGTCGTGTCTATGCCGTATGAGCATAACCTTGACTTCCGGTGGAAAATCTCCTTCGGCGAAACGACGGGCGGTTCCTCATCTTCTACACCCATTTCACTCTCTGATTCGTATGGGAGCTCTCTTCCTTCCCCAGCCTGAGCCTGCGTTACCGCTTAGGATCTTTCCGTTGCATACGTGCATGCGCGGCTTGGCCTGAGACATCCTGAGACAGGTTACGAAATGACTCAAAAATTGCCGCAAACGCGGGCTCAACGTAAGTGCAAGAGGTCTCAGGTAGCATCCTCCCGTTGCGCAGGCCCATGTACGCGTTGGCCTCCGACCGCTTGGAGCCTACAACGCCTCTTTTCAGCAGTCACTGTAGTCGCGGATTCTACTTCGAATGCAAGAGACATCGAGTTAAAATTATCCCGGAACAGCCCCCCAACGTAGTGGACCGCCTGGCCTCATAGCTGGCATTACGTTAAACTATGGCCTGCGAAGCCCCGTGCACACTATCTATCCAATTCATATCTCTGCGGATACCTTACTAGAAACCATTAAACACCCAATCCCGACTACTCAAAGCGCAAAAGCGGGCTTCTTAGGATGTTTCTTCTTAAAACGTCTCCCCCTCTAAACATCTCCCCTTCTAAGCGTATGACTGTCCTCAAAGAGAGTTAGGACCGCGCGCCTCACCCTCTCAGAAGCAAGCGCCACGGGACCGCCTGCCCTAAATCCTAAGAGCTGTAGGCACGAGCGGCCCATTCGACCACAACAACGGTCCAAACGCTCATTATTCTATGAGATATCTTGCACCCTGTGCTTTATAACGAATTCACTCCCCATCACCTCAGCGGAAACCGCGTTGTAGTGATCACGCATTGCACCGTCCGCTCCACATGATCACCGTGACTGTTCGGCGGTGCCGGGAGAACAGATATGGCTCGAATATGCATCCCCCAGCAGGCACGTCAAAATTGATCCCACTTCAACTTTGAACTAGTAGAAGCTCCCATAGGTTGAGAACTGCTCTTGTTTAAATGAAGGGGCGTTTCTGCTTCTCCTCTCCCGGGAGTTGGAGCTGCGTTTCTCGGGCGAGGACGAGGGCGATTCTCGCAGGCCTGGCTAGTGCTGTCCTCCTCCCCAAAGGCGAATTCTGGCACAATCAGCAGAGTGCTTCACCACGAACAGCCCTGGTTCGCGTAAGATGGATAAAATGCGGTACCGGCAGGGTTCGAACCTGCGACCTTGTGGTTAACAGCCACACGCTCTAACCTGCTGAGCTACGGAACCGTGGCGCGCGCCTTCCGCTCAACATGATCACCGTGACTGTTCGGCGGTGCCGGGAGAACAGCGATGGCTCGAACATGAGTCCCCCATCATGTATGTCAAAGGGGAATCCCACTTGACCTTTGCACTATTGGAAGATCCCAACGCTTGAGAAGTGCGTTTTTGAAACGGAGGGGCGGTTTTGCTTCTCCTCTCCCGGGACTTGGAGTTGCGTTTCTCGGACGAGGATGGGGGCGATTCTCGGAGGTCTGGCTAGTGCTGTCCTCCTCCCCAAAGGCGAATTCTGGCACAATTAGCAGAGTGCTTCACCACGTTTCTTCTTCTCCTTTCCCGGGAGTTGGAGCTGCATTTCTCGGGCGAGGACGAGGGCGATTATCGGAGGTCTGGGTAGTGCTGTCCTCCTCCCCAAAGGCGAATTCTGGCACAATCAGCAGAGTGCTTCACCACGAAGAGTCCTGGTTCGCATAAGATGGACAAAATGCGGTACCGGCAGGGTTCGAACCTGCGACCTTGTGGTTAACAGCCACACGCTCTAACCTGCTGAGCTACGGAACCGTGGCGCGCGCCTTCCGCTCAACATGATCACCGTGACTGTTCGGCGGTGCCGGGAGAACAGCGATGGCTCGAACATGAGTCCCCCATCAGGTATGTCAAAGGGGAATCCCACTTGACCTTTGCACTATTGGAAGATCCCAAAGCTTGAGAAGTGCGTTTTTGAAACGGAGGGGCGGTTTTGCTTCTCCTTTCCCGGGAGTTGGAGCTGCATTTCTCGGGCGAGGATGAGGGCGATTCTCGGAGGTCTGGGTAGTGCTGTCCTCCCCAAAGGCGAATTCTGGCACAATCAGCAGAGTGCTTCACCACGAAGAGTCCTGGTTCGCGTAAGATGGATAAAATGCGGTACCGGCAGGGTTCGAACCTGCGACCTTGTGGTTAACAGCCACACGCTCTAACCTGCTGAGCTACGGAACCGTGGCGCGCGCCTTCCGCTCAACATGATCACCGTGACTGTTCGGCGGTGCCGGGAGAACAGCGATGGCTCGAACATGAGTCCCCCATCATGTATGTCAAAGGGGAATCCCACTTGACCTTTGCACTATTGGAAGATCCCAACGCTTGAGAAGTGCGTTTTTGAAACGGAGGGGCGGTTTTGCTTCTCCTCTCCCGGGACTTGGAGTTGCGTTTCTCGGACGAGGATGGGGGCGATTCTCGGAGGTCTGGCTAGTGCTGTCCTCCTCCCCAAAGGCGAATTCTGGCACAATCAGCAGAGTGCTTCACCACGTTTCTTCTTCTCGTCTCCCGGGACTTGGAGCTGCATTTCTCGGGCGAGGACGAGGGCGATTATCGGAGGTCTGGGTAGTGCTGTCCTCCTCCCCAAAGGCGAATTCTGGCACAATCAGCAGAGTGCTTCACCACGAAGAGTCCTGGTTCGCATAAGATGGACAAAATGCGGTACCGGCAGGGTTCGAACCTGCGACCTTGTGGTTAACAGCCACACGCTCTAACCTGCTGAGCTACGGAACCGTGGCGCGCGCCTTCCGCTCAACATGATCACCGTGACTGTTCGGCGGTGCCGGGAGAACAGCGATGGCTCGAACATGAGTCCCCCATCAGGTATGTCAAAGGGGAATCCCACTTGACCTTTGCACTATTGGAAGATCCCAAAGCTTGAGAAGTGCGTTTTTGAAACGGAGGGGCGGTTTTGCTTCTCCTTTCCCGGGAGTTGGAGCTGCATTTCTCGGGCGAGGATGAGGGCGATTCTCGGAGGTCTGGGTAGTGCTGTCCTCCCCAAAGGCGAATTCTGGCACAATCAGCAGAGTGCTTCACCACGAAGAGTCCTGGTTCGCGTAAGATGGATAAAATGCGGTACCGGCAGGGTTCGAACCTGCGACCTTGTGGTTAACAGCCACACGCTCTAACCTGCTGAGCTACGGAACCGTGGCGCGCGCCTTCCGCTCAACATGATCACCGTGACTGTTCGGCGGTGCCGGGAGAACAGCGATGGCTCGAACATGAGTCCCCCATCATGTATGTCAAAGGGGAATCCCACTTGACCTTTGCACTATTGGAAGATCCCAACGCTTGAGAAGTGCGTTTTTGAAACGGAGGGGCGGTTTTGCTTCTCCTCTCCCGGGACTTGGAGTTGCGTTTCTCGGACGAGGATGGGGGCGATTCTCGGAGGTCTGGCTAGTGCTGTCCTCCTCCCCAAAGGCGAATTCTGGCACAATCAGCAGAGTGCTTCACCACGTTTCTTCTTCTCGTCTCCGGGGAGTTGGAGCTGCATTTCTCGGGCGAGGACGAGGGCGATTCTCGGAGGTCTGGGTAGTGCTGTCCTCCTCCCCAAAGGCGAATTCTGGCACAATTAGCAGAGTGCTTCACCACGTTTCTTCTTCTCCTTTCCCGGGAGTTGGAGCTGCATTTCTCGGGCGAGGATGAGGGCGATTCTCGGAGGTCTGGGTAGTGCTGTCCTCCTCCCCAAAGGCGAATTCTCGCACAATCAGCAGAGTGCTTCACCACGAAGAGTCCTGGTTCGCGTAAGATGGATAAAATGCGGTACCGGCAGGGTTCGAACCTGCGACCTTGTGGTTAACAGCCACACGCTCTAACCTGCTGAGCTACGGAACCGTGGCGCGCGCCTTCCGCTCAACATGATCACCGTGACTGTTCGGCGGTGCCGGGAGAACAGCGATGGCTCGAACATGAGTCCCCCATCATGTATGTCAAAGGGGAATCCCACTTGACCTTTGCACTATTGGAAGATCCCAACGCTTGAGAAGTGCGTTTTTGAAACGGAGGGGCGGTTTTGCTTCTCCTCTCCCGGGACTTGGAGTTGCGTTTCTCGGACGAGGATGGGGGCGATTCTCGGAGGTCTGGCTAGTGCTGTCCTCCTCCCCAAAGGCGAATTCTGGCACAATTAGCAGAGTGCTTCACCACGTTTCTTCTTCTCCTTTCCCGGGAGTTGGAGCTGCATTTCTCGGGCGAGGACGAGGGCGATTCTCGGAGGTCTGGGTAGTGCTGTCCTCCTCCCCAAAGGCGAATTCTGGCACAATCAGCAGAGTGCTTCACCACGAAGAGTCCTGGTTCGCGTAAGATGGACAAAATGCGGTACCGGCAGGGTTCGAACCTGCGACCTTGTGGTTAACAGCCACACGCTCTAACCTGCTGAGCTACGGAACCGTGGCGCGCGCCTTCCGCTCAACATGATCACCGTGACTGTTCGGCGGTGCCGGGAGAACAGCGATGGCTCGAACATGAGTCCCCCATCAGGTATGTCAAAGGGGAATCCCACTTGACCTTTGCACTATTGGAAGATCCCAACGCTTGAGAAGTGCGTTTTTGAAACGGAGGGGCGGTTTTGCTTCTCCTTTCCCGGGAGTTGGAGCTGCATTTCTCGGGCGAGGATGAGGGCGGTCCTCGGGGGTCTGGGTAGTGCTGTCCTCCCCAAAGGCGAATTCTGGCACAATCAGCAGAGTGCTTCACCACGAAGAGTCCTGGTTCGCGTAAGATGGACAAAATGCGGTACCGGCAGGGTTCGAACCTGCGACCTTGTGGTTAACAGCCACACGCTCTAACCTGCTGAGCTACGGAACCGTGGCGCGCGCCTTCCGCTCAACATGATCACCGTGACTGTTCGGCGGTGCCGGGAGAACAGCGATGGCTCGAACATGAGTCCCCCATCATGTATGTCAAAGGGGAATCCCACTTGACCTTTGCACTATTGGAAGATCCCAACGCTTGAGAAGTGCGTTTTTGAAACGGAGGGGCGGTTTTGCTTCTCCTCTCCCGGGACTTGGAGTTGCGTTTCTCGGACGAGGATGGGGGCGATTCTCGGAGGTCTGGCTAGTGCTGTCCTCCTCCCCAAAGGCGAATTCTGGCACAATCAGCAGAGTGCTTCACCACGTTTCTTCTTCTCGTCTCCGGGGAGTTGGAGCTGCATTTCTCGGGCGAGGACGAGGGCGATTATCGGAGGTCTGGGTAGTGCTGTCCTCCTCCCCAAAGGCGAATTCTGGCACAATCAGCAGAGTGCTTCACCACGTTTCTTCTTCTCCTCTCCCGGGAGTTGGAGCTGCATTTCTCGGGCGAGGATGAGGGCGATTCTCGGAGGTCTGGGTAGTGCTGTCCTCCTCCCCAAAGGCGAATTCTGGCACAATCAGCAGAGTGCTTCACCACGAAGAGTCCTGGTTCGCGTAAGATGGATACAATGCGGTACCGGCAGGGTTCGAACCTGCGACCTTGTGGTTAACAGCCACACGCTCTAACCTGCTGAGCTACGGAACCGTGGCGCGCGCCTTCCGCTCAACATGATCACCGTGACTGTTCGGCGGTGCCGGGAGAACAGCGATGGCTCGAACATGAGTCCCCCATCATGTATGTCAAAGGGGAATCCCACTTGACCTTTGCACTATTGGAAGATCCCAACGCTTGAGAAGTGCGTTTTTGAAACGGAGGGGCGGTTTTGCTTCTCCTCTCCCGGGACTTGGAGTTGCGTTTCTCGGACGAGGATGGGGGCGATTCTCGGAGGTCTGGGTAGTGCTGTCCTCCTCCCCAAAGGCGAATTCTGGCACAATCAGCAGAGTGCTTCACCACGTTTCTTCTTCTCCTTTCCCGGGAGTTGGAGCTGCATTTCTCGGGCGAGGACGAGGGCGATTCTCGGAGGTCTGGGTAGTGCTGTCCTCCTCCCCAAAGGCGAATTCTGGCACAATCAGCAGAGTGCTTCACCACGAAGAGTCCTGGTTCGCGTAAGATGGACAAAATGCGGTACCGGCAGGGTTCGAACCTGCGACCTTGTGGTTAACAGCCACACGCTCTAACCTGCTGAGCTACGGAACCGTGGCGCGCGCCTTCCGCTCAACATGATCACCGTGACTGTTCGGCGGTGCCGGGAGAACAGCGATGGCTCGAACATGAGTCCCCCATCATGTATGTCAAAGGGGAATCCCACTTGACCTTTGCACTATTGGAAGATCCCAAAGCTTGAGAAGTGCGTTTTTGAAACGGAGGGGCGGTTTTGCTTCTCCTCTCCCGGGAGTTGGAGTTGCGTTTCTCGGACGAGGATGGGGGCGATTCTCGGAGGTCTGGCTAGTGCTGTCCTCCTCCCCAAAGGCGAATTCTGGCACAATTAGCAGAGTGCTTCACCACGTTTCTTCTTCTCCTTTCCCGGGAGTTGGAGCTGCATTTCTCGGGCGAGGATGAGGGCGATTATCGGAGGTCTGGGTAGTGCTGTCCTCTTCGCCAAAGGCGAATTCTGGCACAATCAGCAGAGTGCTTCACCACGAAGAGTCCTGGTTCGCGTAAGATGGATAAAATGCGGTACCGGCAGGGTTCGAACCTGCGACCTTGTGGTTAACAGCCACACGCTCTAACCTGCTGAGCTACGGAACCGTGGCGCGCGCCTTCCGCTCAACATGATCACCGTGACTGTTCGGTGGTGCCGGGAGAACAGCGATGGCTCAAACATGAGTCCCCCATCAGGTATGTCAAAGGGGAATCCCACTTGACCTTTGCACTATTGGAAGATCCCAACGCTTGAGAAGTGCGTTTTTGAAACGGAGGGGCGGTTTTGCTTCTCCTCTCCCGGGATTTGGAGCTGCGTTTCTCGGACGAGGATGGGGGCGATTCTCGGAGGTCTGGGTAGTGCTGTCCTCCTCCCCAAAGGCGAATTCTGGCACAATCAGCAGAGTGCTTCACCACGTTTCTTCTTCTCCTTTCCCGGGAGTTGGAGCTGCATTTCTCGGGCGAGGACGAGGGCGATTCTCGGAGGTCTGGGTAGTGCTGTCCTCCTCCCCAAAGGCGAATTCTGGCACAATCAGCAGAGTGCTTCACCACGAAGAGTCCTGGTTCGCGTAAGATGGACAAAATGCGGTACCGGCAGGGTTCGAACCTGCGACCTTGTGGTTAACAGCCACACGCTCTAACCTGCTGAGCTACGGAACCGTGGCGCGCGCCTTCCGCTCAACATGATCACCGTGACTGTTCGGCGGTGCCGGGAGAACAGCGATGGCTCGAACATGAGTCCCCCATCAGGTATGTCAAAGGGGAATCCCACTTGACCTTTGCACTATTGGAAGATCCCAAAGCTTGAGAAGTGCGTTTTTGAAACGGAGGGGCGGTTTTGCTTCTCCTCTCCCGGGAGTTGGAGCTGCATTTCTCGGGCGAGGATGAGGGCGATTCTCGGAGGTCTGGCTAGTGCTGTCCTCCTCCCCAAAGGCGAATTCTGGCACAATCAGCAGAGTGCTTCACCACGTTTCTTCTTCTCCTTTCCCGGGAGTTGGAGCTGCGTTTCTCGGGCGAGGATGAGGGCGATTATCGGAGGTCTGGGTAGTGCTGTCCTCCCCAAAGGCGAATTCTGGCACAATCAGCAGAGTGCTTCACCACGAAGAGTCCTGGTTCGCGTAAGATGGACAAAATGCGGTACCGGCAGGGTTCGAACCTGCGACCTTGTGGTTAACAGCCACACGCTCTAACCTGCTGAGCTACGGAACCGTGGCGCGCGCCTTCCGCTCAACATGATCACCGTGACTGTTCGGCGGTGCCGGGAGAACAGCGATGGCTCGAACATGAGTCCCCCATCAGGTATGTCAAAGGGGAATCCCACTTGACCTTTGCACTATTGGAAGATCCCAAAGCTTGAGAAGTGCGTTTTTGAAACGGAGGGGCGGTTTTGCTTCTCCTCTCCCGGGACTTGGAGTTGCGTTTCTCGGACGAGGATGGGGGCGATTCTCGGAGGTCTGGCTAGTGCTGTCCTCCTCCCCAAAGGCGAATTCTGGCACAATCAGCAGAGTGCTTCACCACGTTTCTTCTTCTCCTTTCCCGGGAGTTGGAGCTGCGTTTCTCGGGCGAGGATGAGGGCGATTATCGGAGGTCTGGGTAGTGCTGTCCTCCCCAAAGGCGAATTCTGGCACAATCAGCAGAGTGCTTCACCACGAAGAGTCCTGGTTCGCGTAAGATGGACAAAATGCGGTACCGGCAGGGTTCGAACCTGCGACCTTGTGGTTAACAGCCACACGCTCTAACCTGCTGAGCTACGGAACCGTGGCGCGCGCCTTCCGCTCAACATGATCACCGTGACTGTTCGGCGGTGCCGGGAGAACAGCGATGGCTCGAACATGAGTCCCCCATCATGTATGTCAAAGGGGAATCCCACTTGACCTTTGCACTATTGGAAGATCCCAACGCTTGAGAAGTGCGTTTTTGAAACGGAGGGGCGGTTTTGCTTCTCCTCTCCCGGGACTTGGAGTTGCGTTTCTCGGACGAGGATGGGGGCGATTCTCGGAGGTCTGGGTAGTGCTGTCCTCCTCCCCAAAGGCGAATTCTGGCACAATCAGCAGAGTGCTTCACCACGTTTCTTCTTCTCCTTTCCCGGGAGTTGGAGCTGCGTTTCTCGGGCGAGGATGAGGGCGATTATCGGAGGTCTGGGTAGTGCTGTCCTCCCCAAAGGCGAATTCTGGCACAATCAGCAGAGTGCTTCACCACGAAGAGTCCTGGTTCGCGTAAGATGGAAAAAATGCGGTACCGGCAGGGTTCGAACCTGCGACCTTGTGGTTAACAGCCACACGCTCTAACCTGCTGAGCTACGGAACCGTGGCGCGCGCCTTCCGCTCAACATGATCACCGTGACTGTTCGGCGGTGCCGGGAGAACAGCGATGGCTCGAACATGAGTCCCCCATCAGGTATGTCAAAGGGGAATCCCACTTGACCTTTGCACTATTGGAAGATCCCAAAGCTTGAGAAGTGCGTTTTTGAAACGGAGGGGCGGTTTTGCTTCTCCTCTCCCGGGACTTGGAGTTGCGTTTCTCGGACGAGGATGGGGGCGATTCTCGGAGGTCTGGCTAGTGCTGTCCTCCTCCCCAAAGGCGAATTCTGGCACAATCAGCAGAGTGCTTCACCACGTTTCTTCTTCTCCTTTCCCGGGAGTTGGAGCTGCGTTTCTCGGGCGAGGATGAGGGCGATTATCGGAGGTCTGGGTAGTGCTGTCCTCCCCAAAGGCGAATTCTGGCACAATCAGCAGAGTGCTTCACCACGAAGAGTCCTGGTTCGCGTAAGATGGACAAAATGCGGTACCGGCAGGGTTCGAACCTGCGACCTTGTGGTTAACAGCCACACGCTCTAACCTGCTGAGCTACGGAACCGTGGCGCGCGCCTTCCGCTCAACATGATCACCGTGACTGTTCGGCGGTGCCGGGAGAACAGCGATGGCTCGAACATGAGTCCCCCATCAGGTATGTCAAAGGGGAATCCCACTTGACCTTTGCACTATTGGAAGATCCCAACGCTTGAGAAGTGCGTTTTTGAAACGGAGGGGCGGTTTTGCTTCTCCTCTCCCGGGACTTGGAGTTGCGTTTCTCGGACGAGGATGGGGGCGATTCTCGGAGGTCTGGGTAGTGCTGTCCTCCTCCCCAAAGGCGAATTCTGGCACAATCAGCAGAGTGCTTCACCACGTTTCTTCTTCTCCTTTCCCGGGAGTTGGAGCTGCATTTCTCGGGCGAGGACGAGGGCGATTATCGGAGGTCTGGGTAGTGCTGTCCTCCTCCCCAAAGGCGAATTCTGGCACAATCAGCAGAGTGCTTCACCACGAAGAGTCCTGGTTCGCGTAAGATGGACAAAATGCGGTACCGGCAGGGTTCGAACCTGCGACCTTGTGGTTAACAGCCACACGCTCTAACCTGCTGAGCTACGGAACCGTGGCGCGCGCCTTCCGCTCAACATGATCACCGTGACTGTTCGGCGGTGCCGGGAGAACAGCGATGGCTCGAACATGAGTCCCCCATCAGGTATGTCAAAGGGGAATCCCACTTGACCTTTGCACTATTGGAAGATCCCAACGCTTGAGAAGTGCGTTTTTGAAGCGGAGGGGCGGTTCTGCTTCTCCTCTCCCGGGACTTGGAGTTGCGTTTCTCGGACGAGGATGGGGGCGATTCTCGGAGGTCTGGCTAGTGCTGTCCTCTTCCCCAAAGGCGAATTCTGGCACAATCAGCAGAGTGCTTCACCACGTTTCTTCTTCTCCTTTCCCGGGAGTTGGAGCTGCGTTTCTCGGGCGAGGATGAGGGCGATTATCGGAGGTCTGGGTAGTGCTGTCCTCCCCAAAGGCGAATTCTGGCACAATCAGCAGAGTGCTTCACCACGAAGAGTCCTGGTTCGCGTAAGATGGACAAAATGCGGTACCGGCAGGGTTCGAACCTGCGACCTTGTGGTTAACAGCCACACGCTCTAACCTGCTGAGCTACGGAACCGTGGCGCGCGCCTTCCGCTCAACATGATCACCGTGACTGTTCGGTGGTGCCGGGAGAACAGATATGGCTCGAATATGAGTCCCCCATCAGGTATGTCAAAGGGTAATCCCACTTAACCTTTGCACTATTGGAAGATCCCAAAGCTTGAGAAGTGCGTTTTTGAAACGGAGGGGCGGTTTTGCTTCTCCTCTCCCGGGACTTGGAGTTGCGTTTCTCGGACGAGGATGGGGGCGATTCTCGGAGGTCTGGCTAGTGCTGTCCTCTTCCCCAAAGGCGAATTCTGGCACAATTAGCAGAGTGCTTGACCACGTTTCTTCTTCTCCTTTCCTGGGATTTGGAGCGGCGTTTCTCGGGCGAGGATGAGGGCGATTATCGGAGGTCTGGGTAGTGCTGTCCTCCCCAAAGGCGAATTCTGGCACAATCAGCAGAGTGCTTCACCACGAAGAGTCCTGGTTCGCGTAAGATGGATAAAATGCGGTACCGGCAGGGTTCGAACCTGCGGCCTTGTGGTTAACAGCCACACGCTCTAACCTGCTGAGCTACGGAACCATGGGTGAAGGGCTCTGTAGCGAACAGCCCATCGTGCTTCAAGGGAGCATGATCGTAGGGTCGCAGATAGGGGGGTGGGTTGGTGCTATCCATCGATGAGCTGACAGCTTAGCTCTCTCTTGTTGGTGGCAGTTAAGGTTGTCTGGTGGCATGCAGTTGCTAACAGACTTTACCAGTATATTCCCAAGCAATTGTAAAGTATAGCCGTCGGCTGCAGAGCATTACTTTTGATGCTCATAAGGACCAGCTGCCACTATGCTTAGCCACGTAGTAGGGTGCCCGCTATCCATTCTCGCGCCTCTCTCTCGCTAGTGTCATGTTTCCCGCTTGGCGCATTGCTCCTTCGCAGGCGGATAACTTATTATTTGTCTAATCCACCGGCTCAAAACTGATGGCCTACACTTATCGTAGTCTTCCATATTTTGGTCAGGCTTCTTAAGTAATCTTAGGAACGTGATACTGCTTGTACTGGTGTGTGAGCAGCTGCACGGAGCTTCGGTTGCATCGTAGCTTCCAAGTCTCTAACTAGGGAAAAACGCGTGCTGCTTTGTGTGAAGTTGGGGCACTCCAGGCTTCAGATGCAGCGCAGAGGCAGCAGCATGACAGTGCACTCCCCAACGCTTTCACAGGAGAACACAAGATGCCCCCTTGCCACGGCCGATTTCAGTACGCGATACGCCATGACTTGCAGCTAACTGTGATCCTCTTCTAGCCGAGCGCAGGCTCATCCATAAAGTGTTACAGAACCACTTCTGCTAGTACGATGCGCTCCTTTTAGCGTTTGAGAAGCCACCTATTCACCATACCGATAGACCCAAGTGCATCGAGGACCCTCCATCTCAACTTTGGACGGTTCTGAGCTGCTCTAGAGCCTTTAGCCTAAAATAAGATTTCCCCAAAAACAGTTTACCCTCCCTTCAGTCTCGATGTGTATTGTTCTCAGCGGTGAAAGGGCCTGCGACTGCTGCGGAGAGTAGGCGGCCAGTAATGAATTGCAGCAACGGCTAGTCCACCCTCTACTGCCAGGCAACCCCAGATGCCAGCATGCCCAAGGTACCTTTTATGCATGTGCAAACATTGTAGACAGTTTGTGAACACCTACTTGGCCTTCGGGAGCCAGATTGCAGTAAATGAGCATGCGCGTAGCAGCTTCAGACGGAGCATCCTTTGTGCTGTCAACTTCAGCCGATGACCTTCGTCAGCTGCAGTGAAGCAAGGTAGCCTACGCTTAAAGTCCCCAAGAGCCAGCAGTCCTAGCCAACGGTTTGCAACTATCCCCAGTATGCCAGCACAAGATCCTGCTGCGGATGGGATGAACAGGCTTTTCCCATCATGTGCTTCAACTGCTCCTGCACCTGTGGCACCACCTCGTAGCACCATTAAGCCGGCCTCCGGTGCGTACACGGAAACTGTGTTTACCTGTTAACCTTTTACTGCATCCCCAACAGCCAGCATACACACACAAGTTCGACGTGCAACGACTTCAGCCAACCCTGCGGCAGCTCGCCTGCTGCATTGTGTTCGCAACGAAATACAAATAAATGGAATGTAAAACGAAACCGTTATGTACCTTCGATATCTAAATACCCATTTGAACCAGCTGCGTCGTTTTTTTAAGTGGTAGATTATTGGACACTGGCCCAAACGCTGCTACTCCTGTCCAGCGCACGCCGTCGAGCGCCCTGTTCCTCTCTGACTAGCAGCAACACCCTACAGTACTAACTCATACAGACGCTTCTCCTTACACTAAAGCTTGTTGTTCCTATTGAGAACTTCAATGAACACTGCGGGCCTTCGTAGCGGCCTTTTTCGTGCATGCGCGCGTAGCTGAGCCCCAGTGTCCCCTAAGGAGCTTCATTCCTTGGGTCTTCTTTCGCTACTTTGTATCGACCTTTGTGTAGAGTTTGTTGAGTTGAGTCATTGTGTCGCCTCTTATTCCATGGTCTCGACTCAGCCTTAGGGCCCGCGAGCGCAACAGTCCCTTCCCCTGTTCATTCGTATTTTTGTGTGTTTTTCTTGAGTGAGTCCCCAGCAACGTTTTGGGGGTGTTAAAGGCAGCTTGAAGCGAGTTTAAGTCTAGAAGGGAAGCAGGGGAAAGGCAACAAAGTGGGAAGGGCAGAGGCCGGGGGCCCCCAGCTGCACAGACACGGGGGCCCCCACAGGCCTGGCCCTTCCCAAGAGCGTCCGTAATACACTGTATTCTGTTTCGCATCCTATTATCACCACGTGGCTGGCGCGGTCTAGCCTCCCTCTTCAGCTCTTTTTCACCCCGTGGACTCAGCTGTTCACGAGGCAACAGAGATGGAAGACAATGCCATTCCAGAAGACGCTGCTTTAAGGCAGCAGCCGCAACAACAACAGCAACAGCAGCAGATTGTATCGGGGCCAGATCCCAATGCAGAGGCCTGGCAGCTTGAGCTATATTACTTGCTGGAGTCGATAGAAGCATGCCAGCAGCAGTTGGTTCTCCTATCTGAAGCACATGCTGCAGCAGCGCTTTCTGCTGCAGCACCATCAGGAGGAGATGAAGAAGCAACACGTCCTGCAGCTACTCCCTCATTGAGGGACTCTAGGACCCAGGAATTCGCGATCAACTGCATCATGCTTCTGTGCACAGACACCGCATCGCCAGCACAGCGCCCGCAGGCAGAGATGTCTTTGATGGCCTTCCAAGGATCCCCAGGATACCTCACATTGCTGCTGCAGTGCTATTTGCGCTGTACAGCGACTGCAGCAGCAGCAGCAGCAGTCGCCGCCAAGGGGGCAGCAGCGGCAGCAGATCAGCTCGTGCAACTCACTGGGAAACTGCAGCCGCCAGTACCCCACGACCCGGAAGCACCATTTGCTGCGCTAGTTCTGCTTAAAGGAGCACTACAGAGCAGATCTTCGGTGAGCATCAGCAGTCGCAGCCCCTCCAGCAGCAGCGGCAGAAGCAGTTTCCTGCAGAAATCTGCAGGACCGATGAAACAGCGGCAGCAGGCAGTCAGAGGCAGAGGCAGCAGCCATGAGTTTAGCAGAAAAGGCTGATATTCGGAAATTTCAAAGCTGCAGAGAACACCAGCAGGGTTTCCGTGCTCCCCCTCATCTGCGTGCTTGCGGGCTGCGTGCCTTTTGCTATGCTTGTGTTTGATGTGCTGCTCCAGGCACGAGGCTCTGATCCTGCTGATGAGGCGCTAAGGGGAGAACTGGCATTTGTGCAGGCGATGTTAGTGTGTCTGTACAAGATAGTGGGCGCCCCGCGCTGTCCACGTATGCTGAAAGTGTACGTGGTGCTGCTGCGGCGCCTAGCCAGGGCTGCAGCAACGACAGCAGCAACGGCACCAACAGCAGCCAGGCTGCAGCAAGTGCTGTCGCAAGAGGCAGTGCAACAAACTCTAAATAGCTACAACAGCTGCAGCTCTTCTTGGGGAAGCGTCTTGCCTCTCGGCTGTGGAACGCAGCCGCTGCAGCTGCAGCAGACGGTGACCGAGGTAACAGCAACGGAAGGGGCCTTGTTACTGCTGTTGCTCGAAGCAACGATTGTGCGACTGCTGAGATCAGCACAACGAGATGATGCGGACACTGCGCTGTACGCGTACATCCTCAAGCAAATCCTGAAGGTAAACACAACGTAGCAGCAAACGCCCTACAGGATGCCTTTGGCCGATCTGCCGCCCCTATTTAGATTTGTCTTTCCTCCTCCCTCATCCCTAGGTTGAAAGGCTAGGCCGTGAGCCTGCATACACCTTCGAGTTTTTCCTTATATGCCTCCATCTGTTCATCTCGCTCTCCTGCTGTCTGCCTTGTTTTCTCTCCTTTCACTGTGTATGCGGCCTTCTTTGTTGCTGCCCATTTCCATGGCATCAGCCTACGTACAGCCAACCAGCTGCTCCCGTTGCTGCTTTTGTTGCTGCTGCTATTTCTGCTACTTTTGCCGCTGCTGTTGCTGCTGATGCAGGAGCTAGTGACTGTGAGGATTGGGGGGGGGCAGCTGTTCTTCGCCACCTGCAGGGCGCTGCTACCGTTCTTAAGTCAGCTCGTGGCAGCTCTTTCGGGCCGTTTGTTGCCGCTGGTCAGAGCTAATGTCCAACTTCTGGGGGAGCAGCAGCAGCTGCAGCAGCGACTGGACGAGCAGCTGGGGCACAGCCGTGCAAGGGACCAGCAGCAGCCGGCTCAACAGCCGCAGCAGCAAGAGCAGCAAGAGCAGCAAGAGGTTCAGTGGCTGCAGGAACAAATAGAACGCATGCAACGCGAAATCCTCGCGCACAGCGAAACCTGGGAAGACATGACAACGGTGAGGCCTTTGCCTACCGCCCTTTCCGTCGAGATTTCCATCCCTTCTGCTTCTTGCGTTCCATCTGTGCTTTTACCTTACTTCCGCTGTTGGTAGTGCTTTGCCTGCTGCTGCAGATGCTTGCCCACATGTCGAGCGCGCTGCTCTTGTGCGAGGCCAGGGCTGGCAGGGTATCGCAAGACGTGGGGGACTTGACGGCGCTACGGGGACTTCATGAGCTACTGCTGCTTTTGCTGCAGCAACAGCAACTTTCAGAGAGCGGGGTTCCCTGCTCAACGAGGGCTGCGTTCAAGCTTTTCAAAGGCCTTCTTAGAGGCAAGCGGCAACAGACGCAGCAGAGTGATTGCAGAAACAGCAGCAGCTTCTCTGCCATCAGCTGCACTGGTGCTGGTGCAGGTGGCGGGACCTGTAGCACTATTATCCACCGCCATTTGCGCACCCGAGAAGATTTGTGGCTGAGTTGAAAATCGGCTGGCCTGCTGCTGATGCTGCTGCTGTGTTGCTGATGCTGCCGCTGCCGTTTTAGGTTTCGCTGAGGTGGCGGACCGGCAGCCCTGGGCGTTCGCAAAGATGGGGCAGGGTTCTATGTCTAAATTGCTGGTAGCAGCAGTCCAGCAAAATAAGGTTAGCTGCTTGTGCTGCTGCTATTAAGTTCTGTTCGTGCTGCTTTAGCAGCAGTCGCGCTCAGATTTTCTACTGCTGCTAGCTTGTGTGCTTCTGCTCGGTTGGGTGTCTTCGTACTACCGTCACTGCTGCTGGATGAGCATGGTGCTGCTGCAGGTTTTTAGCCGCGGCAGAGCCGGAGAACCGGAGACGGACTCGCCTTTGATCTCTCTTCCCCTTGAGCTGATCGCTAGCGCAGTGCGGGGATCTATGAGCTTCCTGCTAGATATTGGCAACGGACAGGCGGGAGAGGTGGAGGGTCCGCGGGCAGCATCAGCAGGAACAACAGCAGCATCAGAGCGAGAAGAAGCACGGCTTCTTAGGACCCAAGTGTCTGAAGATCTCCGCTCTTTCTTTGTGTCTGTCGGGGGACTGCACAGCCTTATGCAGGACATCGCTCCCGCTGTCTTCAGGGCAAACGTTACAGAGGTGAGAAAGCTGCTGCTGCTGCTGCTGCTGCTGCTGCATGCGCTGCCGATGATCCTGCTTCCACTGGCAACGTCCTCGTGGGTGCTGGAGCAGCGCCTGCTTTCACTTGCCATGTAGAAGGCGTGGGACAGGTATCGCCCGAGCCAGTTTCCTGGGGCTGACCTACATTTGCAGCACCAGCAGAAGTGCCCGCAGCAGCAGCAGCGGCGCACTTCATGGGATTACACTTCGGTAGAAGGCCGTCAAGCCATGCTCCTTCAGCGTTGTGTTCATGGCTGTGCTTCGTTCTTTGCTTCTCTCGCTGCGGTGTCGTCTTATTCGTGGATCAGTGGCTGCCTGTGTCCGGGATGTGTGCAGTCCCTGGATTTCCTGTCGCGGCCTGAGGAGCTGTACGGGGGCCTTGGCTGCGTGGAAGAGGGGACAAGGCCCCTTCGCGACGCTGCAGTGGCGCTGCTGGAAGATTGGCTGGCGCAGGGGTTGCTAGGGCCGGCCTTTCTGCTTCGCACCTTCTTCGCAGCGAGCGCCTCTTTGGAGAAGCTTGCAGCGTCACCAGCAGCGGCTGCAGCCAATCCAGCGGCAGTTGCATCAGCAACAGCCTCTGCTCCTGCTGATGCGAGCACCACTTACTTGGCCCAGGTGCAAGAAGCTGATGGGCTCTTAGCGCTTTTGGCTGCGTCACTGCAGGGGGCTATCCGTGCAGGTATCTTTGAAACGGACCAGCAGGAGCAGCAGCAGGGACAACGACGGCCACTCGAGCAGCGGCGGCAGGTTTCTGTTCAAGTTCTCGGGGCGGAAGGCGCCGCAGCCTACGACTCTGCCGTCACGCAGCAGCAGCTGCAGCAGTTACTGCAACAATTCACTCAGCTCTCGCGCCTCTTACGGTGGCTTATAACGACGGGCCCGTTTGCTGCCGCGGTGGCAGCAGCAGCAGCAAACAAGGATCAAGAAGCAGCGGCGGCCCTTGCCATTGTTGCTGCTCGGTGCTGCGCCGTGCTGAAGTTGCTTCTGCAGATACACTCCGTAGTTCCCCCAGCTGACTTCCGCGAGGCCCTTTCAGGCTTGGTGGAGGATTTGCTCATCTCGCAGCCTCTCATGAAGGTGCTCGTTAGCCGCCACACTGCCTTGCAGCAGCAGAAACTGCTGCTACAGCAGCAGCACCAACAACTCCAGCTGGAGCAGGTGTTAGTGCAGTTGCAGGAGACAGAAGCCCTTGTGGAGACCGCACTAAGAGCACCGCTGTTTGAAGCCGTTACAAACTGCGTACAAGTGGGTGCCCTAAGCGTAGCCAAGGCAATGATCAACCGGAGCACCGAGCAGGAGGAGCTACTAGAGCAAGGACAGGGGCAGCAGGGGCAGCAGGAGCAGCTGAACCTGCCATATAGGGAGTTACAGAGGCCCTTCCTGCTGCTTTTAGCGCAGGTGAGCACAGGCAACCCCATGCTGCTTCTAGTTCTGCCCCTGGTTTTTGTGCAGCATGATTTTCGTTGATACGGAAACGGTTGTAGCTGCTGTTGTTGCCCTGCCACGAGAAGCTACAGGAGCAGCACCAACAACAATAGCTGTGGATATGTGGGGTTGCTGCGTGCGTCGATTTCAGAGCAACCGCAGCCTCTGGAGCAGCAGGCTTTTGAAGATGTTGCTGTTGCTGCAGTCATGCGGCCGCGAGGAGCAGCAAGAGCAGCCCTTGCAGGATGCTTTCTTCGACTTCTCTGACCTGCCAAACTATGGCGACGTGACGTATCTGCGCCGCGTCATCTTGCAGAGCGGCAGCAGCAATAGCAGCAGCAATGGCGGAGGGGAGCTCCGGTGGTCTCAGGTGTACGAACAGCTGCTTCGTCAGTTCAAAGCCTACAGCAATAACGAGGGATTACAGCTGCAATTGCTCACATTTTTGCATGGCGCACTGCTGATAGGGAGGCCAGAAGTTTCTTTGCACCTCCCACCGGGGATGCTGCCCGTGCCAACCTTGCCCATGGGGCTGCTAACTGCAGCATTTCAGGTGTGGGCCTTTGCTGCTTGTTGCCCTTGTACTTGCTAGTGATGCTGCTGATGCTCAGGGTGCATCTTTTGACAATGTTGGCGTTTCTGGTTTCGGGGTGTTTGGTTGGGATGGGGACTGCAGTTGGTTTTGTTGGAAGGTGCAACGGCGGGAAGCTGCCCACGTAGCCGTCTGCATTTTTGTGTAAAGCCTGACCAGACCTACTCGTCTTGGTGTGCAGTGAGGGGTTTCAAAAGTATGGTGGGAGTTCAGGCTCGGGGTCACAGGCTCCGAGTTTGTGCCTCATGCGGGTTTGCTTCAGGCTTTTGGATGGGCAGTGGGCGCTGGCCCCAACCCAGACGGTGAGGAGGCTCTAAGATTTCGCTTCTGTTGGTTGTGTCAGCTGCTCTTTCTTTGGCTTTATATGGACCTCACATACGCCAGTCTTTTGTTTCTTCCTCTGCTTACCCCTGTCTCCTTTTCTCTGTGTGGCTTCCAGGCGAATTGTGTGGGGCTTTGTGCTGTTCAAACTTCATTTGAGGCCTGTATTTGTTATCATTTTCTCTGCCCATCTATTTCGGTCGCGTTTGCATGCTTCGTCCATGCCTGCTTTTACCCCCTTTTATCTGCGTCTGCTGGTGCGTGCGCCTTTGTGCTGTCTCACCACCTGCGCCGCTCTTCGTGCTGTTGAGCGCGGCAGTCTTCTTGCCACTTGTTCACTCTACGCGTGAATTTATATCCTCTTTTGACTTCTTTGACTCCCCGCATATGCCCCTAGCACTTTCTCTGTCTCCCATTTCTTCCACCGTAGTCGCCCCCGTTTCTATCCTTTTGCCTGCTGTTCTAGTGTGCGGGTCTTTGTCGCTGCACCACATATCTACACCATTATCTTCATCTGCCTCGTTGCCTATTTGCTTGCCTGTCTGCCTGTCTGTTGTTCGTAGTGCCTACAGAGCCGTCGGGAGCACTACAGCGCTGCGGCTTCCGAATGGTCGCTGGAGTCCTCCGAGCGGCGGACCCGCTGCGGCACTCGCAGGATGAGGTCTGTCCTTATTCTTCCATATGCATGCGCACTGCACAGACCCATATATGCTGTCGACCGGTGCTTGTCGTGCTATATTCATCTGGGCTCAGTCAGGCTGCCAACAGCATCCCCAACGGGTGCTGAGCTCTGGGCATTATGCGGGCCTGTTGAATGTGCCAGTGCCAAGGACAAACGGAGATAATCGAGGACAAACGGAGATAATCGAATAGGCAAGGAGGAATTCTAAGTGTGGTGCTCATTATTTCGCTTTTCTTTGCTGCTGCTGCAGGTGGTGCTCTTGCTGCAGCTCGTACCAGCGATCGCCAACGTGCACTTGAAAGTGGCGGAGCCTCAGCGGCCATTGCTGCTGCTGTGTTTGCTAGAGGCGGCAGCTCTGTGCATCGCTGTGGGCGCAGCTCCGTTGGCACCTCCCCAAATACGGCAGATGGCGGGTTCGCTTTTGCCGGTGTTATATTCCTCGGTAGAGGCTCGATTGGTGCAGGTATTTTGGCGATTGCTGCGTTGCTCCCTTTGCTTCTTGCCTGCCTGTGTCTGCTGCTGGCAGCTGCAGGTGCAAGCGTACTGCTGCTGCGTCTCTGATCTCAAAAGTTTCTTTTGCTACTGAACAATGGGTCCTTTTGAATCGTTCGACAAATATGAGCGCTTGCAAATCTCAAAGCACCTAGGCGACTCTGTCTGCATTTTATCGCCTGCCGCGGTCTTAGTAGGGCTGTTACTAAGCTTTTGGAGTTGCGATTGTTGCTGTGACGCTGTGGTGCGCAGAGCCCTTGCTTGGGCAAAGTGGTGCAGCAGCAGCTGAAGGCATGCGCGATGCTGGTTTTGCAGCTACTGCTGCTCGACCGCGGGGACTGGCCCTTGCTGGAGAAGCTGCTGCAGCAGGCCTTGGCAGCTACAGCTTCCCGTGCGCTGTTGAACATAGAGGGGGAGGGAGCGCAGGCAATCTGTGGCAGTTTCCCTGTGCTTTGCTGCTGGGGTCTGCGGTACCCCCTTGCGTTTGTTGCTGCTGCTGCAGCGGCGCTTGCGGCTACTGCAGGAGGGGTGCGGCAGGAGCTCATGGGGCCCTTCATGCTTGCAGCGGAAGAGATGCAAATCAACGAACTACTCCTGAGGTTTGCTACGGCGATGCTAACCACCAAACGGTGCGATAATCTTAAGGGATTGCCTGTTTCGGTTTTTTTGTCTGGCCTTTCCTGTGCATGCATAGGTGTCACAGTATATATATGCAAATAATGAATGCCAGCAGGGGAGTATGCTGTATATATATATATATATATATATATATATATATATATATATATATATATATATATATATATATATATATAAGCACTTGCATAGGCGCACCTGTATATGTGCGCATTTATATCCAGCATATGCAAATAATAATATCACAATATATTCGTTGTGATCTGCAGAGGTATACTATTTCACACTTATGTGCATGCGTGTGCATGAAGATCTTCTCCTCCAACAATGCCCCTGTAGCGTGTTGGGTCATGTTTTCGGCTTTAGGGTTTAGGGTGTTGGGGGTCTCTAATGGTTCTCGGTCTATTCGCTTTGCGTTGGCACCCAGCCCTTGTGTCCCCTTTCCGCGTCGTCAGCCTCTTAGTTTGCTGCCAGTGTCTCTGCTAATGTGCCTTTCTTTGTGGCCTGAATGGAGTGAGTGCTTTGCCTGCATGCCCCTTCGTTTTCGTGTCTGGCGTTGTTGGCCTGCTTGTCTCTTGGGTCCCCTTTCTCTCAGGCATCTCTGTCTGCAAAGATTGTATCAGCCTTCTTACCTGTGTTTGAAAGCCACCTCTTGCTGTCGCTGTCTGTCTTTTTGCGCAGGGCCGCTTACTTTCGCCTCTTGGCTGTCTCTTTTTCAGCGCTCTCCGTGCGCATCATTTCGCGTGCGCTCTCCTTCATTCCATCTCTTGCTGCTGCAAGTGGCAGCAGTACCTGTACACCTGAGCTGCTGCAGCAGATTTCAGGGCTGCACATGGAGCGATGTGCAACTACTCTTGAAGCCGCAGTCCAGCTCATTGCAGGTGCTGCAGCGCCCCCCAGCAACAGTAGCATAAACAGCAGGCAAGAGGCTTCAGCTGCAGTTGGGGAGAAGCAGCGAGCTACAGTGGGGGACCCGGAAACGCTGGTATCTGTACACTTGGAGAGGCAGCTGCTGTCCCTGAGCGGCGAAGCAGCATCGAGCGCTGCAGCTGCTGCGGCAGCGTTACAACAACCTGTGTGTGCTCCCCCTGAAGTGAGGCGGTGCCTCGCACTGCTGCATATCAGCCTCAGTGGGGACTCCTTAGACAAAGAAGACTGGAAACAAGGCCTAGCTCGTACGCAAACCGCCCTGCTAATGACGCATTTGCTGCTTATACTGCTAGGGGACTTGTCCCCGGAGACGCTTCTGCCCTAAGAGGCCGCGCGCATACCGCGGCGCTCTCCCGTTGGTTACTCATGCCTTTGTGTGTCTTCTTTTTATGGTCCGCAGGACTGTTTGAGGATGCTGTTAACACGGCGAGGAATTGTTTCTTGGCGCTTCGCTGCATCTCTTCGGGGGCCCCTCTAGCGTACCCTGGAGGCCCATCTCAAGCGAACTGCACTTTAGAAGGGCCCTCCAGCGAATCTTCTCTGGGCGTCCCTACTCCGGCTTCTGTTGCGGCCTGGAGCAGCCACTTGAGCCCTGAAGGGCGGGAGACCCTTGCAGTGCGCCTTAATGGCATCTCGCAGCTTTGGGGCGAGTGGCAACAGTAGCATACACGGGGCTAACCGCATCCTGGGGCCCCGACGTTCATCTAGAACCTTCTTTTGACGATACCCACAGCTTTTACGCAACAAACATAGGAGGGGAACGGTCAGCAGTGGTCCGCTGCTGTCCTACGACACTCCACCTAGACAGAGTTCACTGTCTGCATACACAGTATGTACGTATGCATGTGCATGCACTGTACGCGCACTGTGCATGCGCCGACGGGAAACGACTGGGCATGGAGCCGAAGGGCACAGGCTCATCGAAGCTCTGGGGGTCCCGCGCGGAAAGTAGGCATCGAATTCCGAACGAAGTACGAAGGCCTCATTTGAAGCACTCCGACCCAAAACTTTAATCTTTAGCCCTTATAAACTCCACGCTCGAGCTATTAGGGGCTGGGTAGCCAGGGTAGGGCTGCAATCACCCTCCTATTGGGTGAGAAAAGTCTGCAGTTTGCAGGCACGCGAGCCACAGGTACAGGCAGCAACGCGTCTGGCCTTGCAGCACGGGCGGTGAGTACGGCTTACACCACGAGCCTCCTGTGGCTTATTCAGTCCCCTCGGTCATGGCCAAACTATGCCCAAACCCCAAACTGTGCAAAAGGGCTGCAAGCACGCATGCACCAGCCATAGACTCATGCCCAATACTGCACGGTACTCCGCATGGTGCGGCGAGAATTTCACACTTAAGAAAGACGTCAGTGAATGCGCTGTTGAAACTATTGCTGAGGCATTCGTTGCCCCCCCAAAGCCAACTCCCTGCTACTGAGCAAGCCAAGTGCAGCAGGAGCACTCGATTGCTTGAGGAATGCAAACGGCTGGGAGTGACACAGATGTTCCATTGATAACACAGCCTAAACACCCCAAATGAAGGCACAAATCAAGCTTCTACTCACAGAAGAAGTTG
The DNA here is from genome assembly GCA_963920595.1 of Eimeria praecox. Lineage (NCBI taxonomy): Eukaryota > Apicomplexa > Conoidasida > Eucoccidiorida > Eimeriidae > Eimeria > Eimeria praecox. Next base: position 4,119,034 of record OY986946.1, on the reverse strand, counting down.
CGCATTGCGCGGCAGCAAGACACACGCAGCAGCAGTAGCACAACAGCAATCGCAGGGCTTAGTAACTGTTTCTGACCCTCAGTAAGCCACACTCAAAAACGATTCAAACGAAAAAGGGTATATTTAAGTTTTTTAACGAGCATCTCAGTTCATTTCGCAAAGTGGCGGGGGCTCCGAGCTCTCCAGCCAGATACCGTCGGGGCAGGGGCCCTTCGTGGGGCCTTCGGCGGCAGCAAAGCAGCGCGCAGGCGTTCTCGTGGTTCCCTTCTGACGCTCAGGTGACTCGTTTTGTCCACAGTAGCGACTACAACAGCGGCTTTAGATAGGGTAGAGCAGGCAGGAGCAACGCAACGAGCAACGGCAACGACAGCAACAGCAACAGCTGTGAACGCTCGAACATCCTTGGGACACCCATGTGTTACATAGCTAGGGACTCCAAAACTGCCATTACGTGCCCCCTGCGGCAGCATATGCCGCTGCTGCTGCGAGGGCCTCTAGCTGCTATTGCGGAGGTATCCAGCTGTAGCTGAGCCGCATCAATGCAGCAGCAGCGGCTACAACGCCAAGCAGCAGCAGTGGCAGAGGCAACGGAAGTAACGCTTGCAGAAGATGCTACCGGACTGCGGGAAGGTCCAGCAGCCCAACGGGTTCCCAGGCTCCTGCAGTTCCGTAGATGTTGCTGCTGCAGCAACACCTACTGAACTGCAGGAGCTCACGGCTGCAACCACAAGAACAACTGCTGAGGCGACTCATTTTCAATCCCATGCAGTCGAAACCGCGGCAGAAACTACAGCAGAAGCAGCAGCTGCCAGTTCTTCGTTGAGTGTCTTAGCGGCAGATGGCCTCTCAGCACCTGAAGCAGCTTCTAAGGGAACACCTGCAGCAGCTATAGCGGCAACTGGAACGACAGTGACGCCACCTCAGGATGCGTGTGGCACAGACTGCGAAGCAGATGCAGCCATCGGAGGGTTGTCCTCACCAGTAGCAACTGTTGCTGCTGAGGACAACATAGCCGTTGGGGCCTCCGCCTGGGGATCACCCAAGGGGCCTATGGGGCCAGTCGGGGCTACACCTGTGTCGTGCCCTCTCCCTTTAAGCGCAGCAGCTGTTGGCACCCGCCGATGCCCGCCTGCAAACACGAATATTTGGCAGTCACATTCTATGTCTCCAGTAGTAAAGTCTGGTGAGGACTCACCGGGGGCTCCCCCGGAGGAGGCCCTGGCCAGGCCGCCTTTTGGGGCCCTAAGGGATCCCTGTGAAGAAACCCAAAGGGGTCTGGCAGAAGAGCCCCCGAAGGAGCCCGCTGGAGCAGCTGGAGATGACGCACCTGTGGAGACTTCGTCGGAGCCCCGTGATGCGGATGCGGCTTCAAGGGCAGCGCCTGAGGAGCTCCCGAGAGGCCCCCATGAAGAAATCCTCAGGGGCTCCCTTGAGAAGGCCTCTACTGAAGGCCTTGGAGAAAAAGCTGTTGGGGGTCGTTTTGAAGCTGTGGCAAATGCCTTTCTGGAGTGGTGCAGCTCGGGGGAGTCGGGGGGGGCTCGTGGGTGTTCTGGGGGCCGCGGGGACTATTCGGGCACCCGAAGGCAACTCCTTGAGGGATTGGCAGAGAGGTGTCACAGACAGCAGTTGCAACTGCAGCAGCAGCAGCATCAACAGCAAGAGGTTCAACGGCTGGCGTCGTTAGACTCCCCGCAACAGCAGGCGCCGGTGTTGCAGCAGCAGCTGCCTCTCGTGCAGCTGCTGCAACAGAAGCAAGCAGCAGCCGCACAACTACAACAGCAGAAGTTGCAACAAGAGGACGAACAACTGCCTGCGCAGCAACAGCACGCAGGGCAGCAAAAGCAGCAACAAGAATGCGAGGACCAAGTCCAAGACCAGCAGCAGCAGCAGCCAGGGCAGCAAAAGCAGAAACAAGAACACGAGAGCCAAAGACAGCAGCAACAGCAACGGCAGCAGCAGAAGCGTTTCAAGAAGCGATTTTCTAGCCATGTCCGTTGCATGCCATCTCTTGTTGAGGCATTTCTGATCCTGGGACCCCCGGCGGCGAGCCCTGTCCTAGACAGCTGCATAGGCCGCTACTGCCAACAGCAACAAGAACAGCAGTGCTGCTGCTGCTGTTGCCAGGCTAGAAACCAGCAGGAAAAAGACACCTCGCCTGTGCCCGCTGTTGCCGCCGCTTCTGGGGAATGGAAGCACGAGGATGATTCCGAGCAAGCCCTGGTGGATCAGGAGAAGGAGCAGCAGCAGGAGCATTTGCAGCGGCAGGAGATTGGACGTACAGGGAGCTGCAGGGACGACAGCGTAGAGCAGACCACCAGCAGTACGAGTAGCACAGACAGCGACTTGTTGCAGCCGCATGTTTGGTGGTGCTGCACGTGCAAGAGCGCTCCATGCATCTTCCCTGAAGGAGCCGTTCCACCAGAGGGCAGCCGTAGCAGCAGCAGCGACGGCAGCAGGATCAGAAGCAGCTGCTCCAGCTCCTTCTGCAGCTCCAGTAGGGTTCAGAGCTTGTGCAGCCAATACCAACGGCGTCCTTCTGCTGTCCCTTCTGTCGTTGCAGGCTCCTGCTGCAGCAGCAGCAGCAGCAAAAACGCAGCGTCGATACAGGCACGTAGAAGATGCAGCAGCAGCTGCCCCAACGACAGCAATAGAGGCACGAGCAGCAGGAGGGCGAACAGCTGCTTGCTTCCCGATTCCAACTGCAACAAAGAGCCCGTAGATTTCAGTGGCTACAGCAGCACAAGCAGACGCCACAGCAGCAGCCGAGGCAGTAGCGGAAACACAAAAAGGGCGCATGCTCCGCAAGCCCGTGCCGCAGGAGAACCAACAACGACAGCACGTATATGTGGTCCACGGTTGAACACAGCAGAGGTGGGGTTCGGCAGAAGCAGCAGCTGCAGCAGCAGCAGCAGCATCGACTACTTGACCAGCGGCAGCAGCAGGCGTAGTTGCAGCGATGCCCCTTCGCGCTGCCATGAGGTTGGAGCCATGCGCCGCAGCTCGAGCTGGCCTATGTCTCATAGTGGTGCTTTAGCTGCTGCACCAGTGGTGGTTGCTGGTGCAGCAGCAGCAGCAACAGCAGCGGGCGAGCCAACAGATGCGGCAGCAGCTTGTACAGCTACAGCGGATGCGGCGACGGCAGCAGATGCAGATGCAATCGGGGTTGCTGCACCACCGTCAGAACTCGCGGACGAGGCAAGCCATCACTCACCTGCTTTAATTCGTTGCCGAGTCCGTGGTGTCTGCTCTTGTAGCAGCGGCAGCAGCCATAGCAGCAGCAGCTGCTGCACAATCAGATCAGGCGACCAGCAGCGCTGTTGCAAGTGCAGCTACACACCGAGCTTCGATGTCGCAGTCACACGCAAGGGCAAGCCCAAGGTCCTCCCCGTCCCGAAGCCATCAGCAGCGGAAGCAGAAACATCACCAGATCCAGCAAAAGCAGCAGCAGGTCTAGTAGCAGCGACGGAAACACCGACAGCGGCTGCAGCAGAAGGGCCAGCAGCAGCAGAGCCAGGAGCAGAAACAAGCGATGAAGGCGGCGGCAGTGCCTCGTGGCTCCCGCCAGAGGTACCCCCAGCAGCAGAGCTGTTCTGCTTTCCTCATGGGACAGCGAAAGTGCTGCCTGTCAGAAGCGGCTGTCTGTGCACCCTTCTTCATCCGCCTCCGCAGCAGAAGCAACAGCAGCAAGAAGGCGTTGATGCAACACGGCCATGTACATCTCCTTGGCAGTCGTACTTGCCCCCTGTCTTAACAGAGCTGCTGTCTCCGGGTGTGTGCAAACCAGAAGCAGCGGCGACAGTAACTTCCCCATCTCTTTTAGATGCAGCGCCTGCTGCATCCCCTCAAATGTTTCCGGATTCAGCAGCAATACTGGCCGCCGCAGCACCAACACCAGCAGCACCTGCACAAGCACCAGCACGGGCTCCACCATGCATGTGCCAGTGGGGTGGCTGCCCATGCGCTTCTTTGCTGAGGGTGCATTCTCCCTCCTCATCAGTTTTCGTCTTGACAGATGTTCAGGGCCGCAGACTGTATGGGCACTGCCTTCGCTTTTTCGAGCTCGTGACTTTCAGGGTGCCCGGCAGGTACAGCAGCATGCTCAACAGCAGCAGAAATCCAAGTGTTGCTGCAGAGGGAGACCCTGTGGCAGATGCAGTACCAGATGGCAGGGAACAAGATACAAGCAAGCCAAGGGGAGAAGAGGAAAAAGCGGCATGCACAGCAGCACCAGCGACAGGCTGCTGCCGCCGTGAACCCGCCCTGGCTTATGTGGAGAGGGCGTTTTGCGTGTTGTCTGAGCTCCCATTCTTTGGGGTTTTCCATGAGTGGTTGTGGTGTACGTACACCTCATACGCTGCTCTCTGTCAGGCCACTGCATGCAGCGCCAAAGGTCACATCGTACTGCAGAAGCAGCAGCAAGTTCAGCAAGGGGTACTCCTTCCCTCACCACTGTTGTATCTGCAGCAACAAGCCACACGACTCGTGGAGGAGACCCCAGCTCCAGTAGCAGCCCACATATGGGAGGTTTTCCCGCTTCAGCAGGTTCAAATGCGTTGTGAAAGCAGCAGCAGTAGCGGTGGTAACTGCAAGACCGCTGACAGCAGCAACTGCAGCAAGTGTAGCAGCATCAACACGCTGCAAGTTTCTGTCTCCATAGAATGCACGCGCTCCCTCCACTTCGCGCTGCCGCCGCCGGGAAGCTTGCCACTGTTGCAAGTGAGCCTTCTTTGCTGGAGGTGCTGCCTCAGCTGCTCTTGCAGCCGTTGCTATAGCCATGCTTGCTGCAGGTGTTGGTGCTGCAATGCGTGCTGCCACAGGTGCTGCATTCCCAGCTGCATGAGATGAAATCATGGATTTGGTATACTTCATGTTGCGTTGCGCGCTGCAGCTACCTCTGGTGAATCTTCTGAAGACCTTTCCCCTGGAGTTGCTATTGTTGCTGTTCTTGCTGCTACTTTGCGAAAAGCAAGTCGTGCTGCTCTCCGCGTCTGTGAACCGCCTTAGCCTGCTTCCTTGCGCTCTCACGGGTTAGCTGCATCAGGATAACTTCAGCAGAAGCAACAGCAAGAGTAGCAAGCGCGTAATGTGAAAGTGGTCCTTTTGCTGTGAAGCCAAGCAACGCTAGCTGGTCTTGCTGCTGCCTCAGCAGCTTCAGTAGAATGCTCAGCAGCGGAAATGGCGATAACAGAATTTTGGCGACTGTTCTGACGTGCCCCTTTGGTGTATCTACGTGCATTTTCGAGCGACTGCATCATCTGCTGCTTCTGCTGCTTCTGTGTGGGGTGCATGCGCAGCCTTGATGTATCCCCTCCGCTACTCTCAGGTGTTCGTCCCGTTGCTTCCAGCGTCCCTCGCGCATTTCGTGTCGATGCCGCTTCCCTTCTGCGTTGGCTTCTTGACACCGGTGCCACAGCAACAGCAGGGGATTCCGCCTGAACAACAGCCACAAGGAAAGAGCAGCAGCAGCAGCAACTGCCACAGGAAACGCAGCGGCATCCCCAGAGGAAGGGCAGCCCCTCCCGCAGTGTACGTGTGCACTGTTCCTGATTTTACAGCAGCAGCAGCAAATGCAGCAGCAGCAACATCAGCAACAGTCTCTAGCAGCAGCAGCAACACCAACAATAACTGCACGAACACCATTCCCGGCAATATGTTGTACGCCATCAACCTATTCTCTCACGCTCTGGACACCTTCCCACTCGGTTAGTTCCGCTGGCTTCGCTGCTTTTGCTGCAGCTGCTGTGGTAGCTGCTGTTGTCCTTTCAGCAGCATCTGCTGCAGCGCCAGTTTCTGCAGTTTCAGGTGTTTGCTGATGAAGTGCATGCAGGTGCTTTTGCTGCTGCGTGCGGTAATTGAGCAGCCTGGAGCAACGCCTTCACGCAGTCCTAGAAGGCAAGATTCCTGGCTGCTGCTTTTCCTTTGGTGTGACTGCTGTTTTAGGGGTTTATCTGGTGGATCTGGACAGTTGCTCGCTCTCCCTTTCGCATGTTGCCCTTGCCACGGCAGCAGGGGACCCTCAACAGCGCGACTCTCTGGACCCTTTGGCAGTAGCAACTGCAAAAGCAACCGCAGCAGAAGCCGCAGCAACAACAGCAGCTCCTGGTACCGTTGCTTGGGGATTGCCCCCTCTGCCAGATATAATGCTGGGGAAGCTTGTTGCAAGCCTCGTGCCACTTCTGTGCAAAGATGCAGTTGCGGCGGCGGCGGCGGCAGCAGCAGCAGCAGCTATCGTAGATGGGAACCTGACCAATCAGCAGCGGAAGATGCTGCAGCGCCACCAACAGAAGCAGCACAAGAAGCGGCGGCAACAACAACAGCAGCAGATCCCTTCTTTCCTCCCCTCCAACTGGCTACTGCTGCGAGAGAATGTCACTGCTGCAATTACAGAAGAAGCGGCAGCATACAGTGCACGGCTGGCTGCTGCTGCTGCTACTGAGCTAGGCAGTCTCAGCAACAAGTCTGCAGGAGTTACCAAAATGCAGCCCCAACACGGCGCTGCCAGGGGTGACCCTCTGCAACTGCTGCGTACAAGCAGCAGACATGAGCAGCAGCAGCAGCGGCTGCTTAGCCCTCAACCAGGTGGTCAGAGCAGCACTAGCTTCGGTGCTGTCGCAGCTGCTGGCGTCACAGGGACAGCAGCGACTGGTAGCAACAGGAGCGGCAACACCAACGCTAGTGTGAGGGGGGGACCCAATCGTTCTCACAGCGGGGCCCTTCTCTCTGTCTTTCGTTTCTTGAACCTCTTGCCTCCTGGAAAGACAGAACAGCAGCAGTTGCAACAGCGAGAGCTACAGCACCTACCGCAACCGGCCAAGCTCCAACTGCAGCAGCAGCAGCAGCACAGGAGAGATAATTGGCTATGGCGGTTATGGGGGCAACGGTCTTCAACTTCTGGAGCTGACATGACAGACGCAGCAGCAGCAGCTTCAGCAGCAGCAGCAGCTTCAGCTGCAGCAGCAGCCTCAGCAGCGGCAACTGCTGCCGCTGCTGCTGCAGACACGCCGCCTTCGCTCCGTGGCGGTCCAGGGCAGTCTGCAATTTTCCGCCACTCGTCCGTCCCCGTGGGGGCGCATGCTGCGGCTGCCGCTGCTGATGCTGCCTCGTGGATGCGGGAGAAGCAGCAGCAACAGCGAGCGCAACAGGAACAACTGGAACAAAGAGAGGAGCAGCAACGACAGCAAGAGGAGAAGCAGCAGCTGTTCGAGGAGCCCGAACTTCCGTCGCCCTTCCCGGATTTGTGTGTTTCACCTGCACGAGCTGCAGTAACAAGCGAAACAGAATCCGCAGGTGCGGCTGCTGCATCTAAAGCTGACCATCCACCGCAGCAGCCGGCGCTGGGGGAACAGGAGCAGCAGCAGTTGCCGCTGCAGGAGCAGGAACAGCAGCAGCAGGCAACGAGCACCAGCAACCGTGGCCGGAGAGGAATGTCCCTCTTGTTTCAGCGGCAGTGCAGAAGCAGCAGCGAAGTTTTTGAACGCAGCAGAACTTGGGTCAAGGCGAAGAGACCTTCGGCAGCGGCAGCAAGGGGTCTTACTCCGGCACCCACGTCAGCAGCAGCAGCGGCGAGAGCAGCGGCAACCTCAGGCGTTAGTGACAGAGACGAGCCTTGGGGGCCAGGCAATGCAATTTCTTCAGCCCCGGCAACCTTTGTTGGTGTTCCAGGAGGGCAGCACGGAGCTGCTGCTATTGCTGCTGGAGGAACGGAACCTACCAGCAACTTGCTGCCTGTGTGGCGAGAGTTTTCTGGCGTTTCGTTTGAGTCTTCTGAAGAGGGAGATCCTTTGAATATAAACGTTGTCTATCCACACAGCCAGGACGCTGCCGAGCCTGCTGCTGTTGCGCTCAGCAGTAGCAGCTTCGAGTGCCAAAACAATGCAGAAAACCAGCAACTGTGTGAGGCCGAAGCTGTAGCGGAAGCAGCGAAGGCAGCACAAGCAGAAGCAGTAGCAGCAGCAGCAGCTGCTGCTGCATCTCGTACGGCTGCGCTGCAGCAGGCAAGCACTGTGTGCTTGCAGCCCCAGATTGATCCTCTGGATGGTGCAGAAAACCCTCTCGTCGTCCTACATGAGTGGAGCTCTGCTCTGACCACTGACGGTTACTGCCAGCAGCAGGAGGAGGAGCTCCAGCAGCAGCACCTTCAGCAGAAGCAGGCGAATGCTGTAGCAGATGCAATACTTCGGGAGGTGTTCCTTCGCTTCTTTGTTGACTTGTTGCGGGGCTGCACTGTTATAACTAGGTCGCGGTATGACGCTACCTTGGGGGGATATTCTTGTGGAGGCCCCTTTAAGGGCAAGGAAACTGCTGGCAGCAGCGGGAGGCAGAGGGGACAGGGGGCTCCGCCCGACGGCAGCCCTTTGTTGCAAGAAATCTGCAGCACCCAAGCATTTGCGAGTTTTTTACAGGTTCAGGATGAGGCTCGCGGTGTAGAGCTGGCTGGTAGCACTTCAGAAAGGGTCGGTCTTCCCCTAACACGAACAGATCCCCCGCAGGGGGAATCAGGAGCCCCCCTACGAGATCCGAATGCAGAGGCTCTTAGTCCTCGCTCGCAACGGGCAGTGAGGAAAGCAGCGACTGCGGCCGCTCTCTATTGCAAACCATTTTGGATCTTGGAAGCCGAAGGCAACCCCCAGAGAACCGACAGCAACAGCGGCCGAAACAGCGGCGTGCACCTCGCAGGAACACCGTCGCCGCCTGGTGCAGCAGGGAAGGCAGATTCTCTTCTGCAGCATGAGCACCAGACTGCTGGTAATGCCGCTTCACAGCAACTACAGGGATCATGTGTCCCCTGGGGTGTAAAGTATACTGTTCCTGTCAGATCATATGCTGCAGCTGCCTCCGCTGTTTGCATCACCAGCGACAGCAGCATCTGTCGAATCAAGGGCGAGGATGTGGCCATGCTGCTGCGGCCTAGATGGCCCCTTTCTTGGCCTTCTGCTTCCCTTAGGACTGCAAGGAAGAGCGTTCCATCCAGATATGCGGAGTGCCCCAGAAGCAGCAAGAGTACCAGCAGCAACCGCAGCACCAGCAACAATAACAGCGAGGGCTAGCGCTGACCGTAGATGTTGAATCCCGCTGCTTCCAGCAGAAGGCCGGCACGATTCCGTCTTGTTTTATGATGCATTAGCGACAGCAGCACCATGTGGCATTTGCTGCTGTTACGGTTCAGGGCCTGGAGGCGCATAAAGCAGTAGCTAGCCATTCGGTGCCACTTCCTTGCGAAGCAGCAACCGCCACAGTAGCAGTACTACAGTAGCAGCAGCAACGGGGGCGTCCTCTTTAATGGCAGTAGCAACAACAGTAGACACTGCATTTTGGAGCACATTTTTTTCGTTTCTTTATAAGAAATAACCCTGAACAAGTTTTCCCGCGGCGTTTGCTTCTTTTGTGTAGCAGCCAAGTTGATAAGCCAAAGGCGAGGAGTGTTAGTTTCTCGAACTCTCGTCAAATATTGGGAGCTACTGAGTGTTTGTTGGAAGGCAGGCTGATAGCATAGATGCGCGCAGTGCAAAGCGGGGATGCTGCGAAGCCTATGCATCCGCGTGACTAAAGCGGTTGTTGCGCCAGAGTACAACCAGCCTCTCATAAAAGGTGAATGTACTGGACGACGAGGGTATCGATCCCTCTACCTCTCGCATGCTAAGCGAGCGCTCTACCATTTGAGCTAGACGCCCATTGGTGCAGCTTGGTTTTCCTCCTTCCGCATTGCGGCTCACCTCACTGAACGTCACCACAATGACCGCAAAGCCTATAAGCTCGAGTTAGTCAATGTTAAGGCACTCTTCACAAGCCCTGCACCTATGCTTGCCCGCTAAGGGGTTTTCGCAGGGTGAATTGCATTCGTGCACTAAGGCTATAAGCGGACGAGTTTGTAGGGTTTACTATCTGAATAAGGGCAGGAAAAGCGTCTGGCCTACCACCAGTTGCACACCGTGCAAGACAGACCACCAACAGAAGGTCCCTGCTCCCCTCTAGACTTTAACCCTCTATGTGCGACTCCGCTGCAGCAGGCACTAACTTTAGTTTCGACTTTGAGTTGCGTTTCCTTCGTCTGCTACCCAAAGAAGTCTAACTCACAGCTTCCCTTAGGACGTGGCTAAAACGACGTTCCGCCAGCTGAAAATATCTGCCTCGACTAGGCAGGTAACCCTGGTAAATCTTTCGACTTCATTTATAGCTAAAAAGATCGCTCAAGAACATTCATTTTTCTGTAACTGCAGTTGTAGCTTCAGCAGCAGCACAAGTTGCCGCCGCTGTCGTAGTCGCAGCTGAACTGGCTGCAGTGTTCTCACGTGGCGCGTAGTCATTCTCCCCTATACCTTTAAATATGCCCCCTTTTGGTTGCCCCTTTGTGAATAAGGTTTGTAGAGCACAGAGAAAGAGCAGACAGAAAAAGAAGCAGCAGGGAGCCCCTCAACGCAACTCTTGGTTCTGCCACGGGAGCGGCAGCAGTAGCATAAGATAGGCGGGAGGGGAGGAGGGGCAACAGTAGTAGCCCATACTTCGTTCTCCCTTTTTTGTTACACTTATTTGAACTCACAAAGGGTATCTTTCTTTTCAGCATCTCGCATCTGGGCTTCTAGCTCGACAGCCGCTAGTCCGTCCGCAGTCGTCTTACCCGCTGTCTGTAGCCTTTCCAGTTCATATTGGCATTTGTCGCCCTTCGTTTTACATGTAATTTGAGCTGTTACTGCCACGAAAAATCACCAGTCCCTCATCCCTCTTTGCCCGTCCCGGGCGTGCCACCGGCGGACAGCTCCTGGGGCCCCTCCGCCAGCAGGGGCCCCGCGCCTTTTGCCCAAGCGCTTTCGGCCCAAAGCGGCATTTGCAGGAGAAGCCAGAGGAGCAGGGAGACCCTCCGCCTGCTTCCGGACCCCTACTGGTAGACGCCCAGCCGGCGGGCAACACTCGCTGAGGCCAAACAGCTGCAGTTTCAGTGTAGCGGCGTCAGGAGTACGAGCACCAGTAGTTATCACTGGCAACAACAACAACCGCCGCAGTAAGAACATATACAGACAGAGGCAATAGCTCATACGGGAGCATCCTCTCTACCGACAGCTACAGGGGGCTTCAGCGGCCGAATGAAGTTGCGCTGCTGGGCCCCCAGCTCACCTGCAGCAGCCGCAGCAGTAGACGAAATATAATCGGGAATAGCAGGAGGGAAGACACGCACAACATCTGCTGACAATGGGGTTCAGTTCCGCGAACGCGGCTGAGATGGGCCTCAGCAAGACTGAATATGAGGACGCTGTCAATCTGGAAAAGCTCTACTTTCTTGCCAACAGCCACGACCAGTGCGCACTATGCGGCAGAGGGGTAACCAACTGTTGATGGCGCTGCTGTTTTTGCTGCTGCCCTCATTGCAGTTGAGCTGCTGTTGCTGTGGCCTAAGTACTTCAGCAGGCGCTGGTGCTGCTACGGGCAATGTGATGCCCAGTGCGTGTTTCCGGTTTGCTATTTGGATGTTGTTGGGTGCAATACCTTCTCAAAAGATGATTTGCTGTGTATTGCTTGCTGCATTGTGCTTTGTTCTTTTGGCACTACTGCACAGGGTGTGAGCTCCGTTGACCTTCAACGGTATGAGTTTCTGTGCAACGGCTGTAGCGCGGGCAAGACATCAGCAAAGAAGATTGGGACAGACCGCTTTACAGCTTTTGAAGTACAGAAACTCCTCAACAAGTTTGGGTAAGGGATGTTGAGATGCCGCCTGTGGTGCTTTGTGCGTTTGTGTGTTTTCTTTGGTGGTTTTCTGTGTGCATTTGGGGGCTGTGGCTTTTGCTTGTGTGGAATATCAGGCTGTATGCCTGCTTAGCTTCATTTAGTGCGGTGATTATTATGTTATCATTTGAGGGGTTGAGGGGTCTTGTAAGTCCAGTTGTGGGCGTCTGCAGTGGCAACAGCAGCAGTAGCACGCGGGACAGCGGCAGTAGCCGCGCACCCCGAAGCTCCTCGTCCCGAGCCCCCGAGAGGAGACGACGCCACGGCAGGGGACACTCGAGAAGGAGAGATTCGCCTTCTCCATCCAGCGAATCCCCGGAGTCCAGCGATGTACGCGGTAGCGATGCAGCACCTGCTGTAGCTGCAGCTGCTTCACCTTGTGCCTGTTTCTCTGGGTGTATGCACGTTCAGCCGCAGGCCACACTTTGTGTAGCTTTAATTAATCTTCATGCATGCACGCAAATGCGCACTCCTCAGAAAAACAATACGTAATGCTAGGATGGCTCCCTTCATGTGTACACATGAGCACAAAGGGGCAGGCACACAGACGCACATACGCTAAGAGGGTTATCTGGGCATGCGTGCTCCACGCATATCTGTCCATACATATCCGTATCGAAGCATATATATACGTTGATGTTTAAGGCTTAGGGGGGCACTTGTATCTGGGGTGTATGCGTTCTGCTTGATCGCGTCAGGATTCTCCCCCGAGGTCTTCCTGGGCGTCCTCGAGGTCCCGCGGAAATCGAGGAGACAAAAGCAGCAGCAGGCGCAAAGGCGCCCCCCAGGAGGACTTCGTCGCTACCGGCTGGCCACAGCCCAGTAGCAACGTATGGACAGGGGCCCCCGATGCAGGGGCCCATCAGGGGGGCGTCCACCAAAGCCCTATCCCTGGCATGGGAGGCCTTGCAGGTATGGGCATGGCTTCTGTGCCACATGCGCAGCAACAGCAACCGCAGCAGCAACAACAGCAGCAGCAACCAAACACTCTGTGGAGGCAGGGACAAACGCCGCAGGGCCTCATGAATCAAAACATGCAGCAGATGCAGATGCCGCAGCAAGGAGCCGCCGTTGGCGCTTTCGTAGACACCTCCCAGCAACAATGGAGAGCTTGTGGAGGGCTCCAGCCGCAGCAGCATATGCAGCAGCTGCAGTCTTTGCCTCATATGCAACCCATGCAACAGCCCAGCAATACTTTGTTCGGGGTACAGCCGCAGCAGCAGCAGCAACCTTTCGGAATGGGAGGTTCTCTGGGCCGTCCTCAGCAGATGATGATGCAACAGCAGCCACAGCCTAACCTGATGATGCAGCAACACCAGCAGCCAAATCCTATGATGCATATGCAGCAAATGCAACAGCCGCAGCAGCAGCGCAACCCCTTCGCCAGCATGAGAGGCCCCCAGCAGCCAGCTGCAAGACCGTCCAATCCATTTGCCTCTTTACAGGGGTCTCACTTTGGGGGGAGCCCTTTCCAGCAACAGCAGCAGCAGTTGCAACAGCCGCAGTTGCAACAGCCGCAGTTGCAACAGCCGCAACTGCAGCAGCAGCAGTTGCAACAGCCCCAACTGCAGCAGCCTCTGCAGCAGCCTCTGCAGCAGACAGTAGGCATGCAGCAGGCATACCGTCCTCCAGGAGTACAGCAGCAAACGTCACCATTTGGAGCGCCTATGGGGGCCCCCAGTGGGGCGCCTATGGGAGCCCCCAGTGGGGCACCTATGGGGGCCCCTAGTGGGGCACCTATGGGGCCCCCCAGTGGGCCACATATGGGGGCCCTCAGTGTGGCCCCCATGGGGGGAACCCCTGTAGGCGCTCCGGCGAGAGCCCCCGTTGCTTCGACGAATCCATTTGCCTCGATGAGTCAAGCCAAGTAGGTAGTAGTTCACATCTTGCAATGCACTCGGCCTCATGCTTCCCCTACAAGCTTAAAGAAAGCGGCGCTCTCTGCCCGTCATTTGCGTCGGCGCTGCTTTGCCGGTCTAAGCCCGCTGTGTCGGTTCGCCTGCCCGTTTCCACGGGGTGGAATCTTTTTTTAGTTGCATGCTCTCGCTGTGGCACCGCATGGTGGTATTTTCTTTTCGTTCGTTGCTGGTGAACATATGCCAGCCCCAGATGCGGAGCATGCGTACGTTATGCTGTACCGTGGGCTGGTGTTCGAACAAACCCCGCTTGTTCCTGCCGCACCATTCGCGTCGTCATCTGTTCCTTGTGCGTTGTCTCGCAGCGGATGGGCGGGGACTGGGGGGCCCTCATTCACGGCGAATACGTTCAACTCGACAATCTGGTGAGGGGCTCCTTTAAGGGAGAGCCCCCTTAGGCGGAGCTACGCACCTGCCGCTGTAGCAGATGTGGTGGTGCTGTTGCTGGTGTGTCTGCAACAACGCAGTTTTTGCAGCATTCCCAGTTGTCGCAGCAGCAGTTGTATTGCAGACGAGCTACTACACAAACTGGGGCTTCGGAAGCTGAAGGAGAGAGCCTTTCCTCTCTGGAGCGGTGTGTAGGAACCTGCAGATTGGGATCCGTTGCTGCTGCGCAAACGGAAGCAGCAGAGAGAAACAGCAGCAATGTCTGCTGCAGTATATGGAGCAGAATTTGTTGCACCAGCAAAACCGTTTTGTGTATTCATCCGCTTGCTTCGATGTCCGATTTTATCATAGGCGCAACAGCACACGCGATATGCCGCCACGGGAAGGCTTCCCGAAGCGAACACGAACCCATCAAGAGGGCCGGCGCTGGGGCTGATGCTGCTGCAGCTGCTTTTGCACTTGCTGGCGGGTACTGCACCAGCGAATGCAACAGCAGCTGCTGATACTAAGGACCAGACGGCTGCGGGTGAAGGGGAGGTAGCAGCAAAGAGCATCGGCATTCGGTTGCGGCAGCAGCAGCAATTAATGTTAGGTACTGCGGTAGTAGCGCAGTAGCCAGGCGGAAGGGCAACAACGCAAGGCTGTCAGTGTGCTCTGACGTTGCGGGGCTCCTGCCATTTTTAGTGGAGCCCTGATTTCTTTAGTTCGCATATGTTCATACAACTCGGTATCAAGTGGTTGCTGTTGGGGCGGATTCAGGTCAGTTTAGTTTATTGACCCTACGGTGGTAGCTACACGAAAGTAGCCGGCGACGGAGCAGCTGCATCGAATGTTCCGGGAGGGCCGGCGCCTTCCAGGGAGCGCTGCACTAGTGCACTGCAGCGTGTGTGAACTCCAGCCGGTATCCTTCAGAGACTGCCTGTAGCATCGGCAACAACAGTCAGAGTAGGCAGTGAAGGTAGATGCAGCAGCAAGAGCAACATTCACAGCTAGACGCAGCAGCACCCACTGGTACGCTAGCACAGCGCGAAGCGGATGCTGTGAAGTGCAACGCTTTCAGCAGCACCAGTGGCAGTAACACTAGTAGCAGCAACCGCAGCAGCAGCTGAAGGGACATACTTCTAGCGGGTCTCCAAAGGGCCAAATTAGGGATGGGACAGGCGGGACTCCCGCTGCTGTCTGTAAGAAATCGTCTTTCTTGCCGCAACAGCAGCCGCAGGAGGGCCCCCCCATGAGTGCGGACATTTCCCCCTCCACCCACGAGAGGACAGTGATACTTCTGAGGAGTGACTGCTGCATCGCAAGTGTCTTCCCAGCTGCCGCAGTGGGCTTTTTGCCCGCGCTATTGTTGCCTACACACTTCAAGTCCTCAGGAAGAGACAAGCCAGCAGTAATAGCCTCCTGTAGCAGCGTCTCTGCAGCTATGGAGAGAGGATCCCCGTATGGCCCCCCCGTTGGCTTTGCTCCATGGCGAATCAGCAAGTCTACCAACTGGGGGGCTCCGGCAGCGACAGCTGCGTTCAGCGGAGTAGTGTTGTTGCCGCTGCAGTTTACTTCTGCACCCAACGCCAGAAGCTTTGTTGTAGCGAGAAAATCGCCTTTCCTGCAGGCCTGAAGAAAAAAGGAGAAGCGTTGTGCAATTACCTAGCCATGGGGCTCGTCCCTCTTGTTCCGTTTCATGTACTGGGGCTCTATCCTCCTAAAGGTGAGGAGAGAGCCGACAGCGCAGCGGCTCCCTCTCCCCACAGAAAGGGAGGAACACACACAAGTACGGAGCAGCATTCATAGCAATCCGCCAGCTACTAAAAGAACCGAAGCGCACACGCGTGAGACCCCGTTAACGCCCTCGCGAACCTGACAAAGAAGGAACGCCATCTCTTCTGCCTGCTGGACTAGAGAAAGACGGTAGCACAGAGGCATCGCATGCTGCACTGCCTGCGGGGCCTCAAGGGCTTCTTGGAGACCGCGGCGAAAAGCCTTCCTTGTTGCTAGCCTGGTGAGGGCGATATGCATACAGAACAGAGCGAGGAGGGGACCAGTCATATTCGCATAGTTAAAGATACGCACTAAAGCACCCCGCAGGAGCATCTCCCAAGGTGGACGATGCCAGTGGCGGAAACGACGCCCCTTGTGAGAGGGGGCGGCCCCTGGTAGGGAGCATGCCACAGCCAGAAGAAAGGAGAAAGGCAGCATGCATAAGCCCTATGGAATAAGAAAGACAGAAGGGAGGCTAATAGCCAGGCAGCCAGCCAAGAGATGCGCAGAGGCACATTCTCGCAATGATGAGACTGTCAAACGCCTATTCACGCTTAGTTCAACAAGAGAACAACAACGGAGGAAGACCGGAAAGATTTATAGAGTAGGCAGAAGGGGATGCAGACAGGGAGAATTTTGGAGGGGGATATATCCTCCCAACACTTAGACACGGAGGCACGCCAAACAACAGAAACTGAGCGGAATATAAAACGTAAGAGCAGAAATGTCCATTCCTATCTACCTGGCAACATCAGTAGCATGGAAATGTTCAAGAGCCCGCATACACTCTGAGGCGTCGGTGTGTCTTCGCAGCCGCAGCAGGAGAACATCTCGCGAGGGCCCCACGAGTTCAGCTGCCTCGCACAGCAGCAGACGGCAGCAAAGCACCGGATGCTGCAAAGCCTTGTATAGGCTAAGCAGCAGCTCTGGGAAGTGCTTCCTGTTGCAGGCAGACAGAGAGAAAGATAGATAGGGGGGAAATGCGTGCATGCACACTCCCGCAATTTCTAATGGTTGCTACGACGGCCAAGAAGGGCTCACCAAGGAGCAGCAAAACACAGACTGGCACAGGCACTATGTGAAGTAGGAGCAGCTCAACAATTTCACAGCTCCCCCGAACAACGAATGAGAGGCTTACGTGGGCTCTATCAACAACAAAGTACCGCCCACAGGCAGCGCGTATGCAGCGGAGTGAAGCACCTGGAGAAGGGCCTCGTCGCAGGGCCCCCGAGCGTCTGTGTTGTCTGTAGTGCTGCGGGCTATGATGTCATCGAGCCCTGCGACCAGCAAAACAAATCTCGACTGCAGCAAAGGCAGCTCCTCACTTAACATGCGGCAATCATGACGCAGCAATATGCAGCTCCCCATGTCCTCGTGCACACAACCCGCGGTTCTTGCTCGAGGTCTTGCTGCAGGCATTCCTGCAACTGCTTCTGCAGCACTTCCTGCTGCGGGCGATGGCTCTTCCGTGCAGAGTTGTCGCCTGCAAGCCTCTCGGGCAAGATGCAGCGCCCGCTGGGAGGCGTCGATCCCCACATAGGTGGCCACCGCGCCACTCTGGAGCAACCGCACCTGAGTGACGATAGCACAACGGTATCACCACATCCTAGACCCTCTACTCCTACTGCCTCTACTAGCCATGTAAGAGCCATGCGGGGAAAAGAGGACAGACAGAGGGACGAGGCCTTACGTGGGTTGGACGAGAACCACACATCAACTCTAAAAGGGTGTGCGATAAGGGAGCAAGCGGACGTGCAACACGCCGCCGCCCTTGCTGCTGCTTCTGTTGCTGCCTGGGTTCATTGCAAGGCTCATGAGTCGCTAGAGCAGCAGCATGAGCGTCTTCTAGCAGCACCTGAGCTGCTGCATCATATGCTCCTAGCTTCAAGATGGGCTTCAGCACCTTTTGCAAAGACCGAGTTGAAATAAAGTATGCAACGCGGCCCCTTGCGTGCACCAAATCCCAGTACTGCGCTGTCCCGGTTGTGTCTTCCACCTGAGGGGTACAGACAATCGCAGGAGGAATACCCACCATGATTTTGCTGCTGGAATTCGCACCATTCTGCGACGCTGCTCTTTCTTCGCCCATTTCCCTAAGATATTCATCTATAATGGAATGCTTTGGGCAGCGTGAGGTGCTGGCAGGGTTAAAACAAACTTTACTTGCGGGGGTTTGCACGCTGTTGCGGCGCTCTTGTCTGAGCATGAAGACATTGCTCTACGGTGTGGGGGGCGCTGGCATAAGGGGATCTGAGCTAAAATAGTCTGAATACTTCCATCTGACACTGCTGCCAGAGCGGCTGTGGCTATTCTGGGAGCTTCATGGCGGCAGACACTCTTCCTTGGAGTTCCAGGTGCCTCTTCGTCGGTCGAGTGTCGCCGATGCTGTGGCGCTGGGTTCACAGAGGATTTGCCTATGGCTCATGTAACGCATAGAGAAACCTGCAAAGGTGGCGGGGCAGGAAGGTACAGGCGACGAAAGCTGTAGTATTGCGAAGCCCGGCGCAGCAACGGGCTTGTGACTGCATTTGCTCTTCCAGACACATGAAGTGTCATCTATCCATGCAGACAAACTTAATCCTCTTCCCTCACTGCGAGTAAACTTGGGGGGGCGCGGCTCGCGATGCTTCGACTGAGCCACACACTAAGTCTTCAAACGCCAAGAAGCAGTGGGTGCAGAGAAGGGATACATTTCTCTAAAAATTCAAGAAACCAGAATAATTATGACGCGTTCAATGCAAAAAATGAAAATGTGTTAGGCGATGGTATTTTCTTCTGGGATTCCCGTTGCAGCCTACGCCCGGGGTTCGAGTCGGTCATGACACGTGGCGTTCCTCCGCACTTCATGTCTGCGGATATCGAATCATTCCCCCATTATAAAACCGCATAAGAACTCCACTTTAGCTTTTATTGTGTCTTGCACTTTATTTCAGTCTATCCTTCCTCTGTACGGGACTAACAGCTACTTCTCTGCCAATAACTCCGCCACAGCTGATTTTAGTCGGAAGCAAGAAAACTGGGGCGTTTCCGTTCAGGTTCAGAAAGGAGGCATACTTTAATTATGAGAGCCAGAAACAGTGCTATACCTGCCTCAGCGAGTGTGTAATAGCTTTTTAAAGGGGAGTTGGCATGCTTGTCGTGTGACGCATGGGTTGTTGGCATTACTGCTCAAAGTTTGCATTCTATGTGCAACCTTGTGGGTGTAAGCTGCCAAACAAATGAGCTAGTCTTTCCACAACCGTCCAAACACTCATTTGCCTTGGATATATGGCACTTGTGAGATGCCACAGCACAGCCCCCCATACGCATTGTACAGTCGCCAATTAAGCTCTGCAAAGCACAGAGAACAGAGAAAGAACGATGCACGTACGGCAAGGTATGCGTGCTGCAGCCATGCCGAAGGCCGAATAACAAACCGTCTTCATTAGTGCGGTTCAAGAACTGCATGCCTTATGCATGCCACATGTTGTGCTAGAGGGATTTACCCTCTCTTGAGGTAAGCTGCATAGGCTGCATGCGTGTCTAGGAGGAAAATGTGTGATACTATAGTACAGGCCTGCCAAACTGGTTCCAAATTATCTTGGCAAAATATTGCTTCTTAACTGTGCGATATATCTTCGCAAAAACTGCCCTGCATTTCATGAGGTTGCCACGCCTTAAACTACCCAGTATTCAAACACGGCGGGAAAACTGCAAAATATTAGCAGCAGCACGCAGAGTTTCTTAGAAAGTTCACAGCCGCCTGAACCAGAAGGTTCATCTGTTCAGATCCTTCCTGCTGCTGCTGTTGTATGGGAGGTAACAGCAGCACGAGGTGCCTCAAACGGCCAACGGACGCATCTGATGAGCAGCAACTGCTGCTGACTGGAGAAAGCGCAATGGCTCGGAGCTCGGCGACAACGCACCGAAGCACAGCCAGCATTCTCCGCTGTAGTAGGGCAAATGGCAGGCAGCTGGCGGAGGCTTCTGTCTCGAGCAACAGTGCAGGCAGCAGCAGCGCACCAACTGCATGCTTTTCACATAATCGGAGTATCTGCCGTAGCCCCTCGCAAACAGGCGCGCATAGGGAATCAAGGTCATCCCCAGCGCTGCTCTTCCTTTTGTTGTTGTCGTTTTCCTCCAATGCTTCCGCTGACTGGGCTGCTGCCGAAGGGCTCGACGATTGTGATCCTTCATGACTCAGTCCTGTCGAAGCAACCGCTATGTGGAAGCAGATTTGCGGACGCAGCCTGGCGGCATGGCGCGAGACAAACACTTCTCCTTGTTGCAGCAGCAGCCTCTGCTTGCTGCAGAGGCAGTCGGTGTTGCACCTCACTGCATGAATAGCCGTGCGCAGCAGACGCCGCTGCTCCTCCAGAGAAGGCAGTAGTAGATCTGGAGTCTCGTTTCCCGCCTTAATGCATGCAAAACTTTCTTGCATGGCCCCCCCAGTAGGCAGGACAGCCCCCGAAAGAGACGCTCGGGGCCCGCTTTTGAGGGCGGCAAACAGATCTTCAGAAGGACCGTCGTGCTCCGGCCAGCTCAGAGGCTCCCCACAACTCAGCCTTCCGCTGCTGCCAATTAAGCACGAAAGGTTGTTGTTGCCTCGCATATGCCGCACGTCTTTGTAGCAATAGGAAGATAAACCCCCAGGCCAGTCCGCAAGTGGCTCCTCCGCAAAGGCAGTCGCCCCTTGTCCTAACAACGACAGCCACTTACCAGCACACGAAACATTCATGCCCCCCTGCTGCTGCTGGTTTTGCTGCTCTGCAGAAGCAGGAGCATTAGAGGGGAAGAACTCCGCCGTGAGGCCTGTGCAGACATGCAACCAGAGTGCCCGTCGCTGCTGAGCCCCGAACATAAGCCGTACCTCTGCATGTTCCTGCACCCCTCCCAGCTGTCGAGGCTGGTGCTGCTGCGGAAGCCGTGAAGCGCAGCGCTGCTGTGGCTGCTTCGCACCAGCGGCTATGCCCTGCAGCAAGCGAGGCATGTCAAAGACCGGCCCTTGGTGAACAGCAGCTGCTACTGCGAGCTGCCTCTGGTGCTGCATGCGGAGCTGAGAGTGAGCCGCACTCGCAGAAGCGGAACCCGGAGGCGCGTGGTGCTTCTGCTGTTGTGGTTGTTGCTTCTGCTGTACTGTTTGTTGGAGCCGGGTTGACCCGCTTTGTGCGGAGTTGTCTTCCTTACAAGCGGTAAATGCTGCCTGTTGGTTTTGCTGTTGTTGCTGGTGCAGGTTGTTCTGCACAGCAGCTGATGCGCCCATGAGTGCACTGATAGCAGCAGCAGAGGCTGCTGCTGATCCTGAAGGAGTTGCTGCTGAGCCTGAGCTCCTCAGGCGCTCCTCCTTTGCTGCCGCTGCTGAGCCAGCAGTAGCAGAAATATAATGACTGCAGTTACTGGCATCATAAAGAGAGTCTCCCTCCTGGCTAGGGCAACCGCTGCGTCTTCTAAAGAGCTGACGCGCAGCTACTCCCACCTGCCGCCAGGCCGCCTGTTGTTGTTGACCCTGCAGCAGTTGCTCCTGCTGGCGTTGCTCTTGTTGCTGCTGCTTCCAGCTAAACGCCCACCTTTCAGTTTCATCGGCAGAAGGAAGCGGTGGTAGCACCAGTTCTTGGCACGCTGCCCCATACGCAGCATTAGAACCGTGCTGCAGCAGGTAGAGATCTGCCGCTACGTTCTTGAACATTTGCAGCTGCTGCTCTCGCAGTAGTTGCTGTTCATGTATCCAGTGTCTCTCTAGCAGTTCACACTCACTCAAGTGCTGCTGCACTAGCTCCTGCAAGTCCCTTTCACACGCTTCAAGAGCGGCAGCAGCAACAGCAACTGCTGCTGGGTCCTTTGCATCTCCTGAATCTTGATCTGACAAGCAGCGAGCATCAATTGCTGCCTTCAACGCCTGCTCTTGTTTCTCCCTCAAAGCGCAAGCGGACTCCATTTCAATGCCTTGTCTCTCTGCCAGCTGCTGCTGCGCATCTTGCTGCTGCACCAGCAACTGCGCGAATGATTCTCGACACGCTTGCTGTAGCTGACTCAAAAGAGCTATGCTACTGCTGCTGCTGCTGCTGCTTTGCTGTTTCGTGTCTGAGCTGTTGTTGCGCGGGCCTGCGTGAAGTGGCAGCTGCTGCCGTTGCTGTTGCCGCATGCGGTTGCGCTGCACGTTCTGCGTGGCTTCCTGTTTCGCTAAGGTGCAGCAGCAACACCAGTAAGCTAGAGCTCTTAATGCAGCGAGACGGACACAGATGCCTCCGCGAAGGAAAGTAGCTGCAGCAACTGCTGACGATGCAGGGGCTCTAGCGCTTTGTTGCAGCGCAGGAATCCCACCAACTAGAGCTGCAGCTGCAGCGGCAGCAGAGAGGTCTGCGGCTACTAGAGCCCTCGCTCTTGCAGAAGTGGTGCTGCACAGGCCCAGATCAGCAGCAGCAGCCGCAGCCGACACTGGCAGTGGGTCTGTCAGCCGAGAGAACCACGACGCGGCTGCCCACAGAACAGACAACAGGAGGCAACCGTCAGGTACTTTCGCGCCCATAGCCGCTGCTACTCGAGTCGGTTTGGCCACTGGCTCCCCTTCAATGATGGCCATGGATGCCGAAGCACCGCTGGTGTCCCCGCTAGGCGGGAGTTTCTGCCGCAACACGTTCAGAGCTGGTCGCTGCTGCTGCTGCACTGGTGAAATGCTGCTTGAGCATAGGCAAAGCAGCAGCGGAAGCCGATCGGGCGAGAAGAACGCAGCCCGCTCCTCTTCAGCCAGCAGAATATGACGCATAAGTGTTGAAGTATTTGCACCTATACGTCGTTGCTGCCGTTGCAGAAAATGCTGCTGCAGAACCGCGCGGAAGCCCAAAGCCGAGCCCGATCCCACTGTGATTCGGCAAGTGGGAGCCGCATTGTAGCAAGTCCCTCCTTCCTCACTCCGCTCCCCTAGACCTTCTTGCTGACACGAAAGAGGCTCTGACACAGCTGTGGTAGCTGTTGCTGTCCCAGAAGCCGCCCAGAACAGCAGGGTCCCGCTGCGCAGGCTGTGTGATGTAGTGTCTGTGGTGCATTCGGAAGAGGAGCCATCAGTAGGAGCTGCGCATGCATCAGAGCGAGAAGATTCAGATAGTTGTGCTGGGACAGAGCAGCTTCCTTGCAGCTCCCCGAGACTCTGAAGTTGCTGCTGTAGCTGCCCCAGCTGCTGCTGACCCAGCTGCCGTTGTTCCCCTTGCTCTTGTTGCACCTTCTCCTCCATTGATCTGCAGCGCTTTCCTTCGGGAAAAGCCCCTCCTGGAGAAGCTAGCTGTCTATCTGCCCTTTACTGTTCCGGGGTTTCCTTCTATCCGTGCTTCGCCCGTTGGATCCGGCCCCTCGTCTGGCATAGCTAATAGCTCGGACTTCATACCTGGAAGCATTAGACGAGAATGGGTCTTCGCTGCTGTTGTCCCAGCTACTGCAGCAGCTACTACTGCTTCGCCCTTCTGTCGGCCGCGAATGAGTGTGCCGGCCTTGTGGTGTATTGCAGAACAATAAGATAGGCTTGTACCTCAGTGAAAACACAAAAAGTATTAATAGAAAGATATGTTAGGGCAATAACGATGCCAAATAATAATACGGCATAGGTGGGATTCCCATACGGCTAGGGGGGGCCCTGAACAAATACCCAGGCAACACGCTCGGCTGAGCAGTTTAGTTCGTTAAGTTGAGAGCTTCTGAGTTCGTCAACTGATGTTTTTTGACTTTATAAAGGCTCTCAGTTAGATCAAGGATGGGCTGTACCTGGCACCTATGTTTGTACCCGTTGAGGCAGTACGTGAGCAGTTACTCGTTACGTATCACGTTCACTGCGCGGGGCCTCGACTGCTGACGGTGTGTGGAGCCTCATACACACTGCATTTATACTAATTTTGCTACTTAACTGTGAGCTTGCCTTCCGTATCAAAGTCAGCTGACCAAGTAACTACTACGCATATGCTGCAAATCGTGGCTGGTAGCCGGGCCGGTCAAACGTAGTTATATAGGCTACAGTTTGTGGGCATGCTGGAGGGTTCGTCAGAAGTGGGTTTATGCATCCATCCTTTTGCGTGTGTTGGCTAATGGAAGCCAACTGGACACCTAACAGTTCTGGACGTTGTTCGTGTAAGCAGCATTTCACCATAGTCTTCCCCGGTGGTGCTGGTATTGGTTTGGTTACTAGCAGGCTGGCTATGGAAGGCCAAGTAAATGCCTGAAAATTGACTACACTACAGTATACAATATTAGCGCATGCAGCAAAAGGGGGACTCCTTGCACGTCCATGCGCCGGTACTTTGCATCGTTAGTTACAGCGAGATGCGCAGATGCGCAGGAAGGCCTTATCCTCTCCCCGCCAGTCGCATGCTCTTGAACCGGTGTGTCCAGAACGCCTAGAGGGGGGAGTGCAGGCATGTTGTTTTTGTGATCTCTATTTTCAATTGTTTGACCTTATTGCAGCTGGCGGCGTTCCTCGGGTAAGATCGAGGTCCTTGGCTGCAAAAGCCCTCCATCTTCTCCGAAGACCACCGTGAGAGAAAATTGCCGATACAGAGCTCATCTTAGCTGTAGACTGTCTAGAGCTGCTGCAAAGGTCAAGAACTTGGACAAAGAATGTACGAAAAGCAGCTAGCCTTCCCTCCCACATGCATGAGTCCTAGATGACGATGACTGGACCGGCTTGCCACGAGTTTGAACGCGCCTTGCTCCAACGCAGCTCCCCGTGTACGCACAACTAAACCTCTTTTTCTCCATGTGCTATTGCAGGCCACTGTATTGGGGGGTCGTTAAGCGCTACTTATCCCTGCACAGCCACGCTGCGAGCAAGTAGAGCTATGAATACCAATGGCTCGCAGAGTATGCTAGATCTGAGCCCCCTCCCCACCAGATACCCTCATGCACCCAGTCATCCAGCAGAACCAAATAGGGTGGAAATAACAAAAGCCAAAGGGGGCAGGCATCTGTGGATGAAGCTTCATCATGCCGCTGCCGCTGCCAATCAGCTGCTGGTGGCTAGAGACTCGCTCAGAGGCGTGGCCATTGCTCAAGAACGGCCCGCTTAATTTGCTTGGGAGCTGTTTGTGGTGCGGATGCCCCTACTAAAATGGCATGGGCAGCGATCGGCCTGCCCCAGAGGAAGGGGGCCAGCCCAAACATCTGAAAAAAATGAAATATTGTCGGCTGTTGCGCCTGGGTAGCCATAACTAGTCATTGGTGAGCAAAGCTCATAGCTGAATAGCAGGTATACAGATAGGCATGTAAGTAGGGATGTGCACGGTTTTACCTACGACAGAATGACAGCCACCGAACGGAGAAGCACAATGCCCCAATGCCCACTTAAGCTGCGCTGCATGTATTCACGCCAGCAGTCGTCGCTGAAGCGAGAAAGACACGTAGGTGCCCCACAAGATATGCATTGCACAAGCGATCCTCTGGAACCTATTTAAACTGCCGATCGCCTGGCTATTTACCGCTGTATCCTCGTTATCTGTGGTCTTTTTTGTCGTCACATATCGGTGTCCAGGACCTCGTTTGCCTCCTGTTGTTCCTTCTCGCACTGACGTTGCTGCCGCTCTGCTTTAGGAGTTCGGGAAGTTCTTTTTTCGTGCTTCCCTAAATCGTTTGTGACAGCTAAGATGGATGCTATGATGGCATCTCCATGTGGTGGTCAAGTCACGATGCACATCAACGCGTTAGCCCAGGGACGAACAGTAAAGGGCCCTGCACAACAAGTGGCGAACTTCTTGTGCGGATCTTTCACCAACGCCTTACAAAAAGCTTCCGAAATCACTAGAACGAATCCAACTTGTGCGAGTGTTGCTGCTAAGTGTCGTTAGCCATATATTCTTCTGGCGCCGGTACCCTTTTTCACGGGGGGCTGGGCGTAGTCTTGTGCGCTGTTGCGTCTTCCTCGTGCATTACGGTGGCGCCGCAAGCTGGGTGTAAATGTCGAAAGCTGCGATCTTATGGGGCCTGCTTCTAACAGCCAGGTCTAGTGCCGAGTATGAAGCTGGAAAGCAACAAGTCGAAGAGTATACTGATGCATTATAAACGTTTTCTGCTGCTCAGGAAAGGAAATCGTGATGCTATATAATTTCTGCTGAGCATAGAGTGTCAAATACTGCACAAGCGTGAGACTGATACGTTCAGTGTGACTGTCTTTATAAAGGTGTTCAACGGTGGTCATGCTATGATCAGCATGAAGCCGCTTCATAGATTTGCGCCAGAAGGCGCCGACGAATTTCTGGTTCCTGCCAGTAGTTTTTCGAAAAATCATTGAGATTGCAGAAGTGACTAATAATTGATTGGGCCTATCGTGCTGTAACTGAAGTCGAGCAAGGGATGAAGCGGGCATGCTTGCTAAGCTATACACTTTCACCCCTTACTTCGCTATCCACTGCTCAGTTCCTTTCCGATTTTCTCGCTCCTCGGGATAGCCCTGCTTTGAATCGTTGATATAGAAGTTCTGACTCCTCCGCTGGGCTTTTGTTCATCAAGGACTGATGTTTCTCGGTGTAGCGCTCTAGCAGCACCTTCCTTGGATTAGGATTTCTCATTTCTGCCAGTCCATTCCTTTGCCGACCTGAGAGTAAGCTTGCATAGCGTCGGATGCCGGAAGCCTTGTGTCCTCTGAATGTGCTACGGAAATGTGACACGTTTGCCTTGGTATAACCATCACGCGGAGCTTCCATGTAACGAGGGTCCTCAATCCTAGCTGAGGAGTGCTGCGAGCTCCAATAGAGCACTAGAGCCGGGACCCTAATTATAGAGCTCCCCAAAGCAATGGGCCTCCACTGTTGCCTCCAGGCTTCCTAGGCTCGGCTTCCCAAGGGCCGGGGACTAGTGGGAGCAAGGGCCAGCCTACAGTGAGCTACGACGCGCTTTGCGCTAACTAATGCTGCAGGGCAGCTCCCGTGAGTCCACTTCCAATCTCTCTTTTACTGTATGAGTTAACGTCTTAGCCTTTTGCACTGCCTGATGTTAACACCCTGTTGCCCCTTAGTAGGCTGCAAGTAGCAATGTGTATTCGAACATGAGATAAGCCATGCTGCACCACTCTAGACAGAACACAAATGTTTACTTTGCCCTCAGCAGGCAGTCTGTGCCCAACTGAAAATGCATCTACCAACTTCAGGCAGATTAAAGCCTTTTAGGTAGGCATACATTGTCCAGCCGATGGCAGGCAATGCTACAGCCTCCCATCCTCACTAGCTCTGAGGCTTTTCCCAGCTGTAACCAGGATGATTGGAGACTGGATGGAAGGTTAGATGCTTTTGAAGAACTCGTACGTTTAGTAGATCGGCGCTTCCGGAGCTCACCAGGGTCTCCTGCCAAGATCTAGGGCTAGCGCCCGACCGGCCACGCTACAGCAAAGAAAACGAGCTCTTTCCCCTCATATCATGGTTATTTGCGCTCAAAGCAATAAAATATGATTATATAACAGCATTTATTAATCATTTGCTGGGGTACTCTCTGCCTTTTTTTTCGACCCCACCTGTCCAGAGGATGCTTCTCTTCCGTTCCCGAGCGTAACGGGGGAGTAGTACGGGTTCTATATGTTGAACAACTTTCTATTTCGGGGGTTCAAGGCTTGGAAATTTCACATCTACAGCGTTTTCGTCTATTCGATCTTTGGAAAAGGGGTCGGTTTACACTAACCGTCAGCAGGGCTACTCAGATGCCACTGTCGCGGCCACCATGTCTCCACCGCTTCCACGGGTGCGGGTAGGCATACCTCCGGTCTTCCACTTGGCTCAGAGCAGCTATCGGCTTTTCTTTTTCATGTAGGGGCCTTTGGATAGCTTTTTTGGGAAAGGTAGTTCCGCGGTTTCTGCTTGAGTTTTGTGGACGTGGAGAGCAGAGAACTGAACGCGGAAGTTTGCTGTTGGGTTTGCATCCGACCCCAGGCAGGGATATTCATGGGGCAATCTTCCGTATTTTTGGCGTAATATCCGTAGCATCAACACGTAAAAGAAGGGTTTTCTCTTCTTATTGCTGAGCTTTTTGCCCTAACCCACAGTTCACCGTGGAGCCACAAGCTGTTTGAGCAAGCTTTCCAGGGGCCCCATGGAGCCGTCTGGGGGGACACAGTTACCCGATGTAGCCTTGGCAGGTGATGCCGTGCAGCTGACTCCACCAGATGGATCAGAATCTCCTGCACCGGCTCCTCCAAATCTAGATGAATCCCTTGTCCCGAAGAAGTCTCAGGGGAAGCTTGCGGGCCTTGTTCTACTTATCATTACTGCCGGCGTGTTGCTGGCGCTTAAACCTGGACTCGGCGATCGCGGTGCTGCTCCGAAGCCCTTTGTTCCGCCTCCGGCTCCCCCTCTTCCCGGTATGCAGACGACACGTATAGTATGCCCCGTGGACCACGGGCACGGGCCAGGAAACACGCTGAGTTGAAGTTATTTCACCATGGAGGGGAAACAGTCATCTGCAAACAAACTGATTCGAAGGCGAGTGCACTCTTACCATTTTAGTGTGCCTGATTTAATGCAGATAACCTCTTTGCTCCAAAGAAGCCACCAGCAGGGTTGAAACCGCCGGCCGGGCCGCCTCCTCCGCCTCCAGCTCCACCTGAGGGAGAGCCAAAAGAACCAGAACAACAACCTGAAGAACCGAAACCCCCTGCCAAAATTCCTGCAGGGCTGTCACCGCTTACCAGAGTACTGCCGCCTCTACCAGACGTGAAGAAGCTTGCTAAACGTAAAGGAGCGATACCACCGAAGGGAGATGAGGTTCCTGAAGAACCACCCAAGCCCACTCGCCCTGAAGAACCGCCCAAGCCCACTCCTCGTGAAGAACCACCTAAGCCCACTCCTCGTGAAGAACCACCCAAGCCCACTCCTCGTGAAGAACCACCTAAGCCCACTCCTCGTGAAGAACCACCCAAGCCCACTCCTCGTGAAGAACCACCTAAGCCCCCTCGTCGTGAAGAACCACCCAAGCCCACTCCTCGTGAAGAACCACCCAAGCCCACTCCTCGTGAAGAACCACCCAAGCCCACTCCTCGTGAAGAACCACCCAAGCCCACTCCTCGTGAAGAACCACCCAAGCCCACTCCTCGTGAAGAACCACCCAAGCCCGCTGCTCGTGAAGAACCACCCAAGCCTATTCGCCCGCCTATACCACATGAAAGGACTACGCCTCCGCTTCTTCGGAGGCCAAGCGAGGATGTACCGGCTGATGAGGCAAGTCTGACATCTCATTGCCATATAGCGCGAATGCGCTTGCAGCGAATGCTGACGTGCTACAGGCGTTGCATTTATCTCTGGTTCGCTCGCTGCTACTCGTAATGAGAATATCGATCACACTATTGCTGCTCTGCTTGCTTGTGATGTTGATTGTTGCGTGGTATGGTGGGTTGCTCTCGCTGCCTCGACGCTGCTCTGCAGTGGGCGGGAAGCGTTATCCTCACGAGCAAATTTGTATTCATGGCTTCAGGGGCGAATTTATTACCTGTTCTCCTTTAGAAAGGGAGTGGGGGTTATTTCTGTTAGAGAGGGCCTGCGTAGCCCTAGTGAACATCTATGATTCGAGGTGTTAGGGCGCCTTACTGTATTGCATGATGCTATGACGGCAAAGTTGTTCGAAACATACGAAGCATAGTTGCACAAATATGTGATTTTAAGAATGTTTGCGTACGCTGCATGCAGGCGACTGGACCATCCCCAGGAATCAAACGTAAGCAAACGTAACTGCCAAGGATGAGGTTTATGATTATGTTTCTTCTGGCGCTGTGTGATGAAGGGTTTCCGTGCCACACCTGAGAAGCCTTTCAGAAGTGACACTAGAGGCATTTCGATTGCTGGGTCTGATTTGAAAACTGTCTTGTTTGCTGTGTATACGTTTTGCGTGCAATGCAGCTCTCCCCCGAACCAAGCCTCCAACTCCAACCACTCCACCCCCTAAGCCGGAGAAGGAAGAGGAAGTGCCTGCTGTACGGCCAGTACCAGCCGTACGTACGCGTAAGCCAAGTGTTCAGTCGCCGGAGGGAACTCCCCCGGCATTCCCTGTGCCTCAGCCTGCCGTGGTAGGACCCCAACAACCCAGCTCGGCTGAAGCTCGGCCGGTGGCGTCTGAAGAAAAAGTACAGTCGGAAGAGAAGGTGACAGAAAAGCAAGGGGGGAAAGACGAAAGAGAGGAGCAGAAACCCGCACCACGAAAGCCTGAACCAGAACAGCCTTCTTCGTCCGCAGCCCAGCAGAAGGGGGATGACAGCCTTGACGACGATGAAGGAGAGGAATTTGATTTTGACGACGAGGAATTAGATGAGATATTTGGAACTCAGCCATCCGCTGAATCCGAACAAGCATCCGAAGGAGCCATGAAATCTCCTAGGGAGCAAGGCGCGCGGAGACCCGCTGCCCGTGAAGGCTTACACAGGAGGCCGTCTACGCTGGAGCCTGTGCCAGAGGAGCCCCCTTCGTCACCACCGTCCCCGGTTCCAGCCCAAGCAGAATCTGCTAAGCAGCAAGGTGACGAACCAGCAGAGAAACCCACTAAGGAGAAGCCTGGGCCAGAGGAGCCCTCGAAGCCAACACAGACCCCAGCTCCACCTCAACCAAAACCTGCTGAGGAGAAATCTGAGAAGGAATTAGGTGATGGTGAAGCTGCAGCAGAGAAACCCACTACCGAGAAGCCTGGGCCAGAGGAGCCCTCGAAGCCAACGCAGACCCCAGCTCCGCCTCAACCAAAACCTGCTGAGGAGAAATCTGAGAAGGAATTAGGTGATGGTGAAGCCGCAGCAGAGAAACCCACTACGGAGAAGCCTGGGCCAGAGGAGCCCTCGAAGCCAACACAGACCCCAGCTCCACCTCAACCAAAACCTGCTGAGGAGAAATCTGAGAAGGAATTAGGTGATGGTGAAGCCGCAGCAGAGAAACCCACTACGGAGAAGCCTGGGCCAGAGGAGCCCTCGAAGCCAACACAGACCCCAGCTCCACCTCAACCAAAACCTGCTGAGGAGAAAACTGAGAAGGCATTAGGTGGTGGTGAAGCCGCAGCAGAGAAACCCACTACGGAGAAGCCTGGGCCAGAGGAGCCCTCGAAGCCAACGCAGACCCCAGCTCCACCTCAACCAAAACCTGCTGAGGAGAAATCTGAGAAGGAATTAGGTGATGGTGAAGCCGCAGCAGAGAAACCCACTACGGAGAAGCCTGGGCCAGAGGAGCCCTCGAAGCCAACACAGACCCCAGCTCCACCTCAACCAAAACCTGCTGAGGAGAAAACTGAGAAGGCATTAGGTGGTGGTGAAGCCGCAGCAGAGAAACCCACTACGGAGAAGCCTGGGCCAGAGGAGCCCTCGAAGCCAACGCAGACCCCAGCTCCACCTCAACCAAAACCTGCTGAGGAGAAATCTGAGAAGGAATTAGGTGATGGTGAAGCCGCAGCAGAGAAACCCACTACGGAGAAGCCTGGGCCAGAGGAGCCCTCGAAGCCAACGCAGACCCCAGCTCCACCTCAACCAAAACCTGCTGAGGAGAAATCTGAGAAGGAATTAGGCGATAGCGAAACTGCAACAGAGAAACCCACTACGGAGAAACCTGGGCCAGAGGAGCCCTCGAAGCCAACGCAGACCCCAGCTCCGCCTCAACCAAAACCTGCTGAGGAGAAAACTGAGAAGGCATTAGGTGATGGTGAAGCTGGAGGAGAGAGACCCACTACGGAGAAGCCTGGGCCAGAGGAGCCCTCGAAGCCAACGCAGACCCCAGCTCCGCCTCAACCAAAACCTGCTGAGGAGAAAACTGAGAAGGCATTAGGTGATGGTGAAACTGCAGCAGAGACGGCCGCTGCGGCGAAGGCTGCGTCAGACCTTGAAGCAGAGGTGCATGAGACACCGATGTCGGAAGGTAAAGGAGTTGGATCGGATCCAGCAAGTACTGCAGCCGGTAAGCCCGAGGCTCAGGAGGCCGATGCTAACGCACCCGGTGATGCCGACGGCAAACAGACTCCAGGGGATCAGCCTCAAGACCCAAAGGGAACACCTGAAAAGCCGTCCGATACACCCGAGGAGGTACCTGCCGAAGGGGGTGCGCAGAAGCCTGAGCCAACACCAAGAAAGGGCCTGAGGAAGCAATCTGACGACGAGCCGCCGGAGGAATGGGGACCTCCCAAGAAGCCATCATCGGCAGAGGAAGCGGTATGAGTTGACGAAGGACGAGCTACGGGCTTGGCTTTCTTTTCGATTCAATTTTCTCTACTCCGAAGGAATGCCTTCCAGCGCGTATTCGTGCGATCCTGTTGGTGTGTTTGTTGACATCCGTGAAGCATGCCGCTATCTTCTGTCCTGTGCTGCTTTCAGCTCCAAATGCCTCTGGTTCAGCAGCTGATGTCCCCCAAGTTCGGGGATATGGGGGAAGTGCTTCTTGAAGATTTTGAAGGTATGAATTGCTTCACCATTTTCAGCGGTGCTGCGAGCTGTTAAAGCTAGGCTACCCTTCCAAAAGCATTTGAGTGCACGTTATAAAAAGGGTGGGGGAAAACGGCAGTGGCTAAAGAAGCTGGGCGATGGTCTGAAAGCTTCCGGGCGTTGTTTGCGAATGCAGAAGCTCTAGACCTAACCGAAGGATTACCCACAGACGAGGTGGATGTCGGTGGATTGACGTTGCTCAGGTAAGGCTGTTCAACAATCAACTGGCCTTGCATACTGATGGGGCATCTGTCGTAGCTGCGCTCATGCATGTAGAAACAAAATCTCCTAATCCGCACGGCTTTAGCAGAGGGAAGCATTGGGATTGCGTCGCTTCTTGCTCGTATTCTCAAAAACCCAGGCGCTAACGCGGATCAAATCCCCCCACTGCAGTTTGCCTCTTATTTGCCCAATTCCCTTCAGGTATCAGCTGCAGCAGATGCTTCCAGGAAGGCAGTTGGAGTTATCTGTCCTGGATCGTTACTGCACTCACCTTGAGGTACGGTGCGGTATATTATTGATCGCTGCCATGAAGCTCCTTTTGCAGCATCTGATATTGTTGAGGAAATTGAAAGTGCGAGGGGTGCTCGTTGATACTTCTCGGCTGCAAAAGGGGTTGACTTGCATTTCAGATTGGGCGTGATATTTTTGTGTTCTTTTGCAGGCCCACGTTTCGGCTCGCGCGAGCAAGGGACTGTAAGCGGAACGCCTGTTGTCGCCTTCTTGTCCTGTTGCACTCAATTCAGTTTGACGCCTTGCTGCATGGGGCGAAAGGCCCTGTGGCTTCATGACTTGATCAGCCCATTATCAAGTCGCTCCAGCTTCGTTCGTTTTTATTTGTTGTAGGCAGCCTCCCACGGCAATTATTTCGCCAAAGGCACTCTTGAAATCATGGCATGATTTTCTGGAAAGCAATAAGAAGCCTAAACTTCTTTCGGTAGGTCGGCTTGCGTGGCTTTGGAACTGTCTTCTTTTCATGGCGGCTCAACAGTCTTCGCAGGCCTTTTGCACGTGCAGCCGCGGTGTCTTCAACACTTGGGCGTTGCAGCTTTCAATAACCGCAAGGTGGTTCTGTAGGCGTCTCTGAATGGCCATGTCATTTTTGCAAGTGCGTGTTTGTGTGCAGGGAGTAGTTAGGCGTTGCCAGGCTGCAGAGAGAGTGCTGATGTTGCTCCCCGCTCCAGAACCACAAGAAGGAGAGGCTGGATTCCCTGAAGGACACGTGCTGCTCGCTGTGGTGGAAAAGAAGTCAGCAGCCTAAGCTTTAAAAATGCCCATAAGTGTAGAATGCATACAATGACTAAGCTGCATGTGCATTTATTCTTTTCGATTGATAGGCTAGTTAGACCAATGATTCGACCGGTCTTTAGTTAGTTCCTTTGGAGAGAAGGCGTTGCCATACAGCAAGGGCTCAGCCTGGCAGTCGCCTTCCCTCGTCCGCGTTAAGGAGGCGACGGCCTGCTCATGTGGTTTCCCATCGTCATGGGGTTGCGCAATCTTCGTTCAGATTCGGAGTTATCAGAATTGTCGACAGCAGGCGTCATGCGCCAGAGCTGTATGGGCCTACAATTGAGTTCATCAAAGCGCTAGCGGCGAAGTTTGGTGACGGCGCAGGCAAGCAGAACGTGCTCATTTCTTCATTAGCTAGATGCTTCCATCTCCATTTTTCATTCACAGCCGTATGGTTCCCTTAGCCGTTGCTGCGTGTATCATGCGAAGCCAAATTGTTTCTCTCCGTATGTTGCCCTTGTGCTCCGTCATGCAGAGGATTACAAAGTTTCGCCCTACCTGCCAGAGGTACGGAGGCCGCCTTCTTTGCGCTTGCTTTTGGGGGGTATTTTGTAGGTCTGTAGATAGTCCCTGGCTTTAAAACTTTTCCCAGACTTCGCCCTGCTTTCAGCATTGTGATCTGCTTCAGGTTGGCTTCCCAATGGAAAAATCGGAGGAAGCGGCTAGCCTACCGGTGAGCGGTATGGGTATGAAGGGCATAGTTTTATACCATCTGGACTTTTCTACGCAGCCAGTTCTAATGGGGCCCTTCCCTTTGAGTTTTCGTTCATGGCTTCACTCAGCGGCAAGGTGTGTGTGACTGTGTTGGCCGTGCGTGCAGCATGACCTGAGAGAGGCTTCTGGTGGCCTTGCCCTAGAGAGTCTTGCGTGCGTTGCAGAAGATCGGCCACCGGCTCACACGCATGATGACGTCCCAAATATCAGAATACGAGTGGTAAGTTCAGAAGCCTGGCAATTGGGATTCCTAGGGACCAGTCTCGATGCTTAGTGATCCAGGGAAGCGTAATGTGAGTCCAAGTGCTGAGGCTTGCTCGTTGCCTTTGTTGTCTGCTTTCTTAGTTCGTGGAGATCCTAAAAGGTTTGCAGCCAAGGCTACTGGAGAACGGAGAAATCCGACCAGTGGAGGGACAGGATTAAACGTGATCTGTTTGGAGCACGCAACCGCTCTGCAACAACAGCTTGAGAGGCTTATCAATCCCCCCATGGAAGACAGTGGAGGCAGTGCATACTAGGCCCTAGTAAAAACTGCCGGGTGGTCGTTCAGAGAGTTACCTGGACCAATCTACATCGGGGAAGCTTAATGGTGTATGCGGCGTTTGAGCGAGCTCGTTAGAGCTGCGCAGCTGAGCATTGCTACGACAGCGGCGATCTAGGTAGTGCGTCGGACGCTCCTGTTGATATATGTAGGCAAGGGAAAGCGTGAACCGAGAAATTTCTTGGATTCATGGGTCCTTATCCACTGGAGAGCAGCGTGACCTCCTTTGGAAAACAAACGGTTCGCGCACTAAGGGAAGGCACAGCTCGATGGGCATGCGATGGGCATGCGGCTACAGCCACAGTAGCTTGTAGTTTGAACCTCATAGCTGCTTAGCTGAGTTTAGGAGCCATTGCTGGTATGGCTGTCCCACAGAAGGGCAAAGGGCGAGTGGGCTTCCACGCCTCTGGGCGCAAAGCCGAATTCGATTACCCTTTTGGTCCCAAACTGCTAGAGGCCAGCGCTTTTACCGTTCATTTTTAATATGACGCGCCCGTAAATTTTTGCTAGCTTTCCACTCGTGGCACACACTTCGCTTCTAGATATGTACGCTTTTAACGTCGTTCATCTCGTTTACCTGACAATTAGCTCAAGCCATTGCTCCCACTGGCTAGGGTGACAGTCGTTTTATGGCCGATACCTAGGGCAGTGAGCTGCAGCGCAAAAAAGTTTGCCTGGAAGGCAGACGAATATACAGAATAGACCCGAAACGCCTGCACCATTCCCATAGGTACAGGGATATTTACGAAGGCCGCTAGCGAGATGTATCTAGTCTGATTACGTAATAGAAAACCTTGCAGCCTTTCCTCCAACGGATAAGCACTGTGGCCCTCTGCGGCTGGAAACAAGCTCGATTCCTTGAACCTCGAACACTTCGGTGTTCAGGCATGCGCTCAAGCGTACGAAACGCCCCACGCAAATGAAGATACTACATGCATGTACAAATAGATGCTTAGTAACAATAGAAACCGCAGCATCTGCGGCAGCTGCAGATCCGACTGCGCCTACCCTGTCTTGCGAACGTCATAGGAACCCCTGCTGGAGCGCCTGAACCGCCATTTGCCATATCCCTTTGTTGTTGTGGCGTCGTGAGAAAGTGCCGCAAGCTGGCTTTACAGGGAGCTTGTTTACGATTTCCTGTCAGCTGGCGAACCTTGACCCCAACTCGCCCAATATTTCTTAAAATATTGAGGACTTGGGCAGTCAGGCAAGGCTCAGCAACAAGCATCGCACAAGCAGCTGAATATTCCGTATGCCTTCTTCCAGTTTTGAATGGGCTTCCTAGCCAGCAGTAGCAACAAGAAACGCTTTCATCTCATCTCTCTACACTGCTCACTGCACCATCCCACTGCGCCCAAGGCTGCTATTAGCGTTAGGTGTGTTGGCGGGCAGCAGCTTGGATGCCCAGGGCCCGACCACGCTGAAGACGGATTACGGGGAAACTTTTAATGTTCGGTACAGTGCAACAGTTTGACTCCAGGGCACATCTTCCGCTGCAGCAATAACGTGAAATATATAAATTCATGAATGGCACTCGTTCACATACGAAAGAACAACTGATTCTGGTGTTCCCTCGCATCAAACAAAAACAAAGAAACTCAGGGAACAATTATTACCCTCAGGGGTGAGAGCTAGATTTTTATATCCTTGGCGCATGCTATGGCGTGCGCGCTTTGCTGCGGCTAGACTGGCCCTGGAATTCTGTAGCAGCTTCTCTTTTGTGCTGAGCTCATCGTAATATGCATCGCATCACTTTTTACACTGCATGCTTGCCATGGGCTCGCGCACTAATTGCAGACATCCGAAACTGCAGCAACGGCAATCCGCCTGAAGTGGTGGGTCTTGGACACGGCTCCAGCCGGGACTTGTCTGATTATTAAGATTCAGAACAGCGGCGCAGTTCTTGCTGCGGGCAACGTATATCACTGCAGCGCCTGTACATTTGTTTCTTCTATTCATAGGCCCTGGTAGCTATTTGCATTGCGACGCAGGAGCTTCACTCAGGGATGGATGCGAGACCCCGGAGTACGACATGAACGCTAATACCTTGACCCTCTGGGATGGGATGCCATGCTATTGCCTGCGTTGGCACAGAGATGAAGTTTATTGGGGTATCTTCTGGGGCTCGAATATAACGCAATCTAATGCATGCTTGCTTGCTTTTTTGACGGCATTTTTGTGCTCGTTTGGCCACAAGCAAAGCAAGTGTAAACTGTGAAGATATGCCAAGCTCATCGGTTGGTCCACAGAAAGGTCCTTAGAAGAACCTGCATGAGCTTATATGAGAAGCTGGGCCAACACGAACATCATTTGTTCATCATTTGTTCATCCCAAGTCACACTTGTCAGGCCAAAATGTCTGGCTAAGATCCGATCTTTCCCATCCTCGCTTTTGGGTATCTGCGTTGACTGTTTAAGCAGTCATATTTATCCTCTTGGTTGATTTGCTCGATCTGCAAGGAGTATACAACAAGTTTATTGCAACCGGAAACCCGTGGGGCTGTTCTGCAGACAGTCCATCAGAAGCTCAGAAGTAACATACTTGATCAGCTTGCTTGCGTGCTCTCCACTCTAGATGCACTCCAGCACCACAGTGGGAGGTAGCCTAGCTTTGCAGCACATTTGTAATTGACAGATCTGCTTTTTGAATGAGTGGGCATTTAGGCTGAATATCGGAGGAGTATTTTACAGAATACCTTGCACGTTTTTACTGGCAAGCCCTTTAGTATGTTAATATTAACGGTACGCCTGGATCTTGCGCACACGGAAGAAAACAAGAACCCTTTGCCGGACGACTGACCGTTGTTGGCAGTTATGTTCGGCAGTTTGAGCTCCCTGCAGGAAAAGGTTCAATGTTTTTGGTGCAACAGAGAAGGGTGGTTACTAGAGCGTTGAGGTGTGGCAAGTACAGCTCATATCAACTGTCCAACAAGGAGCTAACAGACACCCATTGCATGTAAAAAATCTTGTCTGGGCTCATACAATACTTAACTAGATCCTATAGGTTGTAGCTTGGTGCCTACTTATTAATGTGTCAGTATGGCGGCAAAGAAGGCATAAGGTAGCTGCAGCTGAGGCGCCAAGGCAACTGGCATGCGGTATTTTTTACATCCGATCTGAAGCGGCTGTAGGCAGTTTCAGATCTCATATATAAATGCTACATGCTCATCACTATGCTTTACATATGTTTCAAAACCACAGTTGTGTGTAAGGACTTTTTGTTTGGGACAGTTAGCAATTTGCATGATAGATGTGAAATGTGTGGCAATAGGGTGGTGTAGCTTTCCGTTACACCACTAGCAGTGCGTGCAGCAGGTCTGCCAGATGACGGCAAATACATTGATACATTTGTGCACACCAATATTAATAACTCCCTTGGCAACAGAGCGGGAACGAAGACATGAGCGGATGGAAATCGTTGAAATGTTAAACTACAATAACATTAAGCAGCAGAAGCGTCATATCTACCCCCGAAACCGAAGAGAGGAAACAAAGCTTACGAAATAAACCAGATGCTGATTCCATGGATACTGAGGCTATTACTGCCAGACCTTCCACGAGAAAGAGAATAAAAGAGAGCAAACGGCAGCCAGGCTGCGAATTCCCCCAAACCCTAGACCCTAGAAAGGAGAGTTGTTTATTAGGTTTTCTAAATACAAAAAGCGTCTTCATTCAAAATGGCAACAGATAGGAGGCGCCGACACGCCTCACGCAGCAGCAGCAGCAGCCACCGCAGCAGCAGCAGCAGCAGCAGCAGGCACTACTGCAGCAGCAGCAGCACAAGCAGCAGCAGCAGCAGCAGCAGCAGCTCTTTCGGCCGTCGCAGGGCCAGCAGCCCCTTGGCCTCTTCGGAATTCGCAGCCAGGCTGCGAATTCCGAAGAGGCCAAGTTCAGCAGTGAAGCGAATTTGGCAGCACTAGGGTGGTGGCGAAGAAAACAGGGGCAGTAGGCAGTAGACGCAGACCAAGTGCCTCAACAAAGTCATGGTGGAGCAGACGCTTATGATGCCATGGGCCGACAAAGTTGTTGCCTGCTTGCAATCTTCATATTTCTGTTGGCCATCTGATCAGCAGGCTAACCAGCTGTTGAGGTTCGCTGCCCATTCGGATGAGATACACATAACTCCGTCACATTCTCGTGCTTGCAAGCTAGAGGACCTCTGTTAGCATTTTTGATTTCCTAGTGCCCATGAAGACCTGCTGCTGTAGGTTATTGACGATTTGTTTGCTCAATCACTGAGCGATGGGTTATTATACAGACGGGCTTCATGCTTGTGCGTACATTGCACAAGCACCTGCGCCAGTTGCATTTCGCGCTGCAGCTGCTTGATGAGGAGCGGAGGTCTGCATAGAAAAGCGCCGTTCATTTTTAGTGGTCTCCACCTGAACCGTTGAACTGTCTTCTTCGAAAGTATAGGCCACTTGACAGAGCTAGCACCAACGTGCAATCGCGTAAACGGGCTGAAGTCTTCTTACGCCCCTACGCGCCTAGTACTACCACAACTCCATCGCGGGAATGCTTCGCATCGCCACCTGTCTAACGGAGCTGCTTCTCCACGCAATATTCTGGGGCACGGGCCGAAGAACCTGACCAACCATGTGACGTCTCTGCTACTCGCGCTCCCTGACTTCGGCAAGCCCTTCTTTTTAAAAACACATGATAGTATAACAGTGGTTGCCTTGATACTGTATCAGCACGCTGACACCATCAGAGACAACCCACTCCGCTACACACAACGATAGCAGCAGGGTCCAGTGCATGTGATGAACCTTTAGGCGGTCTGATGGGGCATAAAGCTGTGTCGGCCTTACTTATGCGACACGCGTTCAACTGTTTACACGGATCATCAAACCACGATAGGCTTAGCGGAATGCTTCCAAAATCTCGATGACCAAATAT
The DNA here is from genome assembly GCA_963920595.1 of Eimeria praecox. NCBI lineage: Eukaryota > Apicomplexa > Conoidasida > Eucoccidiorida > Eimeriidae > Eimeria > Eimeria praecox. The sequence continues at coordinate 4,079,443 of OY986946.1, read as the reverse complement.
TTGGTTCGTCACTAAGGTGATTTCTGCCGTATAACTTCGCAGTAGAGGATGTGACGTGCGAGAAATGTCCCAATATAACAATTAAGGCAGGTAGTGGTACCTAGAGACCCCTCAGGGCCCTCACAGACTGGGCATCACCATCATAAGCTGCTGCGCAAAAGGCAACTGTTAGCTCTCCAAGCTTTGTAATTTCCTTTCTGCAGCTGGAGGTCCAAGCGGCAACCCAACTGGGGAATAATTTCCACTGAATAGCTCAGGTGAGTTATCAAGCCCCCTCAGGCGATGGCGTGGCAAAAGGCTAGAACCGGGAAGGAATTGCGGGCTCTAAGGGATGGTGCCTTTGAGCAGTCCGAGAATCCTTCTGTTGTGGCTTCTGGCGCCTCCTTGCGGCACCTCCATTGGTCCCCAATGCTGACTTGCTTAGTCTGGCAGGTCGCCCCTATCCTCAAGCTGCTAGCTAAAATGCAAAACATCTAAGTATGAGCCATGCACTCAAGCTAAGAAAAGCCCCAACTCCGAAGTTGTTGTAGTTTCGATCCCAAGGCAACTGGCTTGCCGCCCAATCTGCAAGCGTCCTGTGCAAGGGTCGGCTGCTGGTAAAAGCAGCAGCAGGTGCGTCATACGCTGCAGACCACCTTGCTGCCGCTAGCGCTGCAAGGCAGCCTCCACATGCAAGCATAACCAAGCGCCTTTAACATCTACAGGCACACCCAATGGCCATTTTGCTTCATGCGCAAGCACAACTAACTTCCCTTTTGCTGCGTGTACAAATACTGTAGACTGTAGTGTAGATAGCCCTGACACACTCGGTTGGCCCGAAGCAGGCAGCTTCCACGCACGTTGGAGCATGCGCACAGAAAACGGGCAAACCATGCTGCACCATGCTACAGGAGCGACGCAGCGAACACGGCATAAGCTGCAGGCTTGCAGATGTAGCCGTGATTATGGTGAAGCTTCATTACATAAGGGGCATCACCAACGTAGTCGCTAGCGCACTCTTCCGACTTCCTACCAGTCAGGCACTGTGATTTACCTCTGTGCACACCTGTAATGATTCTCTTTGTCTTATTCAACTGTATTTTGTTTAGCGTTTAGATATTCATGAGGCTGCAGGCTCTCGCCAAGCTCAACAATGGGTGGACAGTTATGCATGACAACATGGCTGGCGGTCTCTTGTGGTGCATGAAGAACTGCAGACTTAGCTGTTTACACGATCCAGCTTCCCTTGGGAAGGTGGTTTTGCGCAAATTGCACCACTATTATTTTAGCGGAAGATGACGGGGTCAACACAACAATGAAGTGGATAGCCAATCCCCTTTCGCGACCTGGTGAATCAGTCAGCTGCCGAATATGCCGCTGGTGTTTTGGAGTCCCAGAAGCAATAGCCGCTGAGCGCTTCGATACCTGCACAACTGCAGAGATTTCCGACTCTTAGACGGATCGTAACGAAATGTACAATGGCGTTTGTAACTTGTTAACCACCAGTCAGAGACTGTGGCAGAATCTCCGTTGTCATGGGGTGCGCCAGCTGCTCCCCACTTCATCCCGTCTCCGAGCTCAGCCGCAGTAAAGGAAGGGGCTCATTTATTCTTTAACCTCCTTTAGAAGTTCAATCGGTTTCGAACGCGGGTGCTCCAAGTATTCTTAATGCATTCTGCTGCTGTATACCCATCACCAAGTGGCGTATTATCCTTCCTGTTGAGGAAGATGATTTATTAAAACTGCGGGATCGTCGAACTGCTACTCTTCAGCAGCAGTTCAACGATCCCGCTGTACACCCTTATTTACACTGAAACGCCGTTTCCTGACCATGCATTGCGCCTTTGTGTTGGCAGCCGGCCATGAACATTCGCGACCGCCAACCTCCATATGCAGCTTGCAGGACCTCGGGAATGTACACTGAATATACGCGAGCTTCAGGCAAAAAGCTAGAGCAAGTGTGACTTGGGGTTTGATTTTAGCAGCCACAATTTGATGGTAGTGAACTCACACGCTCTGAGAAACTCATAAAAAGGGCGACAGGCAGAAGAACCTCTTACCGTGTAGAGAGGGGCCTATTGCTGTTCGTTTTCAGATGAACGCGCTGGCGTGCACTGCAGATTTACTGGTTCGATCACGAATCAACAAGTAAGACTATGCCTTAAATTTTCTGAAAGCTTGGATATACCATCAAACAACTGATGCCGATTTTGTAAAGCGGTTCAAGTAATCGCTGAAAATTCCTCGAGCATACCCCAGGGAACGGAAACAACATAGTACAAAAAGAAGCATATGAAGGAGACTGCCATCCTAGGCGCGTGCCGCGACGTGCAGAGAGGCGAAAACAAGAATATTATGCTACACACTCAGGAAAACGGCAGGCCCAACGTGTGCCTGAGAGTTCTTTCTCAGGAGCGTCTCCTTGCCTTCCTCGACGAAACGGGTGGGAATGAAGATGTAAGCATAAGCCGCGCACCTTCATTTTGAGGCGCACGCAACCAGTTGGTGGCAGTATCTATGCCGCATGCTAATAGGCAATCCCATCTTTACGTCTAAGGGCGCTCACATGAGCTTTGTTTGCCCTTTCGGTTGCGCGATCTCCTTTATATTTGGTCAGCTCGCCTCCCCTGCTAGCATCACTTCAAAATGTTTTATACCCTATGGGTGGATCCCGTTTTTGCTGCTGGCGGGCCCCTTGCCTCACGCGCACACTGTGGTTATCGAGGCAAAGACTTTCGGGAAGAGTACGCAAAAAGCAGTTAACCTCCCCTTCAACCTCCAGATGACCCGCAAACCGCTGTCCAATGGCTGGGGCAGGTGAGGATACATGCCTGCTTGCCATGGACTGCAACGGAACTTGCTACCGCTACTTGCAAGGGGAGCCCCACACACGCGCGTGCAACTCGGGCTCCTCTGCTGCATGCGCTAGGCTTGTAGACTGTCTTTAAACATTTCTTTGTCCTTCAACCAGGCGTACTCAGCCAGCGAGCAAGTACGGATACGAGTACCGAGATCATGTAGAACATGCTGCATCATGACACGCCGCCGTTTCTCCACCCCTGCGCCAGGCCCTTGTGCCGCTACGCGTAGGATGCGTGGAGGCTACAGGGAAGTTCAGCTGTCTGATTTTGGGGAGAGTGTCACCTGAGATATCCTGACTGTTTTAGAGCTCACGGTGGGCTTGCGCTGAGATTGAAGGCTCTCGTTACATTGCTACACTGACTTTGCCATGTCCGCATTCTTCTTTTGCTCATTTGTGTATTCATCTGTAACAGCCGAAAAGTAAGTGCGATCCCCCCCTGATGCGAGGCACGGGATTTAAACCTGGTCTCTCGCATTTCAAGTTCTGGGTATTAAGTTTTTCTATGGAAGTGCAACTCCGTGCATGGTGTATATTACGATAGTGCACAGGATATTAGGTGTTACTATCGAATATCAGTTTTCTCTACTAAGGTGGAAATGCCAGCTACAGGGGCTGCTACTCATCTATTTGGTGTATATGTAGCAAGCTTCAATCACAAGTGCTGTTGATGTAAGCATCAGATTGTAATACTTTGAAGTACTTAATGCTAATGAAGTAGGGTAGGTGGGGGGGCGGGTTCGTTTGGGGATTGGTGGAGGCTGGCGCGAAATGTTGTTTGGTGTTAGCGTTTTTAATTATATTTGTTTATTGCTATTGAAGGTGAAGGTAGAGAAAGGAGGGAAGAGGAGACACTGCAGTCTGTTGGCGAGTGTCTGCGAGGTAGACAGGATGGAGGTGACAAGCAAGAGGAACCCCACAAAAGCCAATAAAAACTCTGTAAATGTATTAATATCAAGAGAAACAAATAATTTCTACAGCATATTTAGCTGCATCCGAGGTGTCTTCCTCATCACGCAGTGTCGGGGTGTATGCACACCTCTCGCACTGCGGCCCAGTGCTGGGGGCCGCCATTGAATGTCACATTTCTGTGTTTGTATTTAATGTTTGTTGCTTCTTTATTTGCTCTTCTTTTCTTTTAAAAGGCTTTAGATTAGGGTTTAGGGTTTAGACTTAAGTGCATTTATACTTGCTTCAGTTATAAAGAGAGAAGAGAGCAGAGTTGGAGGGGGGGAATGCAAAGATATACACGGGCCCCCCCGTCTCCTGTCTTCTGATGGAATGGTTTTCTTTTGTAAGGGTTTATTGTTTAGGGTTTGGGGTTTGTAGATTAACGTTTGTTTCAAAATTTTTGTGCGTAGAAGACCAATCAAAGAAGAAGAAGAAGAAGAAGCCTCCTCTTTTGAATCTAACCTCCTACGATCTGACACTCTTCTGTATTAGTTTTTGTTTGTTTAATATCATCATACATTTATATTTATTTAATTTTAAGGTGCAGTACATAATATCATATATGTTTATACTAATATTCAACAGAGACCAAGAAAATACAAAATATCAACGCATCCTCCCCCCCACGAGCTCGGGTGTATCGACAGGTAGGCGAGTTCTTCTAAGCATTGCACGTTATTACTTCATTCATAAGATTTAGTTTCTTCTTCATTATTTTAAATACACTTCTAATATGTGTGGGCCTTCTCCCCCCTCCACCTCCCTCCATCTCTTGTTGCTGCTGCTATTAATATATATAAGACCTGCTGCTGCTGCTAGGTACAGCGCGAGGGGGAGGCTGGTTGCAGGGTTGTAGTGCAGCAGTTGCTGCTGTCTCTTTATTGTATGGATGATATATATTACTATGTCTGTCTGCTGTCTCCTTCTCTTCCCCCCAAATATATTTTCCTTCTGTCTTCTGCTGTCTTCGCAGCGCAACACATACACTCAACAAGCACCGGCGATCCGAACGCCGTAGATTTTGCTAGACGAAACGATGGTGAGGCAGCAGCAGCAGCAGCAGCAGCAACACCAATAGCAACAGCAGCAGCAGCAACACTACTCTAAGACCAGCAGAAGGTGCAGTGGCACCATTGCATGTGCAACAGCAGCAGCAGCAGCAGCAGGTCTTCTACGCTTTCAAGATAAAGAGAGAGTTGTTCTGCTGCTGCTGTTTGTTTGAATTTGTATGCAGGATGCGCAGCAGCAGCAGCAGCTTCTGCTGCTAGCAGAGGAGGCCGCAGCTCTCCCAGACGCCCGGCCGGCCCCCGCAATACAGCAGCAGCAGCAGCAGCAGCAGCGACAACCCTTGCCGAGG
>OY986946.1:4066796-4069296 GCA_963920595.1 Eimeria praecox | reverse complement strand
TGCCCCTACAGGCTGATTGGCTAGCTAGCTAGCTAGCTAGCTAGTTGGCTAGCTAGCTAGCGAACTAGCTAGCTAAATGAAACAGCAGCAGCAGCGTCATCATGAATAGCAGCTGGGTGTGCAGCTAGCTGCTGACTAGCCGTAGGAGGCAACGGCCGGGTTTGACAGAAACGCTGAAAGAAAAATATCGGAGGCGGCGGCCTGTTACTGAGGGCGCCTCTCCCTCTCTATCTGTCTGTCTATCTATCTATCTATCTATCTATCTATCTATCTATCTATCTACCTATCTATCTATCTATCTCCCTATCTATCTATCTATCTATCTCTCTGCTTGCGGGTGGGTATCGCTATATATCTCACCTGAAATATGTTTTGTTTGTTTGCTACTTACTAGTAAAAACCCCTGGCTGTTAACTACATGTTTAGAAGCAAGGGGTTATTGTTGTGTGAGGTGTATAGACACCTCACACAACTCGTCGAACAGAGGGGGATTATACCGCTCTTTTGTTCTGCGGCGAATTAAGCTGTTGGCCTTTAAAACCAAAAAGATGAAAGTACATCTTTTGTCTCTATAAAAGCAATTTCAGCCCCTTCAGAGGGCTAACTAAGCAGCTAGCTAGCTAGCTAGCTAGCTAGCTAGTTGCTGCATTGTCGCCAGCTAGCCAAAGCTGCTTTTGATGACTAGCGACGACGTAACTAAAGAAGTTGTTAGGTCGCTGGGACGCTGTACAGGTAGCTAGCCAACCATCCCTGTAGCTAGCTAGCTAGCTAGCTAGCTAGCTAGCTAGTTAGGTAGCTAGCTAGCTAGAGGGATAGTTAACTAGTTGACTAAATAGCTGCACTGATAGCTACTCATGTGTTGATGCAGCTAGCTAGTTAACTAACTAGCTAACTAGCTAGCTAGATAATCAACTAACTGGCTAGCTAGCTAGCTAGCTAGCTAGCTAGCTAGCTTGAAGTCTTACCACAGGGACAGACAGTAATCGCGACGCCTATAATTAAACCTATAACAAGAAGACTAGCTAAAGCATATTTAAATATAGTAGAAGCAGGTACTTTGTCTCCTGCCATGGGGGATTCTCCCCCATGTTCGGGTGTAGATACACCGTCAACTTCTTCATTTGCCTCTCTACTTAATCGAAATGCTCTAGCTTTATCTTCTTCTGATGCTCCTGCAGGCATTTCTAATAAAGGAGCCCCAGTTAAACCCTTCTCTCCCTCGCCAGGTTTGTGGCTTACAAGCTGCAACATACACAACAAACATGCACTCATTATATATATATATATATATATATATATATATATATATATATATGTTATTTAACACTATTATTTTGTATAATATACAAAAAAAATAGAAAATAATTAATTATAATATATTATTATTAGTACTAATAATATATATTATTAAAAACTGTTAAGTATAATATACAAAAAAATAGAAAATAATTAATTATAATATATTATTAGTACTAATAATATATTAGTACTGACGATTGATGATATAGAAAACAAGATAAGAAATAATTAATTATAATAAACTAGTTCTAATAATATATATTATTAAAAACAATAAATAATATATAATATACATTACGAGACAACAAATAATAAACAATAAACAATAAACGATAAACGATAAACAATAAAAGAAAACAAATAATAAATAATAATAAATAATATCAAACAATAAATAATAACAAACAATAATAAACAGCAAACAATAACAAACCCTAATACGCTCTAACAATTCCTAACAAATCCTAACAACCCCAAACCCTAGTAAACCCTAGTAAACCCTAGTAAACCCTAGTAAACCCTATTAAACCCTAATAAACCCTAGTAAACCCTAATGAACCCTAGTAAACCCTAGCAAGTAAACCCTAACAAGTCGTACACTCAACACAACTCGCCCAACACCATCAGATAGCCTCAATCTATCTAGCAGCTAGCTAACAGCTAGCTAGCAGCTAGCTAACAGCTAGCTATCGACGGGGTACTGTTTCTCTTCATCTTCTCTCTCTTGTGTATGTGCGCATGTATATGTATTAGTTTTATAATATAAGTGTATTTGAATGTATATGAGGGATTATATTGATAAGAGAGAAGGTGTTTGCTGAGGTGTATATACACCTCAAAACCTACCGCGAAAGCCTGCCAAGAAGGAGAAGCTACAAACCTCCCACTCGCATCTTTGAAAAAATCAGAATGACTCTCGAAGAAACGAGGGAGAGATATACCTGCATAAGAGACAGACACGTAATAAAGATATATATATATATATATATATATATATATATATATATATATATATATATATATATATATATATATATATATATATATATATATATATATATGCAGATATAGATATAGAGCTATAGATATAGATATAGATATAGATATAGATATAGATATAGATATAGATATAGATATAGATATAGATATAGATATAGATATAGATATAGATATAGATATAGATATAGATATAGATATAGAT
>OY986946.1:4054296-4061796 GCA_963920595.1 Eimeria praecox | reverse complement strand
GCTGCTGCTGCTGTTGCTGCTGTTGCCTATATGTGTTTGTTGTATATGTCTGTAATTGTTTAAATTTTAGTTAAGACAATATAACTTAAAAGAGAAAAACCCTAAAACAAATAAACATAAGAATGTCTGCAGCTATAAACAGCGCAAGCAGAGAAAAACAAATAAAACATTTTTCTCTTGTTTTCAAACAACACCAAACTATATATTAATATATTTATATATATTTATATATTTATATATATTTACATATATACATACATATATTTATATATATATCTATATATCTCTATATAATTCTAGTGGTTTATTTGTTAAGTTTCTCTGAGGGGTATCTCCAGCTTCTGTATGCTCTTTCATACATACATATATATATATATATATATATCTTAATTTTTTTTAATTTTTTAAAGTAAAAATATTTAAATAAATAGACTAAATAGACTAAATAGACTAAATAATATGAATATATATATATATATATATATAATAAAATAAAATAAATTAATTAGAATTCAGCATGTCCTGGATATCTAGGATAGGGTATAGTATCTCTAATATTTTCGATTCCTGTAACTAACATAATTAATCTTTCAAACCCTAAACCAAAACCTGCATGCGGTACAGTACCATATTTTCTTAATTCTCTATACCACCAATAATTATTTATATTTAATTTTTTTTCTCGAATCATAGTATCTAATTTATCTAAATCTTCTTCTCTCTGACTTCCTCCTATTAATTCTCCTATACGTGGTACCAGTATATCCATGGCTCGAACAGTTTTATTATCTTTATTTAACTTCATATAGAAAGCTTTTATATCTTTAGGATAATCATATACTATAACAGGTTTTTTCGCTATTTCTTCTGTTAGATATCTCTCATGCTCACTCCCTAAGTCCATACCCCATACTACTTTCTCCTTAAAATGTATCTTCCCCTCACATTCTTCTTTCTCTAATTGTTTTATTGCTTCTGTATATGATATACGAGCAAAAGGAGAAGATATTATATTCTCTAAACGAGCACGAAGACCCGCCTCTTGATTCTTCTCAAACCAATCAATCTCTACACACACACACACACACACAAATATATATATATACATATATATATATATATATATAACATTTATAATTATATATATATAACATTTATATTTATAGAGATATATTTATACACCTGTATTTGTTTTAAATATATATTATATATGTGTTATATATATATATATTTGAAACTTGCATAGGAGCAAAACAGAGAAGAAGACGCAGACAAACAACAACAGAAGAAACATTCTACAAAATAAACAAATAAATAAAATAAAGACATAATTAGAAGGAGATATCTACCACCTATCCATATATCTATCTACTTATCTATCCACCTACATACCTCTACATATACATATATATATATATATATATATATATATATATATATATACATATCTACCCCCAAGCACTGCAACTAAAACCAACCAAATAACCAATTCCCCCCCGCCCCCTAAAATAAAATAAAATAAAATAACAATAAAATAAATATATTTATACACTCCAGCACGTAAACTAACCTTTGCTGCAATTTTGTAGACAGCATCGAACACAGAATTTAACATATTCTTCTGCTATTATCATATTATCTTCTAAGGAGGCGAAAGCTATCTCAGGCTCCACCATCCAAAACTCCGATAGATGCCGAGATGTGTGGCTTTGCTCTGCTCGGAACGTAGGACCGAATGTATAAACATCAGATAAAGAACAGCAGTAAGGCTCAACAGCTAGCTGTCCAGACACCGTAAGATATGCTTGACGACAGAAGAAATCGCGAGCAAAATCTATTGCTTTTGAATTCGTCTTCTCAACAGGAACTACTATCTTCCCCCCCTCCTGCTGCTGCTGCTGCTGCTGCTGCTGCTCCTGCTGTTGTTGTTGTGTCTTTTCTCCTGCTGCTGCTGCTGGTGCTGCTGCTGCTGTTTCTTCTTCTGCGAATAGAGTTGTTACAGAGAACATCTCACCTGCTCCCTCACAATCTGCTGCAGTTATAATTGGTGTATGTACATATAGAAAACCTCTACCTTGAAAGAATTGATGTGTAGCCATTGCTAGGTGGGATCGAACCCGCGCGACAGCCCCAATCAGCTGTGTACGAGGCCTTAGATGCGCTATCTCTCGTAGATATTCTCTACTATGTTCTTTCTTTGCTAGCGGATATTTAGCAGCATCCACATATCCTAACACTTCAACACTGTCACCTGAACATTACAATAAAATAAATAAATATTAAAAAATAAATTAAAATTAAAAAAAATAAAAAAATAAAGAGACAAATACAGAAATACAACACCACCATTGTAACACAATATATATATATATATATATATATATATATATATATATATATATATATATATATATATATATGTCTATACAGAAAGATATATACTGCAACGACACAACAGATGCAGCAGCAGCAGCAAATTACATACACTCAGCTAGCAGCAACAAAGACAACAGCAGCATCACCAGCAACAGAAGCAGCAGCAACAAACAAACAAGTAAACAAACAAACAGCAACAACAAACAAACAGCAGCAGCAGCAACAACAACAAACAAACAGCAGCATCAGCACCAACAAACAAACAGCAGCATCAGCACCAACAAACAAACAACAGCATCAACAAACCAACCAACCAACAAACAAACCAAACAGCATCAGCAGCAACGAACAAACAGCAGCAGCAACAGCAACAAACAAACAGCAGCAGCAACAGCAACAAACAGCAGCAGCAACAGCAACAAACAAACAGCAGCATCAACAAACAAACAAACAACCAAACAAACAACCAAACAAACAGCAGCAGCAAACAAACAAACAAACAAACAGCAGCAGCAGCAGCAATGTGTCTAACCTCTTTCTACTTCTGCCACCTGCAACTCCACCTTCTGTCCTTTCGCTGGGCTTTCTACAATATATCCTGAAGCTCTAATCGAACAACCAGCAGAGCATTTAATAATATCTTTGAAATTAATTATATTACTATGTATAATAATTTGTAGATTATCACTCGTAGAACCATCAGATAAAACAACAAAACAAAATGCCCCTCCTCCCTGTTTTCTTATACTACGTATCCAACCACAAACTTGTACTTGTTTATTTATAAAACGATCTGAATCCTCAGAAGATAACAATGCTGCTAATCTTATTCTACCTCCTCCTGCTCCTCGAACAGCTATCGGCTGTACATACAGCAGAGGAGGCGTATCACATGTTGAGGGTAAAGACTTAGTTACTTCTTTATCTTCAATCGTCATTTTATTTTTTTTACGTAAAGTAAATAATGAAGAAGAAGATAAATATCTAAAAATATTTATTCGTCTTTTTATAAATTGAGGAAGAAGAAAAGACAAACGATAATGCATCCAATTTATATTTTCTCTCTTTTATTATTTTTATTTATATATTATTTTAATTATATATACAAACAAATATTATCTTCATACACAGACACACATCAAAATCTATACTTGAACACATCTATCCTATGCCCACACCCATGATCTTGAGAGAACTCGCCTGCAGCAGCAGCAAGCCCACTGCTGCTGCAGGCCTTCTCGAAAGCCCCAGCGCTGCTGCTGCTGCTGCTGTTGCTGCTGCTGCTGCTGCTGCTGCTGATGCGGCTGCGGCTGCTGCTGCTGCGGCTGCTGCTGCGGCTGCTGCTGCGGCTGCGGCTGCTGCGCGCTTCTGCTCGGTAGCTGCAGTTGTTGTAGACATTTCGTTGGTTTGAATATCTGTGCATTTGTTTAATTTGATTGTTTTCTTCATTTTCAACAAACATATACAGGAAAAAACATAAAATAACATACAGATTTCTGCTCCCTGCCTCCCCTTCGGCGTAGGCAGAGGAGCTACTCTCATATAAAGAAGATGCGATTCTCTACATACAGAGCGACTTACAGGTAATTAAATCTTTTGGGGTCTTCTCTGTTTTAAAATTATAATTATTTTAAACAATATTACACAAAAATAAATTCAAAATCCTTGTGATCGCCCACAAAATCGAACAGCTTTCTCCCTTGCCGTAAATATCTGGGGTGTATGCGCAGGTTGGGGTGTATGTGCAGCTTTTTTGAGGTGTATGGGCAGGTCTACATATTGTATTTTAGGGTGTATAAATGTTTTTTTTTAATTTTTTTTTGATATTTCTTCTCCTTTTTGATTTATCTTTCCCTCAGAGTCGCGACGCAGCACTTCGGCCCCACAGCTGCTTACCGCCGTCTATATCAAGCTCCTGTACAGTTGGCGGCGGTTGTTCCTTACTCTTTAACCCGAACGTAGGTGTTATTTCGTGAGTTTTTCTTATTTATTTGTGTTTATTTGTTTCTGCATGCATTATTATCATAGTGTATATCTGCATGCGCAGGCAACAGGTGCTGCTGCTGCAATTTGGCTGTCTCATGTGTAGTCTTCTCTCTTATCCTGTGTTGTGTTTTTTCTGTATTTTTCTGTCTATTCTTCTTGCTGCTTCTGCTGTTGCTGTCTCTCGCTCTCTCTCTTAGTGTTGCTTTATTTTAAGTTTAAGATTGAAGTTGTATATTTTCGTGCTGTGTGTGTTGGTAAGTTTTGTAGGCCTTCTGTCTTTTTCTGTCTCCTTCTCTCTCTGTATTTATCTCGCATTGTATTGTTAATTTTTGCATTTATTATTTTCTATTTGCCTTCCCCCTTTCTTTATTTTTGTTTTTTATATTTTATTTGTTGCCCTCCCTATTGTTTCTCTCTCCCCACATCTCCATATATATATATATATATATATATATATATATATATATATATAATTTAATTAATTAGTTAATTAATTAATTTGTATTTGTCTACAGTAATCCTGTGACGCTAAGACCTGAGGCGTCATCTTCTCTCATTTCCTCGTCGGCTTCTTCTCTGTTTGCTACGGCGTTGAAGAATTCTTCTCCTACTTCTCCTGCCGGAGATTTGTCTGCTATAGGTGAGGCATTTAAAGATTAATTAATTTGTTTTTGTTTTTATATACACCCCAAAACAAACTACAACACCATCCATTATCTTGCTGCTGCGCTTTCCGCTGCTGCTCTTGCCGCTGCTGCTTGTGCTGCTGCTGAAGAGAGTGTTGTATATATATATATATATATATATATATATATATATATATTTATATATTTTATTTATTTATTTATATATTTATATTATTTTGCATATGTTTTTTGTTTTTTTCTTGTATTTCCTCCCTATGATGCATCCAAATCAGCGCATGTATTAACGGATAGACACCTCGAGGTGTCATGACGCTTTACTAATAATCTATCCCTGAGGAGAGGAGGTTTATATTAATATATTTATTTATTTGTTTATGCTTGTATTATATGGAGGAAGCTGCATATATAGTGTATATTATTATATATGTTATTAAATGTTTTACTATATATATATATGATGGTTGTATGTTTGGGTGTACGGACAACACGAGGTGCCTATACACCTGAATCCGTCATGATTTACTTCTTGTTTTCTTTTGCAGATAACAAAAGTTGTGGTGTTTCCTGCTGGCTGTTTGGATGCTCAGACGAATATAAGTGTATGGTCAAATTAATTCATAAGTACGTCTTTATTGTATATTTTGTGTTTAGATATCTATATCGATCTATCTATCTCTCTGCATCTCTCTGTATATAATATATAGATGTATATAGAATGTATGGATATACAAAATATATGTATATGTGTACGGGTTATGTGGCCTCAATTACGTTTTTTTTCCCTTTCTTTTGTTATATTTAGTTTAATTTAGTGCGGTGTATATACACCTCTTTCGGGTGTATAGGCAGCACCTCCTTAAGTGCTCGTGGAGGTGTCTAGCCTTCTCTTCGGATGATGAAGAGAGTGAAAAGGAGAAGGAAATCGATGTTAATTTATTAATTTAATTGTATAATTAATTTAATTTTATAATTTTATAATTTATTTGAAGATAGATTGAGTGGCTGCTGAAGCCGTTCAGCTTTCTCTACATGTATGGCGCTGTCGATGATTGAGACGATAGATATATAGATAGATATACGGGGTTATTTGGTTTTTATATTTGATAAAAATTTGTTTTTTTAATTATTTATTTATTATTATTATTATTTATTAAATAAAATACATGAATTCCACAGCTTTCTTCATGCTTTCCGTGTGTTTCGTTGTTCATAGCTTCGGCTGTACATACACCACTGGCGGCGTTGGGGGACGCAGCATTCGAGATGATTCGTGAGTTTGTTTTATTATTATTATTATTATATATATATAGCATAGATTTTGTTTTATATTTAATTTAGAGGCTTTTTTTGTTTAATTTGCTGTCGATTTAGCCCCTGAACGGTGCGCGTACACTCAAGATCGGTCCATTATCTGTTTCTGCGGTGTATGTGCAGTTACACCAACTCAAACACGCCCACATTATATTCAAACTTTCTAGAAAATATTTTATCTAGAAGGTTTGTTTGTTTTCTATTTTTAAGGGCTTATGACACTGTTCTGTTATCGGAGTGGCTCGGCGGTCTTTATATATATATTGTTTATCTGTATATATGCATATAAACACATTTGTATGTTGAAACATATGTATGTACATATGCATCTATATGTATCTGTCTATGTATATATATATATATATATATATATATATATATATATATATACACTGCCTTTCGATGATGCATACAAACAAGCGCATGTATTACTGTATATACACCTCAGGGTGTATACTGACAGCTTTAATAATCTATCCCTGAGAAGGCAGTGTTAAGCAAAATAACATTTGTTTTTGTTTGTTTATTTTTGTATATAAATATTCTGTGGGAATATATTATTTATTTATTTTCCCTCGATGGTGTAGTAGGCATGTGCATGCAGTGTATATACACCTCAGGGTGTATGCTGACACAGGTGTAATACTCTGAGAGTGTTTATATATATATATATATATATATATATATATATATATATATATAATGTTTTTTATTTTTATGTTAGTCTATATATAAATGATTGTCTTTGTTGTCTCTTCTGCTGCTGTTTATGTTGCTGCTGCTGCTTCTGCTGCTGCTGCTTCTGCTGCTGCTGCTGCTGCTGCTTGCACTGTACGCACTCTTCCAGATCAGCCTACGAATACAAAATCAACAATCCCAGGACCATTATAAATCAATATAAAACAACTTAATTACTTCATTTTAATTAAGTAATTAATTAATTATACTTAACTACCCAATAATAATTAATTATAATTAATTATAATAAATAAATATAATTGTATATTTGTATTTATTTGTGCAGATAAACAATTATCTCTACACGATATCTCTCCAGTATTAACTTCACTAACCTGCGGATTTGGTTTAAACTCTACAAGACAAAGCTGGCTAGCTATATTAAATGCTGCAGCAGACTGCAGCAGCAGCAGCAGCAATAGCAGCAGCAGCAGCAGCAGCA
>OY986946.1:4031796-4034296 GCA_963920595.1 Eimeria praecox | reverse complement strand
AACAGCAGCAGCAGCAGCAGCAGCAGCAGCAGCAGCAGCAGTAGCAGCAGCAGCAGCAGCAACAGCGGCCAAGACGCGCGACAGAAACAGCAACAGCAGCAGCAGCAGCAGCAGCAGCAGCAGCAGCAGCAGAAACAGTGGGGGGGCCACTCGATAACAATCGAAGAAGAAGACCCTTTCTTATTATGTGGATGCTGGGGGGGCCCCGGAGGGTACGGGGGGGGGCCCCCAGGAGGGTACAGGGGGCCCCCAGGAGGGTACAGTAGTACCCTCTTTGGGGTGGGGCCCCCCTCGTACCCTCTGCATGCGGCAGGACGGGGGCCCCCTTGGTAATCCTTACATCTTATATATATATATATATGTTTATAGCTATAACAAATAGCTATTCGTGTTTCTCTGTCCCCTTTATTAATCTGTCTCCTTTCTCTCCCTGTCTCCCTTACTCTTCTCTCTCCCTTAATTATCTGTCTCCTTCATTTTAATCTGTCTCCTTTTTTAATCTGTCTCCTTTTGAGGTGTACGTACACCTGATTATCAGGCCCAGATCTTTGTCTCTTTGTCTTTGTCTGTTTCTTCTTTCTTTATTATTATTATTATTATTATTTTCTTATTATTTTATTATTTTATTATTTTCTTCTTTTTATTTATTTGTCTGTACACCCGAAGTACTTCTTGTTTGTTTAAAAACAAAACAACAAACATTCTTCTTCAGGTGTATGCAGACACCAGAAGAAGAAGAGAGAAACACCAACAAATATATATAAATATATATATATATATATATATATATATATATATATAATTTTACTTGTATATATTATTATTATACAGATTCCTATAAGATATATATATATATATATATATATATATATATATTATTAATTATTAATTATTAACTACTAATTGTTAATTATTAATTATTTATTATTAATAATAAATAATAAATAATTAATAATTAGTAGCTTGTTATTATTATGTGACGA
Organism: Eimeria praecox; assembly: GCA_963920595.1. Taxonomy (NCBI): domain Eukaryota; phylum Apicomplexa; class Conoidasida; order Eucoccidiorida; family Eimeriidae; genus Eimeria; species Eimeria praecox. Next base: position 4,033,313 of record OY986946.1, on the reverse strand, counting down.
CTTAGATTATTATAATTGAATATATTACTATTATATTATTATTTAAAAACAAACAAAGTAACATATTATTATATTATTTAATTATATTAAATTATTTAAATAGGAGAGAGTGTTTTATTATTATATTATTATATATTATTATTATTTATACTTATTATATTTAATAATATATTATAATTTTCTATTATTTACTATAATTATTTTATTAATTAGAAAGAGAGAAAATATTATATTATTAGTAATATATTTAATTTATTATTATTATTATATCATTTAATAATAATAAACAAAGTATTATACTATTATTAATATATAATATATTATTATATAATATTAATATATTAGTAATATTATATCAAATTATTAATATAATATTAATATATTAGTAATATTATATTAAATTATTAATATAATATTAATATATTAGTAATATTATATTAAATTATTAATATAATATTAATATATTAGTAATATTATATTAAATTATTAATATAATATTAATATATTAGTAATATTATATTAAATTATTAATATAATATTAATATATTAGTAATATTATATCAAATTATATGTATTAATATATTAGTATTATCTTATCAAATTATTAATAGTAATATATTAGTAATATTATATCAAATTATTAATATAATATTAATATATTAGTAATATTATATTAAATTATTAATATATTATATATTGGCATTATTATATTAATATTATTAATATAATATTAGCATATTAGTAATATTATATTAAATTATTAATATATATATATATACATATATATATATATTTATGTAGATATATTTAACATGTTAATATAATATGAATATACTAATATATAAATATAATATTACTCTGCTAATATATTAATAAAATAGTATTAATATATTAATATAATAATACAATAATATATTAATATATTTATTTCTGTATTAAACAAAGAAGAGTTTAAATATATTAAACGCAGCTGCCTGTACACCTGAGAGAGTGTTTTGTAGGAAGACGTATTTGTCTTATTTAATGACTATGCAACTATTACTAGCTATTTTGCTGCTGCTGCTGCTGCTGTTGCTGCTGCTGCTGCTGTTGCTGCTGCTGCTGCTGCTGCTGTTGCTGCTGCTGCTGCTGTTGCTGCTGCTGCTGCTGCTGCTGCTGTTGCTGCTGCTGCTGTTGCTGCTGCTGCTCTCGTGCAGTTATATGAGAAGACTGAGTTCGCTGCTTGAGTGGTGACGCTGCTGCAGCAACGGCAGCAGCAGCAACAGCTGCAGCAACAGCAGCAGCAGCAACAGCAGCAACAGCTGCAGCAACAGCAACAACAGCAGCAGCAGCAACAGCAGCAGCAACAGTTGCAGCAGCAACAGCTGCAGCAACAGCAGCAACAGCTGCAGCAACAGCAACAACAGCAGCAGCAACAGCAGCAGCAGCAGCAGCAACAATAGCAGCAACATCAGCAGCTCATTCAAACTGTGTTTTACGGTAAATAAATAAAGAAGAAGTCTAACAGAGGATGCACA
>OY986946.1:3974296-3981796 GCA_963920595.1 Eimeria praecox | reverse complement strand
ATACATATATATATATATATATACATATATATATATATATATATATATATATATATATATATATGTTTTGCTGCTGTCTTCAGCTAGACCTTTCTCGCCACCAAATCTTAGCTGCAGCAACACCTCAACTCCTGCAGGCTTGTCTGCAGCATCTCAAATCCCCCTAGTCCTCTAGCAGCTACCAAAGCAGGGGGCCCCTCACGAACAAGGGGGGCCCCTCAGAAAGAAGGGGGGCCCCTCACGAAGAAGGGGGGGCCCTCACGAAGAAGGGGGGGCCCTTAAGGAAGATGGGGGGGGGGCCCTCAGGGAGAGGGGGGCCCCTGAAGGGGGCCCCTGAGGGGGGCCCCTGAAGGGGGCCTCTAAAGGGGGCCCCTAAAGGGGGCCCCTGAAGGGGGCCTCTAAAGGGGGCCCCTAAAGGGGGCCCCTAAAGGGGGCCCCTAAAGGGGGCCCCTGAGGGGCCCCTTCGCCTCCCTGAGGGGCCCTCAGGTCTCCTTAGGGGGCCCCATGTTCTGTGAATATCTGAAGGGGCCCTACTGTACGGCTTTTCTCTCTTCTTCTTCTGTTTGCTTAGGAGCCCCTGTGTGTGTGTGTGTGTGTGTGTGTGTGTGTGTGTGTGTTTGTTTGTTGTTTATTTACTTGTCTGTGTTGTTTGCATGCAAAGACAGATGTGTGCTGAGGTGTACGTACACCTCAACACAGTTATAGAGTAGAGAAAGAGTGAAGAGAGGAAACACTTCTATTTCTTCTTCTCAAATTTTATTTGTTGGATTTTGTGGGGGAGAGGAGAAAACACCGAAGGGCATACATACACTCAAACACTGGTGTCTCCCAAACCCTAAACCCTAAACCCTAGACCCTAAACCCTAAACCCTAGACAGAAGAAGCAAGCCGCTATAGAGACAAAAGTACATGCAATCAAAACAACAAAGAGGAATAGAAGAACAGATATCGAGACAGCAGCAAAGAAGCCCTCGCTGCTTCTCTCTCCCTCTCTATCTCATTATCTCTCTCTGTCCCTCTCCCTCTCTCCTTCAAAATATGACTGTCCCCTCGATACTTAAACAAAACAGAAGAAAGAAGGGGCGAATGAAGCGGCTTGCATGCAAGGCAAAGCCCCAAAGAGGCAAGGAAATGCATCCAACGCGATCTGTTTCTAGGGTTTAGGGTTTAGGGTTTAGGGTTTAGGGTTCAGGGTTTAGAGTACAGAGTACAGAGCATAGAGTTTAGGGTTTGGGGGTGGGGAGGGTAAGGGAAGAGGAGAGGAAGAGGAGCCATGAAGTGTGTTTAGTAAGGTGGGGTTGTAACGATCCTGAAGCAATTATTTGTGAGCTCTCCCTCTTAATATTTAAACTATCTGCTGTGTGTTTGTCTGTCTGCCCCACTGCGGTGTACGGACACCTTAAGACCTATATCGCTTTCTGCTTTTTCATATTTAGTTTTAGAGTTGAAAAAGATCAGCATACACCGCAGGAGCTACGGTGTCTCGGCACCTCTCTGCGCACGCAGCAGCAGCAACACTCCCTAAGGGAAAGGCATAGGAGGGTTCTTCATGAAACAATCACTAATTGGCTTTGTTTATCTTTAATTTGTAATTATTTATTGTTTTTAAAACATAACTCGGGGCGGAAACAGCAGATCATCGGCAGAGTGGGATGAGATCAACCACTAACTAGCCGCAGCCTCGGGGTAAGCAGAGGAACGCGCGTGCGTGGAAACTGAATTAAATTTGTTCTCCTAATATAAATATGATCGTTCAATTGAATTTGTTTTCGTTTTTTATTTATTTTTTTATGTTTTTCTATTTATTTTGATGTCAATATTACGTGGAAGGATGGTGAAGAGGTGGCTGAGGGATGCGGCGGTGGCTGCTGGGGTGTAGCTGTGTTCAGAGTCGGCGGCAGTGGAAACCAGAAAAGAAAGAGATTAGTAATATATGAATTAAATTATGAAAAAATGTATATTGAGTTAAAAACTCTTCATTAAATTAAATATTTAAATAAAATATTCTTTAAATTAATGCATTTCTTCACTGCTTTCCACTCAAGCTACCGCTGACACAGGCCGGCTTCTGCTGCGAGCGGATGTTGAATGGCTCGATGCTGGAGAGTTGATAGATATTGCAATTATTTATTGACAATTTCCTTACATTACTGCTCCTTTGTTCTTTTTATCCTTTTCCTTTGTTAAATTGAATATATATTCCACAAGGCAGGAGATTTTCACGGCTTTCTTTCTCGAATAATCACGTAAGTTTCGGGTGTATAGCCACCTCAGTTGGTATATGTATATTATATATATATATATATATATATGTATGTGCATATCTACAGAATCGGTGGAAGTATCCTCAATAAATGATTCTTTTCTTGTGTTATTCTTCGAATTGATTACGTTTACTTTGTTGTTTTTCAACAGATTAGTTTTTTTTTGGTTTTATTCCTCCGATTGTGGCTTACAATACAGCAACACACAACCTCGACAAACTCACTGCTGCCGACTCGTAGCTGCTGCAGGTTGTTGAACGTATGAATGAAATTAATTAATTTTTATTTCTTTATATTTATTTTCTACTTTCTTTCTAATGTGGATCTGTTGAATTTACGCCTCTCTTCCCTTTCACATCTTCACGGCTGGCTCGCTGCTTCAGTGTGTTCGTTCACCTCACTGATGCCTCTACTTTTTTGAGTTTATCTGCTTATTTGTTTGTGATTACACAACATTATATTTACAGTGTATATCTATATCCTCGTTTCTTTATTCTCGAGTGATTGAAGCTCTTTCTACCTCTCAGAGGTAGTCAAGTGTTTTCTTTAGGTGTATGTACATATATGTGTGGATAATCATATATTTATATAATATATATTTAGATATATCTTTATATATATATATATAGTGTATGTATATTTATAAATATTATGTATAAATATTATTTATAAATATATATATATGTATTTGTTTATGTTTTCAGATATACGAAGATGAGCAAGAAGGAGGAAGCTGCCACCCCTGAGGAGGGGGTGGATGTGCTCGTGCAGCCTCTTCCACATCCATCGAGGCCTACAGACACTATATCTTTCCCTGCAGCAACAGCAGCAGCAGCAGGTGAAGGTGTAGTCTACCCTGGCCCCCCTGTCAGTACAATGATGCCTCCTCCTCATGAGATATCTGCAGGATCAGAAATGGGGGGAAGTGAACGTGGACAGCAAGAAGGCGAAACAGCAGCAGCAGCAGCAGCAGCAGGGGGAGAAGAGTTATCTGCTGCTGCAGCAGCAGCAGCAGCAGCAGGAGCAGCAGGAGGAGCAGCAGGAGGAGGTAGTGTACTCCATCACACAGTCCCCTGTAGTGCGGGTATAGCTAGTAAACCCCCCCCTCAAGTAATGACAGCCTTGGGGCCTATGCCTCTACCTGCCGAGATAAGAAGACAGATTCCAGAGAAGTTTGTAGCTCGGCCAATAATAGAAGAGAGAGAGATATATATAGCAAAGAAAGAAGTACAAGAAAGAACGATCGAAGTACCTCATGTTCATTATCAACATAAATTTAATGAAATATCAAAAAATTTAAAAATAAAGAAGATCATTCCCAATATAAAAGAGATAATCAAAGAAATACCAAAAGAAATATATAAACCTGTGGTTGAAGAAAAAATAATACAAGTACCTCAAGGTGTTAAATATGTAGAAGTACCAGTAGAGGTCCCCTGTCTATATCCCCCTAAGATAGTAGCTAAACCTAAAATACAAATAGTAGAAAGAGTTGTAGAGACAGTCAAGCCTGTGGTTAAGGAGAAAATTATACATGTACCTCAAACTATTGTGAAACAAATACCGAAGATTAAAACTGTTGAAGTACCATACTATGTTCCTAGATATATAGAAAAGCTTATTGAAATACCTTATCAACCCCCTGATGCTGCGTCTCTTCCCCCTATTCTATCGGGCAGTCTTCCTTCTTCTATTGCTGCCAATATACCTACACCTTATACTTTAGGGCCTATGCAATTAAATCAATTAAACTCTCTCAATCTACCGTATGAGGCGAAGGTAGATGTACGGATCAGCCAACAACCCCCGCAGCAGCAAGGAGAGCAGCAGCAGCAGCAGCAGCAGCAGCAAGGACAAGGACAAGCACAAGGACAGCAGCAGCAGCAGCAGCAGCAGCAGCACGATTCTACTTCTGGGGGAGGGAAGCCTGCAATTGAATTAGTTCAAGGATTTACTTGGGGAAAACCTCCTAATGCTCCTCTACCATCAGCAGCAGCAGCAGCAGCAGCAGCAGCAGCAGCAGGAGGAGTAGGTGCAGCAGCAGCAGACGGAGACCCTCGAATGCGATATCTTCCTCCTTTAATGATAACATGTCCCCCCGAGATAGGGAATGTAAACTTTTCAGGTTATCTCTCAGAGCCGGATATACTAACAAGACAGGGAGTTATATCCTATTCGGGTTTCAAAGCACAATCTAATTTTAAAATGCTATTTCCTCCTCTCCATCCGCATGCAAACATACCTCTTAGTCCTAATGGTAGTCCTGATGTACGTACACTCGAAAATAATAATAAATATTATACACAAGAAGCACAACAAATTGAAGCTTTGAAGAAAAAAGCAGAAGAAATAGAAAAAGAATATGAAGAACCCAAAAATAACTTCTGGTGTACACCAACACCACCCCCGAATGCAGGAACTGTATACGAACAGTAATATACTTGTAACATTATTAATAAATAAATAAATAAATAAATATATCTATATCTATATATCTATATCTATATATCTCTATAGATATAAATATATCTATCTATCTATCTGTCTATCTATCTATCTATCTATATATATATATGTATATATATATATATATATATATGTTTATTTATTTAAAGTTTTATTTAAAAAAAATAGAATATTGTACTTCTAACGTCTTCTCCTTCTCTTCCTTCTCGTTTTGTAAATGATGATGATTGATGTTTGTGTTGCTGCAATCGCTGCAATTGCAGCAGCAGCAGCAGAAGCAGCAGCAGAAGCAGCCGCAGCAGCAGCAGCAGCAGCAGAAGCAGCCGCAGCAGCAGCAGCAGCAGCAGCGAGGAGGAAGAGAAGGCGGCAGCACTTGAGAGAAGCGCAACAACAGCAACATCATACCGCTGCAATAGCAGCAGCAACAGCAGCAACAGCAGCAGCAGCAACAGCAGCAGCAACACCACCGCCACCAAAAGCAGCAGCAGCAGGCAGCAGCAACAACAGCAGCAGCAGCAGCAGTTAGAAGTGTTTGTGTCTGCTGTCTGTTGTGTGTTTTAAGTGTATCTGCATCTTTCTCTATTTCTTCCTTCTTTTAGATTTATCTTAAACTGCAGACTCTCTCTCTCTCTCTTTCCTATTTATAGCAAATACAATTATTACGGTGTATATACACTAGAAATATTAGCCCTTATATACATACATGCATGCATGCATGCATGCATGCATGCATGCATGCATGCATGCAATATTTGGGGCTGGCATGGCCCCACAAACATTTATAATTAGAACTTTCTTTGTTTGCCAAACATGTTTGGCTTTTTCAAGGATGTTTTCTAAAGCTATAGTCTATATAATTATAATTATTTATAATTATATATTATAATTATTAATTATTATAATTATAATAATACAACAAATAAATATTGTATGAAAGGTTAATATATATAATATTATAATACTTTCAGGTGTATAGACACCTCGAGGACTAAAGCTATAGTTTATTTAAATTATAATATAACAAATAAATATTGTATGAAAGGTTAATATATATAAAATATATAATAATTTCAGGTGTATAGACACCTCGAGGACTCAGAAAAAAAGAGAAGAAAAAAAAAATACTTCCACTCGCAGTGTTTTCTTTATTCTTTATTTTTATTTAATATATTTAGTTTGATAATTATAAATATGTTTATATGTATATGTATATGTATATGTATATGTATATGTATATGTATATGTATATGTATATGTATATGTATATGTATATGTATATGTATATGTATATGTATATGTATATGTATATGTATATTTATATTTATATGTATATGTATATGTATATGTATATGTATATGTATATGTATATGTATATGTATATGTATATTTATATTTATATGTATATGTATATGTATATGTATATGTATATTTATATTTATATTTATATTTATATGTATATTTATACTTATATTTATATTTATATTTACTTGCATGTATGTTTTGTTTATGTTTATAAAACTTAGTTATCGAGCAGAAACAATCCAATGAAACAACCGGGTGTACTTACACTCCAACAAAAGCTGCAGATTATATATATATATATATATATATATATATATATATATATATATAAGGGAGAGTAGATTAGAGTAAAGCAACAAGAAATAATACATGAGAAACGCGCTGTGAAGAGAAGAAGATATAGCTTTAATAAAAAATAAAATATATTTATTTATTTATTTATTTTATCTAATTATACATATATATATATATATATATATACATATATATATATATATATAAGAAATATATTTTATTGTTTATTAAAGCTATATCTTCTCTTCTCTTCACAGCGCGTTTCTCTTGTAATTTTTGTTTATTGTTGTTTTACTCTAATCTACTCTCCCTTTATATTATTTGTTCTATTTAAATATATTTTTATTTGTATTTCTTATTATGTTTAAATCTAAGTATTTTCATAGAACTTAGATTATATAGAAAGTGTTAGTAGGTGCGGGCCTTTGAGGCTCTGCAGCAGCAGCAGCAGCAGCTGCAGCAGCAGCAGCAGCAAGTGCTGCTGCAGCGCGTGACAGATTCTGTCTTTGTCTCCTTTCTCCAGCAGCAGCAGCAACAGCAGCAGCAACAGCAGCAGCAACAGCAGCAGCAACAGCAGCAACAGCAGCAGCAACAGCAGCAGCAACAGCAGCAGCAACAGCAGCAGCAACAGCAGCAGCAACAGCAGCAGCAACAGCAGCAGCAGCAGCAGCAGCAACATCAACAGACCGTAGGCTCAGGATGTTTTTTCTTAAGAGTTTGATTCTACTGATATTGAGTATAATACTTCACAGCTAGAATTACTAACATACACAAAGACACACACACAAACACATACCACATGCTGCTGCTGCTACTGCTGTTGCTGCTGCTGCTGCAGAAGCTGCTGCTGCAGAAGCTGCTGGTGCTACTGCTGTTGCTGCTGCTGCTGCTGCAGAAGCTGCTGCTGCTACTGCTGTTTCTGCTGCTGCTGCTGCCGAGACTGCTATTGCTGCTGCTGCTGCTGCTGCTGCTAGGGGAGCTGTTGCTGCTGCCGAGACTGCTGCTGCTGCTGCCACTACTACTACTACTATTGCTGCTGCTGCTGCTGCTAAATTTATATTTTCTTTCTTTTTTTATTTTCTCTGTCTCTCGAAACTTGTCTGCAGAATGCTGCAGCCAACAAAACGAATCTACTACACCGCGGCGTCACACGCAGCAACAGCAACTCTGTATA
>OY986946.1:3959296-3964296 GCA_963920595.1 Eimeria praecox | reverse complement strand
CAGCAGCAGCAGCAGCAGCAGCAGCTGCTGCTGCTGCTGCTGCTGCTGCAGCAGCAGTTCTTGCTGCTGCTGTTTTGCTGATGCTGCTTATGCTCGCGCAGTTTGAATTTGCTGCTGCTTGAGATGCTGAAGCTGAAGCTGACGTTGCTGCTGTTGCTCTTCCTGCTGCTGCTGCTGCTGCTGCAGCAGCAGCAGCAGCAGCAACAGCAGCAGCAGCAGCAACAGCGAAGGGAAGGGTAGTCGAAGGGAGATATTGTTCTTTCTTGTCTCTCATCTTTAGATAAATGAGTTTCACTTTTTACTGGAGGGAAGAAAAAACTCACAAACAAAACAATTCATTTATATGTTTATAGAGATAGTGTACATGTAGACAATAGTAGTAATATTATTTATATGATTATTATACGTTTATATATATATATATATATATATATATATATATATATATATATATATATATATATACACTATTATTACTATTACTACTGTTGCTACTATAATCTGTTAGTTTTTTCTACAATTACTCCTCATTATCTATACTGTTATTAGTATTATTATTAATATTTATTATTATTATTATTATTATAATATTACTATTATTATTATTATTATAAATTCTTCTTAGTTCTTAGTTTACAATTACTTGCTATTTATTACTATTGTCTATTCTTTATTATTATTTCTATTTATTTCTATTTTAATTTGTTTAGATAGAAGACAACGTCCCTCAGGTGTACAGACAGTATCTGTCTGTACACCTGAGCTTTTCTGTTAATCTTTCTTGATTTTGTTTGTCTTCTATATTTACTTATATTTATATTTATTTATATTTATATATATTTATTTATATTTATTTATATTTATTTATATTTATTTATATTTATTTATTTATATTTATTTATATTTATTTATATTTATTTATATTTATTTGTACATAAAGGAGTCAAAAGAATCATAAGAAGCCTTTCGTAACAACCCGGCTTTCGCTTGTTTAGTACGTACACGACAATATATATATATATATATATATATATATATATATATATATATATATATATATATATATATATACACTATTGGTAAACTACTTGCTGTTAATACTTTCATAGGCCGTATCATTTTCAGGATTATTAAGAACAGTAAGAAGGTGTAGCGTATATATTTATATTTATCTTTTGTTCTTTTCTTTTGTTTGTTTATTATGAAGTAATTGGGGGATATACATTAAATGCTGTTGTCTGCTCTTCTTGTTTATTAATAGTTGTTTATTAATAAACAAGAGGAACATACAACAACACAACAGAAAAGACGGAGCCAACAACACAAGAACAAATTAACAAAAACAAAGAAATGCTACAATCTCCTACAGAATAGAATCAGAGGGAGAAAGACCTTAGCAGTAGAAAATAATAAACATATATATATATATATATATATATATATATATATATATATAATACAAATACAAACAAAAGGAAGAAGATGCTGTTCTTTATCGCATTCTCCTTCTATAGCCTTCCACGATTCCTGTATACAGTTAGTAATGCATCAAAGAGGAGAGTCTAACCTTGAGAAGAAGTTGTTTTAATTTTAAATATTTAAATTATATAAAAAGATAAGCAGAAGATTCTAAATATAATATATATTAATTAAATTAAGATAAGAAGGAATGTTTATATGAGGGGCTGCTGCTGTTATGTTGTACAGAAGTTATATATCTACTCAGCCTCAGCTGTATCATGATGTTGCTAAAGTAATTCTTTAAACGTTTAATTAATTTAATTTGAAATTAATTGAATGTTTAAACGTAATCTTCGTAAACAAATACTCTACAATGTTATATATGTCAGCTGTACGTACACCAGACCGTTCAAGACCATTGTATAGCGGCGGTGCGGCAGGGGTTAAATGAACGCAAGAAAAGTATTTATGATGGTTTTATTTGGAATAAAATGTAAGAAATAACAAAATAAAGTATAAAATAATGTTTTTATCATGAAATTATTGCTAGAACGAATGCTGATGTTGTATGAAGAGGAGTAGGAAGCTGTCTGTTGCAGCCGTGCTGTGCGTTGTGACGGCGCCGCTGTTTGTTTTTCTTCGTTGTTTTTGTAAACTTTGTTTTATATTTATTTCTTTTTGTTTTGGTGGAAGTCTTTGAATATATATAAAAAACTTGAAGAGGATTGGTGCTGCTCGTGCATTGTTTCATCTCCTTCCTACCGTCGCTGTTGCAGCTTGTCAGTCTAATGGGTGAGTAGAGAAGAACGAAAAGAATTCATTTGTTTTATTAATTTGTTTTTATATGTTTATTTTAATGTATTTTATTTATTATTTAAACCATTTTATAGCTTCTCATCCATATATATAGCATCAACAACCATGAAGCGCCGTGGGGAGGACGAATTCGCTTATTGTTGCTTTGAAAGAATACTACAATTACGTTGTTTATAGCAGAAACAAAATCAAAAAAAATTGAAGAAATAAAACAACAGATATCAACAACGTCAATTAATTCTTTTTATATTTATTTAAAACATCAAATCGCAGCTTTCATACATTATCTCCCTTTTATCTTTCTTTCCTCTATTCTGTTTCTTTTAAATTGTTTATAGATATTCATAGCTATAAACAATTGATGCTGCTTGTTTATATTAGTATTATAACTGCTTGTTTTATTAAACAAGAAAACATTCTATCTCTATCTCTCTCTTTCTCTCTCTGCATGCAATCTTCAGTGTCTGCGGTGTATGTTATGTGTACGTACACCTGAATGAATCTTACATCGATAATATTATTTTTTATTTGTTATTTGCTCATTTGAGCAAATACAAATATTGATAAGTAGACAAATTCAACATTTTCTGTTTGTTTTTATTTTATTATTTTGTTATATTTAGAGCAAACAACAATTTCTAATTTTTATTTGAGTGGGAAGAAAATAAGAAGAAAATATAAAAAATAAAAATATATTTTGTTCTTCTTTATTATTTATCTATTAAAATATATTTTGAAGAAGCAACACCACAAAACAAGAATATAGCAAATGTCTGCTGCTGTCGAATAGCTGAACCCGTCTTCCTAGGGTTTAGGGTTTGTATCTAGGGTTTTATCTAGGGTTTTATCTAGGGTTTTATCTAGGGTTTTATCTAGGGTTTCTAGGGTTTCTAGGGTTTGTAGGGTTTCTAGGGTTTGTAGGGTTTTATCTAGGGTTTCTAGGGTTTCTAGGGTTTAGGGTTTGTATGTGTGTTCAGGGCTTTTGGCTTGACAGGAAGATTGGTCGGGGCTTGAGCGGCTCGTGTTGTGTATGTATGTGTATGTTTGTTGTATATATTTCTTGAATAATATTTATTAGAGTTATTTTGTTTCTTCTTCTTTATAATTAAAGAAGAAAAACAACAATAATAATTTGTGTGAATTCATATGATTGTTGTTTTTGATCGTATTTCTAGTCGTTTATTTGCTTAAATTAAATTTTTGATTTATCTACAATGGAGATATTTCGAAAACTTCTGCCTTCAACAAAAGATACATCCGGAGCAACTACAACTCCTTCTATTCGTATACCTGCAGGAAAATGTGTTGCTTCTAATTTTGCATTTGCAAATACTCTTGGAACAGGTAGGTGGTAGATATTATATTTAAGAAGAAATATCCCGAAAAAAAAAATAGAAAAAATGATACTACTAATTCAGGTGTACGTACACCTGAAAATTGTTTCATGATCGTCGATCATTCGGACGATTGAGATGCAATTATTAATTTTTTTTCTCTTTTTTTTTGTTTTTTTTTCTTTTTTTCTTTTTTTAATAACAATTAAAACAGAAAAAGAACATTAAATAATGTATTTTTAAATGAATATCTTCTTCAGGTTCCTTTGGTCGAGTCTTCCTTGCAAGAAGAAAGGATGATCCTTCTGCTCCTCCCGTTGCTATCAAACGTCTTAAAAAAGCTGCAGTTATTCGACAAAAACAAGTTGATCATATTCTTTCAGAAAAAAGAATACTACAAACAATTAGCCACCCATTCACTGTAAGCACTGAAAACTTGTATATATGTAGACACATCATCATTCATAGAAACTTAGAAAGGATACTGAAACGAACGATCTCTGGTTGTTGTTGCTGATGATGTTGTTGTTGCTGCTGCTGCTGTTGATGATGCTGATGCTGTTGCTGTTGTTGCTGTTGTTGTTGTTGTTGTTGGTGATGATGGTGATGGCACAGACAGTTGCTGCTGCTGCTGTTTTTTTGTTGCTGTTGCTGCTGTTTATTTGCTCGCTGTCGTTCATGTAGCTCCTGTTGCTGCTGCTGTTGGTGTTTTATTCTTTTGCGTATGCTCTTCCTCTTGCTGCAGCAGCAGCAGCTGCTGCTGCTGCTGCTGTTTTTGCTTGACGCTGCATGAGACGAATACAGAAACTGTTGTTTGTTGTGTGTACTGTTGCGTGTTTGTTTGTCTTTCTCTCCTTACTTGTTTATTTTCTTCTTATTATTGTTTTTTTATATATTTTTCTACTTTTTTCTATTTTTTTTATTTTTTGTTTGTATATTTTAGGTAAACATGTTGGGGACGTTTCGAGACGATCATTATTTATATATAGTAATGGAGTATGTGATAGGAGGAGAGTTCTTCACAGTGTTGAGAAAGAATAGAAGATTTGACAATGAAGCTTCTCGCTTCTATGCTGCTCAAGTTACTTGTATTTTTGAGTATTTGCATGGAAGAAATATCATCTACAGGTGAGAAGATTATTATTCTTCTTTTTCTAGTTTTTCTTCTTTCTCTTCTTCTTCAGATGGGTCTTTCTCCTTCTCTCTTTCTGTCTCTCTCTCTTTCTATCTCTCTCTCTCTCTGTCTGTCTGTCTGTCTCTCTCTCTCTCTTTCTCTGTCTTCCTCTGTCTTCTCTCTCTTCTTCTTTCTCTGTTATTCTTCGTCTTTTTATTTTTTAGAATCCTCTCTCTTTTTTTCTCTAACTCTTTTGCTTTTCTTTCTTTCTCACT
>OY986946.1:3951796-3956796 GCA_963920595.1 Eimeria praecox | reverse complement strand
ACACATACATACTTGCATGCAGAGGCATATATGCCTATGCAAACAAATGCTGATGAAGGTATGCATACGACGCATACACACATACATATAATATACACATTCAAACATATCATAAAATTATGAAATACAACTTAATACATACATACACACAAACAAACAAACATACACACACATACACTACTACACACATGATCTTGCACTTGCAGATAGATACACAGGTGCAGCTTCAACATCATTTGTTCCTTGTCATGTGCCTGCTGGCGCTTTCCTTCTGTTTCCATTCATAGGAAACCGTAAAAAGGGAAAGGCGAACAGAAAAGAAAAACTTGTGGTTTGTTTCGAATTATTTAATATTCCCAATATTTGTCATTCGGTTTCCGTTCAAATATTCAAATATTGAAATGATAGGGGAAGCCATGCATGCATGCTGAGTTTGATACGAACAACCCTTTTAAATAATTTTAAAAAAATATAAAAAAATATAGAATTTGAAAACGGAAAGAAACAAAGAAACAAATATTCATGAAAAGAAATAGATTCGTATTGCACATGAATCGTAGTTATGCTTTCTTCAGCATCTAGAGGCGAAAATTTCAGGTGTACAGACAGCTCAAACAGGCAGTATAAGAATACTGTTGAAAGAAGTAGAATAGATACTTAAAACCCCTGTTTTAGGAGCGATCTTTGTGTTTTCTCTTTCTTTTCTTTTTTTTATAAACAATTAAACATGTTTGAATTGAAATTCCCCAGCACTTTATGTGCAAATTCTCTTTTGAATCGACAGTTGGAAGGTCATGAACATCATCATCCGTGGGCTTCTGAGATGTGTTCAGGACAGGAAATATGTTTTGATTGCGTTGCTATCACCCTTGAAAAGAAGCTACCTCCTACTCGAAAGCTTTGTTTTATACAAGAGGTTTCTATCACGTTGCATCAATTGCAACAACACGCAGTTGGACGCGTAGGGTATTATCTTCTTCACTCAACGACATTTGTAGAATCTGTTGTGAGTTTCAACGAAATTAATATTTAAACGGCGGCCTCCTACTAAATCTAAATTAAATTTTTGTTTCTAGTTAGATTTTCTCAGAAACGAAGATATAGGAGATTCTACTTTTCCTGAATTCTCTTCGTTTGAAGCCGTAATTGAGTAAGAATAATAAAACAAAACAAAACAAAACAAAACAAGCAAATACAATTTTAAAAATATTATTTCTTCTCCTTTTTCTCTGTCACTGCAGCCTTCTTGTATTTATAGATGAAGCTGCATACAAACACAATGCTGACGTACACAGCGAAGCAGAATTAGCCTCGAAGGTGCAACATTGTTTATTATCTTCGGAGCCTCCTCCTCTCATTCTACTTTTGCTATTGAAGAAATTGCTATCAAGACAAACACCTAAAGCAGCACTTGTGTTTCAGGTAAAGAAGAAATAAACAAATAATACACGAACAGCGTAGAATGATTTGTTCGTATTCTTATTGCTCCTGCTGCTGCTGCTGCTGTTGCTGCTGCTGCTGCTGCTGTTGCTGCTGCTGCTGCTGCTGTTGCTTCTTTTCTTAGGACCCCGGTTTGTGGAGGTGTTTGATGTCTGCTCTTCCTGCTGCTTTGAAATCCGAAGCAGCTGAGGGCGGACTCATCCTCAACATCTTCTCTTCTGTACTTAAGCTAAACTCAACAAGCAGCAAATCTTCTTCTCTTATCTCCTGCTGCTTGCAGCAACTTGCAGCAGCTCTCAGACCGCTGCCTCCTACACACCCTTCGTTGCAGCAGCTGCTGCAGACTGTCTTAGATTGTTTTCAAGTACTACAGCTACAACAGCAGCAACAGCAGCTACAGCAGCAGCAACAACAACACCAGCAGCAACAGCAGCAACAGCAGCAGCAACAGCAGCAGCAGCAGCAGGAAGAGGATTTTGATTTTGGTGTCTGTGTAGATTCGAAAGTGCTGCTGCAGCTAGGAGATACATTTCAATCTGTGTTTGCTTCTACTGCAGCACAGCAGCAAGTGCTGCATCTCGCGCTGCAGCTGCTGCAGCTTCTCCTATCAACATTATCACAAACCTGGAAACATTTATTAATTGAGGATATTTGTATTGTTGATTGGATATTAGAAGCAACAAAAAATAAAAAAGATATTGCTAGAGATGCTGTACAATGCATGCAACAACATATCTTCTCTTCTCCTATATTCTCTCATCATCATCTTGAAACTAGTAAGTATATATATATATATATATATATATATATATATATATATATATATATATATATATATATATATATATATATATATATATATATATCGTGAGGTGTCTGTGCATACACCGCATCTTCTAACATTATTTTATTATGTATACAGCCTTCAACACTCTCCTCTCTATTACAAAAAAGAGACAAGATAGTATTTGGATATTGTCTGCTATCGCCCGTTTAATTGATTTAAGAAGAGTAAGTAGAATACTAAGAATAATAATAAACAGAATAATAAAAAAAACTTTTCGTGTTTCTTCTTTTCTTGAAAGATATATTTTGTGTATCTTTCTATATATATATATATATATATATATATATATATATATATATATATATATTTGTTTATGTATATATATATATATATATATATATATACAGGACTGGACCCCCAACGAAGATAAACTAGCTGCTATAATGAGCATCTCTACATCTTCTATTTGTCTTCTTCCTTCTTCACATCTCCCTCTTCATTATAATAATATAAATTTTATAGAAATATTACAAGAAAACCAAAAACGTTGTTGCTCTACACAACTAAATACTGCGGTGGATGTACAGTGGGCTGTTCAAATGCTTTCTTTATCTGCAAAAGTTTTCGAAGGTAAGAATAATAAATATAAATAACAAACGAAATATAAAAATAGAAAGAAAAACAAGAAAAAAAAATAATTTTTCGGGTGTATGTACAGCTGCAAGAAATCCGAAACCGAGGAAATTTCATATGAATTTATGGCTGCAAATGTAAGAAATTTAAGTTTTTGAGTTTGTTTTTATTTGTTTTTTTAAATTAAATATGTTTTATTTGTTGTTAATAACAAACACAACATCATCTTCAGATTATTTGAAATACAACAACTACAACATGCTCTCAAACAAACAGAAAAACGATGGGCTGAGGCTTCGCGTCTTAAGATTTTTTCTTCTTTATCAAATATCATATTCTCTCTTATACAAATTCATAGTTATATTTTATATTCTACAACAAACGAAGAAGAGATACAAAATATACATATCTGTATTTCTCTTGATGTGAAGATTGCTTCTACTTTCTTCTTTATTTGGAAAGTAAGATGAAATAAATACATTTATTTAATTATAGTATTTTATTCTTGATTTTTTATATTCATAACATATATATATATATATATATATATATATATATATATATATATATATATATACAATTCTATTACAACTGTATTACTTCAGAATACCTGTCCTACTGCAGAAGAAGAACAAGTTTTATTTCTAAATAATATTTTCTTTGTTTTGTTTATCAAGAATAAAAATTATATAGTCCCTCCTCAATTGCTGGACGTAGTAAAGCAATTCCTTATCTGCGCTAGTAAGAGCTATTTAACTATATATTTAATGATGTATATATATATATATATATATATATATTATTTTTTTATTTATTTACTTATTTATTTATTTATATTTTTTTTTCCTTATTACTTGCATGCAGATGAAGAAGGTATAATGCGGTAAGTTTATTTTTCTGTCTACTTTCTATGCTGATTAAATAAATATGAAAAAAAACAGAAATCTCATCATTATTTCTCTTCGTCTGGCTGCAAAGTCCCCCCCCACCACCTTTTCCCTTCCCTCCGACGCAACAGCAGCAACACCAGCAGCAACAGCAGCAGCAACAGCAACAGCAACAGGAGAAGCAGCAGCAGCAGCAGCAGCAGCAGCAGAAGAGCAGCACAAAGCATCTTCTTTTCTTACTGTGCTGCTGCAAATGTTGCTGCATGCAACGCCATCATCGAGCGGAGCGGCTGCTGCTGTAGATTGTGATATATCTGTTGGAGTAGGGGAGCTAATAAATAGAATAAGTAAATAATAATAAATAAATATAAATAAATATATAGAAAAGAAAGAAAATAAACTTAAACAATATATCTCTCTATACACCTAAACGATTACAGGAAACTCAGGACAAGAAAAGCAAAACTCGAATTCCGATTTTGAAATAACTGCAATTTCTATTTTACTTCTAAGTCACAAGTAAGAACAGCAGCAGCAGCAGCAGCAGCAGCAGTAGCAGCAGCAGCAGCAGCAACATGAAGAAGCAGCCAATCTAATTTCTTATTTTACAGCACAAGTCTCAGCGATACTCCTCGAGAGCTGAAAGAGTAAGTTATTTGTTTGTCTTGTTGGTGGGAAGAAGAAGACTTTCTCTTTATTGTTTATCTTTTCTACTGTTATTGAAACAGAGCAGCAGCAGCAGTGCAGCAGCTGCTATGGAGGCCTCTAGAAGTTTCTAAGGTATGTCTTTCTTCTTCTTCTTCTTTTTCTTCTTTTTCTCTGTTTGTTTCTTTTTCTTTTATTTATTTATGTATTTATTTATTTATATATTTTCATAAATATACAGAAAAAGACCCTAAAACATCCTCGTGTTGTTATTTTCTTTGCATGCGTTTTATATAAAGATAAACAATTTAAATTATTTAAACAAAATCTACTTCAACACTTTTCTTCTATTTGTAAGTTTATATCTTTTGATGAGTGGAACTTCTGTACAAATCCGATATTCACAAAACATATTAAACAGGTTAGAGCATATAACGCTTTTTATAGATAAATAAATTAATATAAATAAATAAATATGTATATAATCTATTATATATGTTATATGCTATATATATATATATATATATATATATATATATATATATATATATATATATATAATTTATCTATTATATCTGTACATACACATGAATATATATACTTTTTAT
>OY986946.1:3919296-3944296 GCA_963920595.1 Eimeria praecox | reverse complement strand
CGCTGGTTGAAACGCAGAAAAGAAAAACGAAAAAAATGAACGCGAAGACCGAGGAGGAGCCGCGTCAGCCTGCTGCTGCTGCTGCTGCTGCTGTTGCTGCTGCTGCTGTTGTTGCTGCTGCTCCTGCTGCTGTTTGGTGTCTGTACACCCGGGCCCGTCTGCAGTAGCAGCAAGCGAGTCTTGAGGCAGTTGTTTGTTGTCTTGAGAGGAATGCGTCTCCCCGTCTCTCTCTTTGCCTTCATCGTCAGCAGCAGCCGCTGCTGCTGCTGCTGCTGCTGCTGCTGCTGCTGCTGTAGCTGCTGCTGTTGTATCCTCTGCAGCAACATCCGCAGCAGCAACAAAAGAAGCCTCTGTTTGTACCCTTATGTTTTTTCTATTTATTATTATCTTTCTATTTTATTTGTTTTTGGTTTGTCTATCTGTCTGTCTCTCTATCTCTCTCTGTCTGTCTGTTTGTTTATTTCTCTGCCTCTCCTTTTGTTTGTTTGTTTGTTTGTTTGTTTGTTTGTTTAATTGTTAGTGTTTTTAATTATTTTATTTATTTATTTGTGTAAACAATTATTTACTATCCTTACCTGTTCCTGTCATAGATTTTACTGCTGCAGCAGATGAGGCTGTGGGGTCTTGAACGCCTGCAGCTCCCCTCGTTGCTTTATCGTTGCTGCTGCTGCTGCTGCTGCTGTTTCTATTATTGCTGCTGCCGCTGCTGCTGCTGTTACTGCTGCTTTTGCTGCTGTTACTGCTGCTTCTGCTGCTGCTGCTGCTGCTACTGTTGCTTCCGCTGCTGCTGCTGCTACGTTTACGTCTACCGTTTTTGCTGCTTCCCTTGCTGCTTTTGCTGCTGCTGCTGCTGCTGCTTCTGCTGCTGCTGCTGCTGCTGCTGCTGCTAGGGCGGAGCTCGTGATGAGCCGAAGCAAAAGAAGAAGAACGATCTGTCTTTTGATCGACACTTCCCACACCTGAAAACAAACAAAAATAAAAAAAACAAATTTAGCTTAATACACACAATCTCTGCTGCTGCTGCTGCAGCAGCAGCTGCAGCAGCAGCAGCAGCAGCAGAAGCCACAGCAGCAGCAACTAGAAAAACAACAACAAAGAATAATGTGAACAGTAATAACAAAGCAGCAACAACACAATAACGGCAAAACAACAGTAATAATAAAACAATAAAAAATAATAAGAAATATAATTAATTTAAACAATAAAAATAAAAATAAAAATAAAAATAAAAATAATAATAATAATAATAATAATAATAATAATAATATAATAATAATAGCAGAATAACAAAACAAACGTAAAAAAACAACAATGTAGATATAAAACAAAGCAAGAGCAATAGCAACCAAAGCACAACCTATTTATTTATTTATTTACTTATTTATTTATTTATTTATATTTATGTATTTAAAGACAAATAAATATACTGTTGTATAATATATAAACAATCTATTCCCTCATACTTCCCTAAATAAACAAATAAAAACCAAATCAACTGTATATACACTCGAAAAAATACAAAAAGAAGAAGAGAAAGAAAACAAAGAAAAAAGACAAAAAATAAAGAAAGGATAGAGCAAACAAATAAATAAATAAACAAAATAATACAAAAATAATAATAATAATACAAAAATAATAATAAAAATAATAAAACAACAAAGCAATAAACAAAATAATAAATAATATAAACAAACTATAAAACAACATACTGAATAGAATACAGAATAAAATATTAAGTAAAATATTAAATAAAATATAAAAAAAAATACAAAACAAAATAACAAACAAAATATAACAAACAAAAGATTAAACACATTACTACTACTACTACTACTACTACTAATAATAATAATAATAATAATAATAATAATAATTATTATTATTATTATTATTATTATTATTATATCTAACGAAAACAAACAAAGAAACAAACAAACAAAACAATAATAATAATACTAAACCTAGGACAAGACAAAACACAAAAATATAAAAATAAAAACAAGTTAGTAAATAAAACAAAACAAACAAAATATCAAATAAAACGACAAACAAAAGAACAGAAACAAATACAAATAAATAAAAATAAATAAAAATAAATAAAGCTAAATACAATTAAATAAATAAACTAAATAAAACTAAATGAAACTAAACAAAACCAAATAAAACTAAGCAAAATTAAATAGAGAAATCCAAATAAAAGAAGTAAAATAAAACAAAATAAACAAAATAAACAAAATAAACAAAATAAATTAAATAAACTAAATAAACTAAACTGAATAAATTAAACAAACTAAGACAAAATAAACTAAATAAACTAAAACAAACTAAACTAAATAAAACTAAATAAACAAAATAAAGCAAATAAACTAAACTAACTAAACCAAATAAACTAAACTAAATAAACTAAACTAAATAAACTAAATAAACTAAATAAACTAAATAAACCAAACAAAATAAACTAAAGAAATTATATATATATATATATATATATATATATATATTATATATATATATATATATATATATATATATATATATATATATATATAGCAAATAAACTAAACAAACTAAAAGTAAACAAAACCAAGTAAGGATAATAATATCTATACGATATTATAATATATATCCAAGATAATAATATCTTACTGCTCCCCCAGTTAACAAGTCTGTGAGAAGGTAGAAGACAGCGAGAAGAAGAAGAAGAAGAAGAAATTTGAAGAGAAGAAGAAGAAGAGAGATTTCTTAGAGCTCTCCAACTGTTTAAGTAGACAAACACTGCTGATAGTACTGAAGCTGAATAGACAAAGTATAAACAATAGAGATAAACAGATAGAGAAAACTATACAATACAAACAACAACAACAACAGCAGCAGCAGTAGCAGCAGCAGCAACAGCAAGAGCAGCAAGCAACAGAGTATGTTTTAAATATATATGTAGCATAATATAATGTATATAAAATTATGCTATATTATTATTTTATTTTATTTTACAGAAAAATATAAAGTATGTTTACTGCTTTATATAGACTATCATATAACAATATCAATTATTAATTATTATTATTATTAATACATACTATTAATATTAATATTATAAACAATACAAGAATGATAACAATATAATAATTATAGATATAATTACAAATATTATAAATATTTAATTCTTACGATTAGTATTATTATTAATACATAATATTAAAACTAATATTATAAATAATATAATTATAATAATCATATAATAACTATAAATATAATTATAAATATTATAAATATTTAATTCTTACGATTATTATTATTATTAATACATACTATTAATATTAATATTATAAATAATATAATTATAATAATAATATAATAACTATAAATATAATTATAAATATTATAAATATTTAATTCTTACGATTAGTATTATTATTAATACATAATATTAATATTAATATTATGAATAATCTAATAATAATAATAATAATAATAATATAACTATAAATATAATTATAAATATTATAAATATTTAATTCTTACGATTATTATTATTATTAATACATAATACTAATATTAATATTATAAATAATATAATAATAATAATATAATAATAACTATAAATATAATTATAAATATTATAAATATTTAATTCTTACGTTGGCGTTTGCCATTGAAAACTTCTACTGCCTCACGCAACTCCGAACAGGATTGAGGACGACGACCCGAAGAAAACTCTAACAAAAATATAAATATAAATATAAATATAAATATAAATATAAATATAAATATAAATATAAATATAAATATAAATATAAATATAAATATAAATATAAATATAAATATAAATATAAATATAATATATAAATATATATATAAATATAAATATAAATATAAATATAAATATAAATATAAACATAAACATAAATAAAAATATATATATATATATATATATATATATATATATATATATATATATATATATATATATATATATATATGGGCGAGTTAATAAAGAACTAACTTGTTATGAAAGGATGTCTTAGCAATTCCTGTGCCGTCCCTCTGCAGATGTTCATACAGCAGAAACAAAATAAAATAGAAAATAAAATAAAATATAAAAATAAAATAAAATAGAATAAAATAAAATAATAAACAAAATAAAATAAGTTGTTATATCTTTTTTAAATAAAATAATATATATATCAACAAGCATACAACATACAACGCCCAATGTATCTGTGCACCTATTTATTTATATTTATATATATTTAGATTTATTTATAGTTATAACTTTAGATTTATTTATATATTTATATTTATAAGACTGAAGTGTCTATATATATATATATATATATATATGTATATATATATATATATATATATATATATATATATATATATATATATATATATATCTTTACCTCTCTTCATCATTTTTTCTTAGACATTTTTCTACAAAATAACAAAACGTCTTCTCATATCCTTCATTTAAATTTATACGAGGAGACGCACCAAACGCAATTAAATGCATAAGCTGCAGCAGAAAGAAGAAGAAATAAACAAATTAAGATATATTTTTGTTATTGTAATTAGATAAATATAATTATATTTGATGTAGTATATTTATATTTATAAATATAAATAAACACAAATGGAAAACCAAAGAGCAAAACGTATCAATGCTACTTCAACAACCCCTGCTGCTGCAGCAGCAGCAGCAGCACAGCAGCAGCAGCACAACAGCAGCACAACAGCAGCAGCAACAGCAGCACAACAGCAGCAGCAGCAGCAGCACAACAACAGCAGCGGCAGCAGCAGCAGCACAGCAGCAGCAGCAGCAGGCAAAGCATCAGGCATGGTATGTGTGTCCTCATGGGTGTTATGTGTATATCTCTGTATATCTTCTGCATGTATCTAACGTATTACATAATATCTTTATATCTGTAGTGTATATGCACCTGAAAAAAAGTATTTAAATATATTATTAAATAAAATAAACAAATATATTATTACCTTCTCTAATTTAAGTTTACTAGGCCAAGGCAAACGACCGATAGCTAACTCGAAGGCAGTAATACCCAAAGACCACAAATCAATTGAGGGTCCATAGAAAGTTTTTTTTTGATAGTTTTTCTTTTGTTTTTCTTCTTTCTCTTCTTCTCTTTCTCTCATTACACTCTCCTTATCTTCCTCTTCCACTCTATCTTCTGTTATTGTTGCTGTTGCTGTTGCTGCTCCTGCTGCTCCTGCTGCTGCTGCTGCTCCTGCTGCTGCTGCTGCTGCTGCTGCTGCTGTTGTTGTTGTTGCTCCTCCTGTTGCTGTTTTAAAAGCTCTTTCTGTCTGTATGTGCATCATAGGCTTGTGTAGACAGCGAAAGTATGTATATGCAACCTCAGGGGCCATCCACTGCGGTGTACCTGCAAACTCATCGTCTTTTTCTGCAATAAAAACAAATAAAATGTATTTATTTAGTTTTTAAAATACAAAATAAAACAAATATTGCATGCAAAGCCCCAAAAAAGAAGAAAAAACAAACAAAAAAAACAGAGGAAAGCTACAAACAAATATATATTATAATTATTATACGTACAATAAATAAAAATAAAATATAAAAAACAATATATATATATATATATATATATATATATATATATATATATATATACTTGGTGCTCTTTGTTGTTATCACATGATCGAGTTTGTAAAGAAAACAAAGAAAGATAGAAAAAAAGCTAACATCATCCTAAATACATATAAACACTCGAATTGTTTAATAGTGTTAAATAATCTTATTTGATAAGTAATCTTAAGACCATAATAACAATATATATATATATATATATATATATATATATACACCCTGTAGAGTATATCCACAATATACAGCACTACGTGTTTCAAATACAAGATAAACAAAATAGATAGAACAGAATAAAAGAAATAGAAGAACACAAACTCATACATTCCTGTGTATAATATAAAACAATAAAAACAAAATAAAATAACTCCAACTAACCCTTCATAATAGAAATTCCAAAATCAATTAATTTTGCTCTGCCCGAGGCGCTGAGGAGTATATTTGCTGCCTTTATATCGCGGTGTATGCACACCTCTTTCTCTATTTCTCCTTCTTCTCCTACTTTCTTGCTATGTAAATATTCTAAGGCCGATAAAATATCTCTACAGTTTCACACAAACACAAATACAAACTCGTGACGCTATCTATAAAAGTTTAGAGAAGAAGAATATATATATATATATATATATATATATATATATATATATATATATATATATATATATATATATATATATATATATATATATATATATATATATACAACAACGACACCACACGCAACCGCAACAGCAACAGCTACAGCTACAGCAGCAGCACCACCAACAGCTACAGCAGCAGCAACACCAACACCTACAGCAGCAGCAACACCAACACCTACAGCAGCAGCAACAACACCAGCAGCTACAGGAGCATCAGCAGCTACAGGAGCATCAGCAGCTACAGGAGCAGGAGCAGCAGCAGCAGGCTTACTTGAGTACGTTAGCGATGATATGCTCAGGTAGGGGCCCTGCCTTTTTATAGAGATCTCTCAGAGACCCCCCAGGCAAATACTCTGTAACAAATACAATATAAGATGGAGGCCACAGGAAAGATTCGTAGAATTCAACAATATTTTCGTGTTTTAATTGAGAGAGAGCGCTTGCTTCAGATACAATTCTTCTTAAATATCGTATTCTACTGCTGCTGTCTATACACTGCGTCTTTAGAGCCCCTTCTATATCTATTATCTTTAATGCTACTTCATCTTCTTCTACTTCCTCCATATCTTCACCAAGATCATCTTCTCCTGCTTCGTTACACTCTTCTTTATCGGGCGTCCCCTCACCCTCAGCTGTAGATACACCTGAAGATGATACACCAGCTGTAGATACACCCGAAGATGATACAGCAGCTGCAGCTGCAGATACACCTGAAACGCCATCTACCTTCCCTGTCTTTGTAAAGCGCTTGGCTCTAAACACCGCGCCGTGAGCTCCCCGCCCCACAACTTCTACTATCGAGTAGAAACAACTTGCTGAAGCTGCAGCTTCTGTTCTACCTTCTCTAAATGCTGCTGCTCCTGCTGCTGCTCCTGCTGTTGTTGTTGTTGCTGCTGCTGCTGCTGCTGAGGCCTCAGCAGAATCATCCTCCCCTCCTGCTGCTCCTGCTGCAGAAGGAGTTTCAAAGCCCTTAAGAGGGGATACGGGGGCCTCTATGTCTGTTGCAGCTAACGAGGTGTCTGCAGCAGCAGCACCAGCAGCAGCAGCAGCAACAGCATCACTATCCCCATCAAGACTTGCTGCTGCTGCAATTCCTGTAGGGGCAGTATGTCTGCGGGCTAGATCCATCTGCTGCTTTAGCTCTCCCATCAAGCCCCCTCCATTTCTGCTGCTGCTGCTGCTGCTGCTGCTGCTGCTGTTGCTGCTGCTACTCGTATTAATAGTATTATTCGAGTTCTCAACAATCTGCAGCAGCTGTAGCGGCACCTGATCTCCATTTTTTTCTTGCTTCAGGCCCCCAAATCCATTATGTAGCTCACAACCAGGTAAGAAACAACTAACAATATTAGATAAACACCTCTCAACCCCCTTAACAAACTCCTGTACGTCACGCCCCCTCACTAACTCATCAGGAGGATGATTGAGAGCTTGAGGATAGCAGAGGCCAACCCCTAAATCCGTTTGAGTCTCTCGATTTGCTGCTGCTGCTGCTGCTGCTAGTGCTGCTGCTGCTGCTGTTGTTGCTGCTGTACCACCCTCTAAACCAATACCTATCACACCCTCTTCAACCTCCTCACTCCCTCCTCCTCCTACCGCAGAAGCAGCTGTTGCGTAAGCGCTCCTTCTGCTGCTGCTCAGAGCTAAAGACGCAGCATTATCTTCAGCCTGCAGCTTCCGGAGGCTTTCAGACAGTCCAGAGAGCCTGGGGAGCCCCTGGGGGGGCCCTGGGGGGGCCCCCTGGGGGGCCCCCTGGGGGGCCCCCAGGGGGGCCCCCCCTGGGGGGCCCCCACGACTGCTGCGTGTAATCACGTGTCTATATTGGAGAGAAGGAGAGGAGCTGCTGCAGCGGCGCTGAGAAGAAGCATCAGTTGGTTTTGTTTGCGTCGTGTCTATGCTGCATATGGGGGCGGATAGCAGCAGCAGCTGCTGCTGCTGCTGTGAATTGTAAGGAGGGCATAATAAGCTTCTGTGTCTGCTGCTTTCTCTTGAAGGAGTACAGCTGCTGCTGCTGCTGTTGCTGTTGCTGCTGCTGCTGCTGCTATTGTTGCTGTTGCTGCTGCTGTTGCTGGCAGGTCTTCGGGGCCCTCTGCTGCATGCAGGAGGGATAGAAGAAGGGTTGATGAGGGCAGGACACGAGTCACGACGAGGTTGAGGGTGTGATGCTAAGGGAGATAATGTAGTATCTCCTCCACACACGATGGGGAGAGAGAGCTGGAAGTCATACACTTGCCCCTGATGATTACAGGTGTCCCCTTCAGCAGCTGCTGCTGCTGTTGCTGCTGTTGCTGCTGCTGTTGCTGCTGTTGCTGCTGCTGCTGCTGCAGCAGCAGCAGCAGCAGCACAGGGGGGTTCTGCAGAAGCAACAGCAACAGAAACAGAGGGTATTGCTGCTGCTGCTGCTGCTGCACTCGTGATAGCAGCAGCTGCTGCTCCTGCAGCAGGGAAATAAATACTTGCCGCAGCATCATTGTCAGCAGGAGAACCTGCTGCTGCTAATGCTGTAGCTGCTGCTGCTGCTGCGGCTGCTGCTGCAGCAGGAACAGCTGCAGCGGTGGGAGCTGCAACTGCTGCAGCGGCAGGAGCAGCAACAGCTGCAGCAGGAACAGCACACTCATCTGCGTCAGCAGCCGATGGAGGGAAGACATTGAAGGGCACCAGTCGTCCCCTTGTAGGTGATGTAGGACTCTGTTCCTGCTGCTGCTGCTGCTGCTGCTGCTGCTCCTGCTGCTGCTGCTCCTGCTGCTGCCCCTCCTGCAGCAGTAGCGGCTGCTGCTGTTGTTGCTGCTGCTCCTGCTGCTGCTGTTGTTGCTGCTCCTCCTGCTGCTGCTGCTCCTGCTGCTGCTCTTCCTGCAGCACCAGTTGTTGTTGTTGTTGCTGCTGCTGCTGCTGTTGCTGTTGTTGTTGCTGCTGTTGCTGCTGCAGCTGTTGCTGCTGCTGTTGATGTTTTCCATAATCAGATGAGGGCCCAGAAGAGATATGTGGAGCACTTGCCTGTCTCGCCTTACTTGTTGTGCGGCAGGTTTGGCTCTGGTGTACGTACACCGCAGGTTCCACTGAAGCACTGCGATGCCCCTTCGATGAAGCAGTAGTACGTTCGTTGACGGCAGAACTGAAAGAGCCGCGAAGGAAACCAGAAAAGGAAAGTGGGCGAAATTTGCGTGAGAGGGAAGAGAAGGGAAGTCTGCTACGTCTACAACTATATGATGTTGAGACAGAAGACACATCAGGGGCAGATTGAGCCCTTACTGCTGATCCTGATGGTGTTGCTGCTGTTTCTCCTGCTGCTGCTGCTGCTGCTGCTGCTGCTGTTGCTGTTGTTGTTGTTGCTGCTGCAGCTGTAGGCAGCAGAGGTGAAGCAGAGCCGCTGCGTGGTTCGTGGTAAGTGGAGGGTCGGATGCTGTTGTATGTGTGCTGACTCTGTAGTGTACAGTCAGCTGGCAAGGAGTGCTGTGCCACTGATGCTTCATCTGAATCGTCGGAGTTGAGAGGAGGAACAGAAGTAGAGGAAGCCGGGCCTTTGGGGCCTCGGGATCGTCTTAGAGAACGCCAAAGAGGTGCTCCTACCTGCGATATGAAAGCGCTTCGGAATGAATGCTGCTGGAAAGATGTGGGCGCACTAAAGCTTCTACTGTTTCCTCTGAGCTGGTGTGTTGCCTCTGCGACAGAGGGGGAGGTAGGACGCGGGTTACCCCTTGACAAGATTGAAGGGTCTGGGGTGCAGACGTCCATTTCTTTTCTTGAACGCCTTTACGCACCCACAGCTAAAGGTGAGGAGAAAGCGGAAGAAGCCCCAAGCATCAGGACGAGATAAGAAAGCCAGCGGGAACCGACGGTTCATGCGGGCAGCAAGCATATTCACGTAAGCTGCAGATGCAAGGCGCGAGGATACAGAAGCCGACGCGCTGAATCCTTCATAAAAACCTGAAAGGAAGATATGATAAACTATGGGACTAACGGAAACGGAGTGCACTGCCTTCAAGAAGATACACCCCGGCTGGTTCGTTCAGCTTTCACTTCCGTATATATATCTTTGCACGCAGCAACCCAGGAAACTTGTTTGGGGGGAGCAACATGAATTTTCTTTAAATATTCCGTCAGAACAACTTCAATACAACATTTAAAGGAAAACACTCATCATGTTCATCAGCAGGTGCTCTCAGAAATGAGGCTCCGCGTGGGCCGCTGGCGACAGCCCGGCGGTCACTCCTGCCGGTTCTACTGAAACGGAAAGCTGAAGATCTTTTGGAAATACTATTTGATTTTGTTTGATTCAACTCTTCGTGAAGTTAAAAGGAGAAGATCGATGCGACTTACCGCCAAAGGCAGAACATGCAACTCAACAGTAAACTGCCGATGCGGGAGAGGATCTGTTGTGTTGCCCACAGTAGTGACTGATCTCTAATATTAATTTATTTTTCCTTTCTTTCCTTTATCTATTTCCTTTTGAGTATACTTTATAAGAGAACTGGAAGAAGACCTCGTTCACATTTAGCTACAGTCGGACTCAGAGGGGGAAAAGCAAAACTAACCATCACGCTGAAGCTACACTCTATTAAGAACGACTTCCTCATTTTGTATTCGAATAGATAGAGATCAACTCAATTGCCGTTCTCATTCCCTCGATTCGCCCTCAATACTGTGGTGCCAGACACTGCAGCACCACAACCCCCTGGCCTCAGCCTCTCTACGTCCGTAACATCTTACAAATATATTAAATACTTTAATTAAATGAGTGAAGAAAAGAAAAGAACACTCAACAGCTTTCCTGTTCTCTACCCGCTTGCCGTCAAACACGACGCATGCTAGCAAAGAAGTGGAAATAGCCGTATATATATTTTTCTGTGGCTGTTCTCAAGGAAAGCTTTCAACAAATTCTCTCATTCAATTTACTTCTTTTCGATTTTATTGTTTTATTTCTAATTAATAATATAAAAACAGACAGCAGACAGTAGTCTGCGAAGTAGGCCAAGGTAATAGCAAACTGCTTCCTATTACTGTTCCTGCCTCCCTCCCCCTTTATATATGTTTCTTATGTTCAGAAAAACAAGAACAAACACTTCTTCCTTCTGGTGTATCTCCACAGCATAAACTGTACGTCTCTAATCTTCACAGCCATTACTGCAAATACTATATTTATAGTAACGCCAAAACTACGACAGCTTCCCCCTCCTAATTCCCTCCCCCCCCCCCCCCCCTTTTTTATTTATTTCCGTTAGTTTTTATTTTCGAGGTGAACGAGTGCATATCTATCTATTCGTGTTTCATGGAATCGACTATACAAATGTAAATAAGAGTTTCTGCAGACAAAGAGGTAGCTCCTGTTGAGACAGCAGCAGGTATATAACTGTCCGTTGAAACTGCAGCAAGATGTAAATAAATATAATAAAAGAATAAACAGATAAGTTTTACAATGCAAACAGAAAAACCCCTCAGCCCCAGAGACAGAATTTGGCTACGAAGTGTGCTTTCTATTGCATCTTATATACAAAATAAGATAATTATATTTGATGACGTATAATTTGAAAACAGCAGAATTGTTGTTGCTGTACTACTTATGCTACATTTATTGCTTCCTTTTCTTTTGTTTTATTGTATTTATTATTATCTCAAGCTCTTTGTTTCTTCTTTGTTATTCTTAGATATACCTATGGGGTGTCTGCAGATGCTGCTGCTGTAGGGGAAGAAGATGGGGGTGTAGGTTCTGCTGTATTTCGAGAAACTTCTATTTTAATAACTTGTGTTAGAACAGCAGGAGCAAAGTTAACTAACTTCTCGCATAGATTTTCTGCCTCTGAAGAAGAAGGCTGTGAAGCTGCAAAGATGAGGGCGTCAATCAACAGCTTCTCGTGTAGGCTTCGCGTCTTCCCCCCTGACAGCTCCTGAGATACCTGAGAACCCTCCACACTATCCCTTACATTACTGCTACGTTGCCGCAGCAATTGCTGCTGCTGTTGTTGCTGCTGCTGACACCGTCGCTGTTGCTCTCGTATCAGCTCTTGTACTCGCGAAGGTCGTTTCAACAAAGTCTGAAGACAGAAAAAACAGAAAACAAAGCATAGATAAACATAAAATGATAGTATAAGAGAGCCACAGTTACAAGAGAACGAATATCTCTTGCTATTCGACTCTACAGTATACGCAGAAGAAGTCATATCAGGCTGTACATACACCGCAGATAAAGATATTTCAAGTTGTAAGAGCTGTACATACACCACAGAATATGTCTGACCTCTGAATTCGCCTCATCATCAGCCCTCTTGTCACTCGACTCTTCAGAAACACGAGGCTCCCCTGATGCTGCAGATCCTGCCGCCTGAGTCGTTTGACCTGTAGCTTTCTCCCCCTTCTTCTGAGCGTCTGCTTGCTCTCTCAAGGGTTCGAGGATAGTCTGAGACAAAGCTTCAATAACTGGCTTCAGTTCTTCAGCACTTGTATTCGATATACCCTGCACTAGACAGGCCGACAGACCCCGCGCCACGTCTTTATTGCCTGTATAACAGAAAAAAACAAGAAAATATCAATCAAACAATCGCATTAAATTAAAAAAATGATATATTCAGAACAGAAAACACAGCAGCAGCAGCAGCAGCAGCAATATACCCATGCAGAAACATGTAGGGAAGCATACACTTGAATGGTCTGCTGCCTCAGAGTCAGAGTCGTAAGAAGTTTCTGTGGATTTGTATATGTGTCTATACACCTGATTTCTTCAAAAGAAGTGGCAAGAGAGTCTCGGGGTCTTTCTTTATAATATGAACGAGACAGTTCGATCCTTCTTGCTCAGTAGGGCTGAAAGAAAGTGCAAGGAAAGCCTCAAGGAGCCTTCTTCCCTCCTCATTCTGTAGCAGCAGTTGCGTTATCCTGCTGCCGTGGCGTTCAAGGAGAAGTTGACAAATACGCTGGGAGGGAGTGAGTTTCGCGCGCCCTGTGTTGCTGCTGCTGCTGCTGTTGTTGTTATTGTTGTTGTTGTTGCTGCTGCTGCTGCTGCTGCTGCTGTTGTCTACTTGAGAGGACGGCGTTCTCAGCACCCTCGACGGGCTGCTCCGCTCTGTACGAACTCCTTCATCATCAGAATTACTCATTTTAGTAAAGAGAAAGTGCGAAGACAAATAACAAATAAATACAATGAATGCTACAACCTACGTCCAGCCAAGGCCGCCGGTTCACTGCACGAAAGAACCCGCAGCGATGTAGTGACACCCCAATAAGAACACCAAAAGACTAATTGTTATTCTTTTCTTCGAGAAGAGTATCAGAGAATACCCTAAAGAAATCTGTGAAGTACCCTGAACACTCAACTGTACACAAGCAGGTATTAGCCTAATCTCATCGTGCTTCCCCCGCTACAGAATGGCTTCAGCTTCATCAGCTCAAGAGAAAGAAGGATGAAAAAAAATCAATTTTATGAGCGTCACAACAAATATTATTTTATTTTAACTGACTTTGGGGTATTGACAGACGGTAGACTAGCTTTCGCTTTCTTCAGCCCCAGCTATGGTCGGCGGCGATAATGTTTGCTTCCTCATGATGAACTGAAGGAATGTTTTTATTATTTTAATCCTTCTCCACTCCACATATATTAGATTTAAAAACACCATTCATTTATCTATTTTACTCATTTTCTTCAAAAATACCTGCATGCAGGCTCCGTCCTGTTAACACCACCCGGAGCAGCGGCAGAGTTGCTACAGCTATTTTTCTCGCTTTCGATTTTCTTTTTTTAAATAGTCTTCCTTGAATAATTCAATTTCTTCTCCTGTTTCCAAAAGGTGCAATGGGATTCAGAACACAAGTAAACTTCAAACGGGCTGTTCCGGGATTCGAACCCGGGACCTCTCGCACCCGAAGCGAGAATCATACCCCTAGACTAAACAGCCGTGGCGTAGCAGTTCTTCTCTCTGTTTGTATAGAACCAGACACCTGATAGGAATTTGCTGTTCAGATACTTCTAGGATTTGAATTATCTGTGTATTTTAGCTTTAAAAGAACTCATGAGCTTCAAAGAAAAGCAATTGAGTGAAGGTGTAGGCATATACGAGCATCAGCGCATACACTAGCTGCTCATTCTACTCGTATCCTCTCAATTGCTCTTCTCCTACTGAAGAGAACAATGAAAAACGGCTTCAAATACTTCTGTATGAGATATATCTTTTAAAGCCCTGTACAGAGGATCTGCATCTTTATTCTGTAGCATCATTGTATGTCCTAGTTTTGTGGCTGCTGGGGCTAAGGAATTGTTAATGAGTTATCAACAGTGTTGTTGCATGCACCCAACAATGTCGTAGGTATTTTGCTGGATTTTGTTGTTTCCATGTAGCAGAAGAAGTTGCAGCAAGTTGTGATGTTGCAGCTCGCAACAGAATCTGTCTTTATTTGAATTTTCAGCTTTCTAGTTTTTCGGTCGATGATGAGTACAGGACCCCCAGATGTGATCATACGGTATAAGAAATTCAAATTTTATATGTATCGTTTAATTAGGAGTATGAGGATAGAGTTTTATTGTATTTTATTGTATTTGTTTATCTTTGCGACTCATGTCGGCTGTAGACACACACAAAGGACTCGTGTTCCGTTGCTTACTTTACAGATTCCCACGCATTCGGGGTTTATGTGGTAAGTTTTGTCTTTAAACATTATAAATTCATCATGAAATGATATTGAAAAAGGCTTTTAGACAGATAATGGATTTGAGGTTTCCGTTCTTGTTTATATTGCGTATATGATAGCGTCTCGTCACCATGACAAGAAGCCGCCTCCGCTAGAAGGGGGGGAAGCGGGAGGATAAATGGTTTATGAAATAAAAGACATGATTTATCTGATTAAATAAACAAAATTATTTATGAAATCAATATTATTTCGCTCTTCCGATCTTTCTGTGTTTTGCACGCAGTGTCATACAGCCCCAGCTACTCGCTTGGCTATGCCTTGTTCTTATTCTTCAACTTCATTCGCTTTCTTCGACTTCATGTATTAAAATTCAATTTTTATGTATTCCTTTGCATATTTTCTCTCTTCTCCTCCCACTTCAAATGCGGTCTCAGCTTTAGTACTGCCGTTCACACCCCCCTTTCCCCTGCGAAACCCGTGGCGACTGCCCAGGGGTTTCCGTCGAGAAACCTGCAAAAAAATTATCATTTTGAACAAAAAGTGAGTCAAATGCGGCTATAAAACACCAGACAAGCATCAATATGAACTCGAATACACCCCAAGAGGGCACGGGGCCCCCAGGGGCCCCCCTTCAATCGCCTGCGGCTGTACCGACTGCACGCAGTGCACCTGGGAAGCCTCTCAGCAGAGTACAGCAGATGTTGAATGCTTATTATAGTCTGGAAGAGTCTTCTGAACTCGATACAGCCCCAACAGCAGCACCTAACACGACAGACAAGAGAGAAACGGAGTCGCATCAACCGCAGCAGCAACAGCAACAGCAACAGCAGCAAGAACGGCAGCAGCAGCAGCAGCAGCAGCAAAATCAGCATTCTTCGGGTCAAGAGAAGGCTTCATCTACTGGAGAAGATGGAGATGGGAAGAAGACGACAACATCTTCGGGTGTATCTACAGGAGGGAGTACTGCAGGGGGTGCCTTGAAGAGTGCTTTGCAATTTCTGAACGACATATCATCAATTCCTCAGTCTGTTTCAGCAGTTGTAAGTGGGGGGCCCCCAGGTTCTTCTTTATCTTCTTCTGGGGGCCCCTGTGTAGCATCAGCCTCCTTAGATTTAGATTCTCCTTCCTTTGATATGCATGCCTTCTTCTCTGCTGCTGTAGAGAAATGTTCTCTACAACAATTATTGCGGCTAACAAATGAATTAGAGAGTGAAGTTAAAATATTAGAGAGAGATATTCATACTTTAGTATATGAAAATTATAATAAATTTCTACAAGCTACAGAAACTGTGACAGGAACACGTCAAATAATAAATACAGTAGAAGGTAAGCTTCAAACATTAGCAACACAAATATCTTTTATAGAAAACAGCAGCAAAAAGCTTATGTATTCAGTGCATGCAAGAGCAGCAGGAATAGAAGAACTTGTGGCCTTCCGTAAATTACTACAACAACTTCAGCTTCTCTCCTTCCTCCCTCAATTACTACAACATCATATTACAGAAAACAAACCCGAGACAGCTCTTCAGGTGTATGAACACGTTCGTTTATTTCTTCAAGAACAACAAGTTAAGGCTCCACATTTACAAAGAATTAAACAACTTAAAATTGATGCGGAGGCAATTGCTGCTTATGCCGTTCACCTCCTCAAACAGCAGCTCGATGCGCCTCATGTCGATGTGCTGCAGCAGCAGCAGCAACAGCAGCAGCAGCAGCAGCAGCAGCCGTTGAATGCTAGAGATGCCTCGAGGATATTACGGTTGCTGCTGAAGACAGGTCAAGACCCTCACGAGCTGCTGCGGCTGTTTCAGAGAGGCCGCAGGCATGCAGCATTTGTTATACTAGAACGCTGCTTCGCTAGAGAAGAACCTGCTGCTGCTGTTGCTGCTGCTGCTGTTGCTGCTGCTGCTGCTCCTGCTGCTTCGGATGCTGGTGCAGGACCTGCTGCTCCGGGAGAAGAGAGGGAAGGAGAGGCTTGTGAGGTATCTTCTTCTTCGTCTTCGTCGTCGTCGTCTGCTGCTGCTGCTGCTCCTGCTGCTGCTGCTGCTCCTGCTGCTGCTGCTGCTGCTGCTGCTCCTGCTGCTGCAGCAGTAAAGAAGGGTAGGGTGAAGACAGCGGACTTGGCGTTGGAGGCGGCCTGCACTCGCGTGTCTTCGGTGTATGTGGAGGTTGTTAGTGAGGCGATGAAAGATGTTGTGTTTATTTTAAAATATATATTTGTTATTGAATCAGAAAAAAACAAGAAAAAGAATATATCTAAAAAATATGTTGAAGAAACAGAAACAGAAAAACTACAACGTCTTCGTTTAGCTGTCGATACAGCTGAGAGGACAGACTTGGGGATTGATGCTGAGGGCCTTCGTATTCTATCTACATTTATGTGTTGTTTGATAGAAGCAGCTTTCTCTCCTCTGTCTGCTTTGATGGCTTCGGATGTTCCTACAGCAGCAGCAGCAGTACGCTGTACTGCTGCTGTTGCTGCAGCATTTGCTCGCTGCTTTGAGACAGCCTTGCCGCTGCAGCAGCAGCAGCAGCAGCAGCTGCAGCAGCAAGCAGCTAAGACAGCTCAGGCCTCTCAAAGAAAAGTTATTCTAGAGGCTGTTGCTCTCTCCTTTAAACGAGCATATGCAGCAGTCAATCAAGAGCTGTTAGACGCAGCAGCAGCAGCAATAAACCAGCACCACCAACGGCAGAAACAGAAGCAGCAGCAGCAGCAGCAGCAGCAGCAGCAGCAGGATGAAGAGGATGGTCTGTCTGATATGTGGACGGCTCAAGAGATATCAGCTCTTCTCTCTCAGCAGCATTTAGCGGCGCAATCGATAGTCGTGGAGGGTTGTGTGGCGTTGACAGATGCCCAGCAGCTGCTTCAAGGAGCAGCAGCAGCAGCAGCAACAGCAGCAGGTGCAGCAGCAGCACCAGCAGCAGCAGCAGCAGCAGCACACGAATCCCTTGTACGACAGCATATCATTCCGTGGGTAGAGGGACTGT
Source organism: Eimeria praecox (assembly GCA_963920595.1). Lineage (NCBI taxonomy): Eukaryota > Apicomplexa > Conoidasida > Eucoccidiorida > Eimeriidae > Eimeria > Eimeria praecox. The sequence goes on along the minus strand of OY986946.1, from coordinate 3,926,440 downwards.
TTGATTTATTTGTAAGAAGAGTCGTGAGGCTCACTCAACATACACCGGCGGCCTTCACCGGAGCAGAAGAAGTACTCAGAGACGCCCTGGGGGAAGCAACCCCACAAAACCAGCAGCAGCAGCAGCAGCACCAGCAGCAGCAGCAGCAAGAGGAGCTGTGGCTGAAGATGCAGGTATGCGGCACGGAAAAGCAGCAGCAGCAGCAACAGCAGCAGCAGCAACAGCAGGAGCAGCAGCAGCAGCAACAGCAGCAGCAGCAACAGCAGCAGCAGCAACAGCAGCAGCAGCAGCAACAGCAGCATCTTGGGTGGTCATAGTAATAGAAGTGTGTTTATAGTGTAGTGTCTTTACTATCTTGTTTTTGTGGATGTACTTGCGGTGTATGCGCAGGTAGAGGCGGCTTTAGGTGCATCTTTAGCACGGAGAGAAGATTCTGCTGCTGCTGCAGCAGAAGGCTCTACTGCTGCAGCAGCAGAAGAGTCTGCTGCTGCTGCTGCAGCAGCTCCGCTGCTGCCTGTCTTGCTTCTGGTGTATGCACACATAGGGCGGTCTCTACAGCAAGTAGGTCTTCTTAAGCTGGAGGCAGTAGGCTCAGAGCTATTCCCTTGTCTTAAACCTGGGTGGCTAGGTAGCAGCAGCAACAGCAGCAGCAGCAGCAGCAGCAGCCGCAGTAGCGGCAGTTCGGCAGCTTCTCTTCACTCCGAGCAGACAGTTGCAGCAGCAGCAGGAGCAGGAGCAGGAGCAGCAGCAGCTGCTGCTGCTGCTGCTCCTGCTGCTGCTCGACGGCTGTCTGCTGTGGGGCGTCTTCGAGTTGCCGTTCAAAGTCTTATGACTTCCTTCGTCTTCTGCAGAGGACAGGATTGTGTTGCTGCTACAGTAAGTAGCTTAGCTACCTATCATCTGCAGCAGCTCAACAGCAAGACACAACCAACAGAGGAGGGCTGCAACAGCAGCAGCAACAGCAGCAGCAGCAACAGCAGCAGCAGCAGCAGCAACAGCAGCAGCAGCAGCAGCACGAAGCCCAGAGGCACTTCTAAATGCTTCTATCCTCTCCTCAAGACTCTCAGTGGCTGCAACGAGGAGTTGTCTGTCCTTATGGATGAAGCCCCGAAGGTTGCTGCTGCAGCAGGAGCAGCAGCAGCAGCAGCAGCAGCAGCAGGAGGAGCAGCAGCAGGAGCAGGAGCAGCAGGTGTGTCTGTGTCTCAGGGTTCTTCTATGAGTCAATCTCTTCAACAGCAGCAGCAACAGCACCACTTGCAGCAACAGCAGCAGCAGCAGCAACAGCAGCAGCAGCAGCAGCAGCTCCAGCAGCAGCAGCAGCAGCAGCAGCAGCTGCAGCACCGCCGTCTAGGCCGGCCTGTGGGGAGCCGCCGTACGCCAATAGAAATAGAGATGGAGAGGCTGTTTGCGAGGAAGCAACATGTTTATATTACAATATCATTTAATAAGAAGAAGGTGTGTATAGGAGTATTTCGTATCGTGGCAAGAGCAGTATTAGAATTTGTGAGAGGCTGCTGCAGCTTCAGCTTGCAGCAACTGCAGCAGCTGCAGCTAGATTGTGCTGCTGCTGCTGCTGCTGTTCGGGTGTATGTACAGCCCGAAGATGCGTCTGTTGTTGATGGCTTCTTCGATGAAATTGTAGCTTCAGCAACACTTAAGTGTACGCCAATAATACAACAGAGAGGAGGAGTGGGGCTGGCAGGCTCAAACGATGCATGCAGCTCTTCTTTGTTATTAACAGAAACAGAAATTGAGATGATATTGAATAGAGAAAGAAAACAAAAACAAGATTTGGCTGCTGCTGCTGCTGCTGGTGCTGCTGCTGCTGCTGCTGCTTCTCTAGCGGAAGGGAACAGACACGCCTTAACAACATATTCTTGAGGCTATATAATTATTTTAACGCCTAAGCTAACCCTTGCTTGTGCTTTCAAATACATACAACACACGGCGCCTGAGATTCACACAAACAACAGCAACACCTGCTGCTGCTGCTGCTGTTGCAGCAGCAGCAGCTGCAGCAGTTGCTGCTGCTGCTGCAGCAGCAGCAGCAGGAAGGACTCGTTTTAATAGCATTTTTCTTTGTTTTGGTTCTGTAAGAACTTGTAAATCTGTATGATATGTGCGGATACACCGCAAAAAGCGGAGAATCAACAGAAACTAAATAGAGTGTACAGACAAAGATATAAAATAAACAAAATAAAATATGCAAGTAAAATAAAATATTATAAAAAAAAATAAATTGAGTTTCAAATTTTAGATATTTTCACGAAATATTTCAAACATACACGCAGGATTATGTACTTCTGTTTAAACAAATATTTGTGTTTAAATATATTTAAATATAATTTTATTTAATATATATAATTAAATTATTGACAAAGAATGTCAAGAAAAATAAAATTCAAATTTACAGTAAACATATTCAAATATGAGGTGTATAGACAGCTTGTTTTAGCGTCGACTAAACCCTCAATATATTTGTTCTTGTATTTATTATTATAATATTTTAAATTATTATTTTATTTATTTTCTCAAGTAGTTCTTGCTTCGGTTATCTCTTCAAGGATTTTAGTTGATGTCTTGCTGCTGCCTGCATCCCGCCGACATCTTCTGCTTCCTTATAAACTTGTACATTATTATTTATTTATTTATTTATTTATTTATTTATTTATTTATTATTATTATTATTATTATTTGTATTTGTTTACAAATGTTTTCTCCTCAATAAACACAACACAATAAACATAAACAAGAAGCAATATCCTTAATGAGCGAGTCCATCTATCTTCTTTTTCTTGTTTTGTCGATAAGAATGTGTTATGTTGATAACTAATATATATATATATATATATATATATATATATATATATATATATATATATATATATATATATATATATATATAGACATAGATATAGATATAGATATAGATATAGATATTTATACATATATATACAGTTTTTTCTGTATTTCTTTATATTTTCTTCTTTATTTTATTATTTTTTGAGTACATTGACTAACAAATACATTAAATTTCTTCTCTGTATCGATATCTGAGGGAGAACACTCTCCTACTTTCCTTCCCTCAGCTAAAACCCAAACACGATTACATCCTCTCAATGATGTTAAATGATGAGCTACTATAAATACGCAACATCTTTTAAAGTGATGCTTCAATATAGAAGCCATAGAACGTCCCCCTGTTCCTCTTCCTCGCGGTGTAGGTATACCTGCCTGTACACCCTGGGGTGTACAGGCAGCTGCTACACCTAAACCCTCCACAGCTTCCTCCCATACTTCTTCAGCAGGCGGCTCGTCTATCAACACAACTCGTAGCATATCTTCTTGAAGAATCAATCTAGCCAGAGCCAAGTAACGAAGCTGTCTAGCGGAGAGGCTAATGGGCTTTCGTTTGTTGTTGTTGCTGCTGCTGCTGTTGCTGCTGCTGCTGCTGCTGCTGTTTACAGCAGCAGCAGCAGCAGATGATGAAGAAGAAGATGAGTATATGTTTGTGTTTAATGGAGCAACTACTTCTGTTGTGTTGCTGTTAGCAGCAATCGCAGTAGCTAATCCCACTTCCCCACACAAAGAACGAAAAACAAAATCTAAACCAACAGAACGTAAAGAACCCCAAATCTCTTCGTCTGTATATCTTCTCTGATTACAACACACAAAGATAGAGAGAGATAGATATATAAATAGATAGAGATATAGAGATATAGAGATATATACATATATCTATATTTAGATATATAGCTATATAGATATATAGATGTATAGATGCATAGATACAGATACACTGATATAGATATGTAGGTAGAGATGTAGAAATAGATATAGGTATAGGTATATAGATCTAGACCTACAGACATAGATAAAGATACAAATATAGATATAGATACAGATATAGATAGATGTATATACATGTACATATAGATAGATAAGTAGATAAACAGGTAGCTAAAACGAGAGAGAGAGAGAGAGAGAGAGAGAGAGAGAGAGAGATACATGTAAGTATATATGTTAATATATTTATTTATATGTAAATCTAATCATATATATACATCCATTTATTTATTTTATTTATTTATTTATTTTATTTATCCATTTTATCTATCTATTTTATTTATTTATTTATTTATTTATTTATTTATTTATTTATTTATTAGTTACTGTAAAATAGTGTGAATCGTGTGTGTACCTTCGGATCAAGAACATCTCTGAGGGTCCATCCAGTGAAGACAAGAGAGCGTTGAGGCAGAGCGCCTACGATTTGTTTTATAATTAATCTCGGGATTATATTTAAAGGCACATCATCAATTAGAATACTCCCTTTATAACAGGGGAGGAGGCCGTACAGAGCTTGGAGTAGAGTCGACTTACCTGAGGTGTACATACACCCGAAAAAAAAACAAATATTGAACACGTTTCTAAGATTTTTTTCTATATAATCTTATCTTAGCTGTCTATACACCTCAACTCTCTCACCCATACCTGTATATCTAAGGTTTATTCTATATAATCTTATCTTAGCTGTCTATACACCTCAACTCTCTCACACATACCTGCCCCTGTACGTCCTACAATTCCTATTCTTTCTCCGGGTTTTACGTCCGCAGAAAAATTTATTAAGCTCGGCTTATAGAGAAAAGCGAGTCGATGGCCTGCTGCTGCTGCTGCTGTTGGTGCTGCTGCTGCTGTTGTTGCTGCTGCTGCTGCTGTTGTTGCTGCTGCTGCTGGGTCCTCTAGATCCCCCGTTCCAACGGTAGCAGCAGCTTCTTGCTGCTGCTGCTGCTGCTGCTGCTGCTGCTGCTGCTGTTCATAATCATCAACCTCTCTATCTTCTCCGGTGTACGTACGATATCGAATTTCTACATTTTTTAGTCGTACGCCCGAACGCCCGTTCGGTAGCAACAGCAGCTCAGGTTGTTTCTTAACTTTTTCTTTTTTCTCTCTTTCTTTCTTCTCTCCTTTCTCTTCTTCTCCTTCTTCTTCTTCTCCTCCTTCTTCTTCTTCTTCTTCTTCTTCTTCTTCTACTTCTTCTCCTTCTTGTTCTTCTTCTTCTTCTGCTACTGCTGCTACTTGCACTAATTCTCTTCCTTCGTCTTCTAAAGACCGTATTTCTAACAAATAACTCTACACAAAACAAACGCACAAATACACAGACACCGCATTCTATCATCTTCGATTATGGAGACATCCATTATAGAATTTATATACCATACACGTTTATATATGTATATAGTGTACATATATATAGTATACATATATATAGATATAGATATAGATATAGACATATATATACATTTAGAATACAAAAGCAACAATAAAACAAACAGCAAGCACAAATAGAAAACAGCAAACACCAACAAGCAGCAGCAGCAAGCCGCAGCAATCCGCAGCAAGCAGCAGCAAGCCGCAGCAAGCAGCAGCAGCAGCATCAAGCAGCAACTAGCAGCAGCAGCAGCAGCAGCAGCATCAAGCAGCAACTAGCACCAGCAGCAGCAGCAGCATCAAACAGCAACTAGCACCAGCAGCAGCAGCAGCAGCAGCCAGCAGCAGCAAGGGCCTTCCTCTTTCGTTACCTGTACACGTTCAACAGAGCACATGTCTTTCTCCATTGCAGTTACATTACTTAGAAATCTTCTGAGCGCTCCAGCAATAGAAAGAGAGTAGGAAATCGACAACCCCACGAGCCCAATGTTATGTGCAGCAGTAGCAGCAGCATCAGCAGCAGCAGCAGCAGCATCAGCAGCAGCAGCAGCATTCTCAGAACCCCAGCTTAAAAAATTGCTGCTACTAGAATATGCTGATAAACGAGGGAGGAAAGAGTTGAAAACAACAAGAGGAAAGAGAAGAAGTTGAAGGCGAATAGAAGCCCAAGAGTTTATCCTAAACAAAAACACACGCAGACATGCAGGGAATCGTACACCCCCAAATGAAGCATTTAATTACTTATTCCTCTTTGAATATATATATATATATATATATATATATATATATATATATTAACACTTCACGTTCTAACAGACAGTTGGCTGCAACGTAAAGAGAATGAAAACGGGTAGATGAACAAGCAGTGGCAATGAAAAAGAGAAGAAAAATGTTATTTCCTGTTTGAAGACATTATAACTGAATAAATAAACAAATATATACATATATATATATATATATATATATATATATATATATATATATATATATATATATATATATATATATATATATATATATATATATATATATATGTAAATACACATAAAATTAATGAGAATAAAAGTAGAATGTTTAATACATTGATTAGACGCAGTTTCGTTTTTTAAGCATGTTCCTTTTATCATATTCCCAAAAGATATAATGTTATGGTTTAAAGGATTCTACGTGCATCACATTCTTTAAGATACTATACTACTACATACCCCCATTGTGTTTGTTTGGTTCTTTGGCATAGTTCGAGGTGAAATATCATATCTTTTAGGAAGAAAGGTTGTTTATTCAAGGCTGATATGACTGCTCTACCTGTCAGTACCTCGCTGAAACAGCTGCAAAGAGGAGAGAAAGAAACAAGAGAAGCTCGCTGCACTTCTCTAGACGTACTCCTGAAATAACGAAATACTAAAAGATAAATTGCTAACATCACAATCGGCCAAACAGGAATAACCCAAGAACACGCCAAACTCAGTACAACAACCTGAACAGAAAAACAAACAATCAGGTGTACATACACCGCAGATTATGCAAGGAAAATCGAAGCGGTTTCAGGACATTTTCGAACGGATTCAGGTGGAAAGCAGGACGAAATGTTTGTTTTTTATGGATAATATTCCTATAAAACATAAATAAACGCTAGTTTATTCATGAGAATCATCAATTTAAATCGATTTATGTTTTATATTTTTTCTTCAACCTACGGAGAGTGCGCAGGATACAGCGGCGGTGAAGGAATATCCGATTCTCTTGAGTATACCAAAATCAATAATAGAAATATCTGTCGAAAATCGATTTAATATGCGGCCTACGGGATTATAATCATAAAACCACATAGGAGCATTACAGACAGCTTTCCACAGTTGTTTGTGAATGCTTGTTGCCGCCCTGATCGATCCGCCTGCTCCTATCATTTTCTCTATTAATTCGAAGAGCA
>OY986946.1:3909296-3911796 GCA_963920595.1 Eimeria praecox | reverse complement strand
CGCCACCGGCGCACTGCTCAAGGACGGCTTAACAAGACGGATGTTGTCTCGAGTCGAACACCTAGATACTATTCTGAAAATATGTTGATTTCACTAAGCCAATAATGCACCTAAAAACATAAATAATGCCTTTAAAAGAAGAAAAACCAAACCTAAAAGGAAGCAGGAAGGTCAGAGGCGCAATGATGCGATGAAGTGAAGCCAAGCACAACACAAGACCTCGGGGTGTATGTACACCGGACCAGTGGTTTGTCGTGTTCAGCGGAAACATGAAATATATGATCTATCCACATTTTAAACTATACTCAAATGCAGAGAAACACAATTAACCTAAATTTATTGCTTATCTATATATCATACTTCCTGTTGTTCTTCGAGGAGGCTGCAATCGACGATTCTGGTTTTGCCTCTCTGGTGTTAATAAGGGAAACTAAATTCAAGAAAACGTTAGTTAAGTGCAATGGATGACTCCACCTTTTAATTTGCAGATACGTTTTTAATAAAATAAAATAAAATATAATTTACACAAACATCTTTGATTTGTAGACAAAAATAGCTTGTTGTCACCCCCATAATCTGTCTTTTCTCGTAATATCCCTTCCCTTCCGTCCCGTCTTTCATGCTCTCAGCAGCTCGTTTAAAGCAATTTGAACTCGAAAATTCTTCTAATTTTTCTTAATATAATACAATAATGCCACTTCTTTCTCGTGCGGCAGCAGCAGCCGGGGTCCGCAGCACAAGTATAAATAACGAAGGTCACTCACTGATAGGAGAATACGCAATTCCCCCTCTGTTTCTTTATTCTTTAGCCTCATCCATCCCCAGTATTGATAATCTAGCCCTTCAAACCCAAATATATATTATAGAAAAGACAGACAGGCTGTATACTTGTCATTTATCTTTCTATGGACCTGTAATCCTCAATATATAAAATATATATATTTGATATAGAAGATAAACAGAGATATCTATTGCGTATCTTTTCTAGTAGAGAAAAACTTAAAATCAATATAAAAGAAGAAAAAGAAAAAGAAAAACAAAGAAAAACTACAAGCAGCATAAATTGTGTTGACTGTCCTGCTGCTTCATCTTAGTTGTCACAGAGAACAACACAAAACAAAATAAAGCAAAACAAAATTAAACAAAATTAAATAAAACAAAACAAAATAAAACAAACAAGAAGGGGTTTTCAAGGAGGTGCCTGGCTGTTTTAGCTATGGTTGCACTAATAAGGAAAACCTCTTACATGTGTATTAGCTAGCTACTAGCTAGCAGAACAGCTAGCTAGCCAGCTAGATAGCTAGCTGGCTAGCTAGCTAGGTGAATATGAATATTGTATCTATCCGACTAGCTAGCTGGACAGCTAGCTAGCTGATAGCTAGCTAGCTAACCAGACAGCTAGCTAGCTAGCTAGATAGCTAGCTGGCTAGCTAGCTAGGTGAATATGAATATTGTATCTATCCGACTAGCTAGCTGGAAAGCTCGCTAGCTAGCTATCCCCTAGCTAGCTCGTAGCTAGCCAAATAGAACGAAAGCTAGCAGCAGATTTGTTTCAACTAGTTTTTATTTTTTTGTTGTTGTTTCAGTAAATACAACATGTAATTGTATCTTCTTCTAACGTACAAGCTAACTTCATAAACATCAAGAAAGATAATTAAAATAGAAACGAAAGCAGAGGCAGGCTGTTTGCGTCTACTGCAGCTTTGAGGGTTTTGAGTCTTGTTAACAAATTCAGGTAATACTAAATCAAATAAATATAAATAAATAATCTGATCTGTCTGTACTAAAGAAGAAGAATCTCAATAAAGAAATACAGAGAAGTAGAGAAGACAAACAAAAACTAAAAAGAAGAAAGAGCCTCCTATTCTGACTTGTTCTCTGAGTTTGTTTCTTAAGATGGCGCGAGTGGGAGAGTAGATATAAATATAATAATATATATATTTATAAATATATTTTTAAAGGAGATATATAAATATCAACAGCTAATTTGAATTAATTAATTAAAACTATGTTATTTGTTCTACTTACTTCGTTTGTTTATAGTGCCTTTCAGAAGGATAGAGAGAGAGAAAACAGAAAAGAGTAGGAAGCTTAGGTTTCTGCTGCTGTTCATCAATTATTATCTGTTGAAGTCCTTCTACTATTTTAAATACAAAAACCACATTTAATTTGAATATAATAAAATCAAATAATAATATAAATGTATGTTCAAAGGTTAGCGTGAGGGGTTAGTAAAGAGAAAACAGAAAGTATATATACAACACGAATTGATGCTGCCGCATCAACAAACGTTTTCTACAAACAAACGACAGCAAAATAATAATAATAAAATAATAATAATAATAATAAAATAAAAATAAAATAATAAGAAAACTTTCAACAAAAGCAAGCGAAGGAATCATAACACGTATAGCCAGCAACATCTTCGTAGACATCATCAGTTCTTATAATAATACTACTACTAATAATAATGAGGAAATGTTGATATAATTGGATTAAT
>OY986946.1:3896796-3901796 GCA_963920595.1 Eimeria praecox | reverse complement strand
AAAATAATACTATAACAAACTAGCACACATCGTCTCTATAGATATACAAATCTAATTAAAGGCATTAGTAGCCACGCAGTGTATTAGTTAAAGACAATCTGAGAAGTGTTATAATATATTAATAAAAATAAATGTAGAGGAAAGAAGAAAATGTTTTAAGAAAAAGAAAGAAATATATAAACTGTCCGTACACCTGAAACAAAAACAGAAAAGTTGATATGCCTTCTCTTTCCTGTATTTGTTTATATTTATTTATTTTATGCATATATTTATTTATTTTGTGTTTTCTAAATACAGAATATATCTTTTATCTACATGTACTGGCTTGTATGTGTGTCAATCCCCCAGGTGTACGTACACCTCATCAGCTATGCTGCTGCTTTCGAGTGTATCTACATCAACTCCAAACGATGTTTGTTTCTGTATTTGTTTCTGCTGCAAGCATGCATGCGACGATGTGTTGTTATGTTCTCTCCCTCTCTCTCCTTCTCTCTCTCCTTCTCTCTCTCCTTCTCTCTCTCCTTCTCTCTCTTTCTCTCTCCTCCTCTCTCTTTCTCTTTCATTTTCTTTCATTTTCTTTTTTTCTCTCAAATTTTAATTAATTAATTAATTAATTAATTAATTAATTAATTAAAATTATACTCTTTCTTATATACCCATAGCACGTTCAATTCGATCATGTACAGTAAGCATTGGTCCTCCTTCAATTTCAGGTTTTTCTCTTCCTAGATATTCTTCAACTAATATTTGATCGTCTAATCCCATTAATGTTTGTAAACCACAAAACGAAGAAGATAAACCTGGCAATCGCTGTGTCATAGCACACAATTCTCTCTCTGTCTTCATACACAATGCTGCATGCCCCCCAAATGCTGCTGCAGCACGGGAGAGCTCCTGTCTTTCTACTTCATGTAAATATCGCTTCTGCTGTATTTCTAATGGATGAGGAGCTGCAAAGGCTGAAGGAGGGCGAGCTCCTTCCCTCCCTCCTGCTGCTGCAGCAGCAGCAGCAACAGCAGACGCACCCAAGCCATCACGTAGAGAACGATTCAAGGAGCCCCCTTCAAGTGTCGCTACTCCTTGTAAACCTCCAACACCTCCTGCTGCTGCAGAGGCAGCTGCCACAGATGCAGCAATATCCATCGTGAACGCGCAACAGCAGCAGTAGCAGCAGCAGCAGCAGCAGCAGCAGCAGCAGCAGCAGGAGAAAGAATGAAAACAAGTAGAAACCAAGGTGCTCTGTGGACTGTTCCTCCACTCAAATATATTTAAAAATATAAATTTATAAAAATTTTTCAATTTAGAACCAAAATTTGAGGAAATCAAAACACAGCCGATTCGCTGCATGCAACAATTGCAAACGCCATCCTGCAGGGAGCGCTTTCTGCTGTCTGGGGGAGGAAATATTAATATAATTAAATAAAACAAGATCGAATAATAATATTTAAGAGCTTAAAATGTGTATTTAATTCTATTTCGCATACGAATTAGGCTAAATATACATTTATTCATGAAAAATGATATAGGGGTTATACGCAAATAACGTAGAAACCGATGATTGTAGCCGGTTCCTGCCGTCTCAAACCAGCTGGGATGATTGTATGGGATAAAAGATGTGTTAAAACCAAACAAAAACAGAAAAAATCTTCTTGTTTATGTTCTTTAACGCTTGTTTCGTGTTTTTATTCAACCTTTGTGATTGTGAATCCGCTGTACATACACCTCAATCTGCCGTGTGTTGTCCGTTAGCTAACGTCAAGCTATGGCTCGGCGTGTTTGATTGTTTTTCGTGGGCGTAAATTATATTTTTTTTTATTATTTTATTATTTATTTATTTATATAACATTTCCATTACTTTCCAGAAGAATTAAGGGGCTTCTATAAGTCCAAGCGCTGCCGACGTTGTTGACGTTTGAGTGTGAGTAATCATCATCATTATTTTTGGAGTGATCTTGAATTAAATTCAACCTTCTGATATTCTATTTTTTAAAAAATGTCTTCTTCTTCAAATATTTCTTCTGTAATATCGCGAGTTGCAGCAAAGAAGACGGAATGGGCTATGCTTCCTCCCGTTCAAAAACTTGAATTGCTCGATCGTTTGATGGATAGTTTGGCTGCAAACTACGAAGAACTCCAAGCTGCATCTATCTGTAAACGTGATGGAGACGGAGAAACATCTTCTCCTTCTTATTCGAGCTTGGATCCTCGCGAATTATCTGCTCTTCAGAATTCTTCTAAGGCTACACATTGGCTGCACTCAGGCATGGTATGTGTGTGTGTGTGTGTGTGTACATACACCCCAAATGGTTCTTCTCACAAAATATACAGTTTCTATATCTATATTTATCTCTATCTTTCAATTGTTGTTTTGATCGAACATGTAGATGGAGTAGCTGAGGGGAGATCCTGAGGCCCCTATCCTTCTATCCTCCTCTTCATCTCATCATCGTCTGTATTATTTTATTTTAGTTTTTTTTTATTTTTTCTTGTATTATTATTAAGTTCTGATGTATGTTTTATTTGGGGTGTATAGGCATATATATCTGTGTGTATATATCTTTGAGTACATCTATGAATATGTATATATATATATATATATATATATATATATATATATATATATATATATATATATATATATATATATATATATATATTCTGAATATCAACATCATTTTCTCTGTCTTTTCTTGCTTTTTCTGCTTTAGCTTATAGGAAACTGGTTAGGGATTATAAGAGAATATTATGAAGCTGTTGTTAAGACAGGGGCTCCTCCTAAACCCCTGCAGGTGAGGGAGGCCGTTACACCTGAAGGCGAGCCTCAGCGATATATTGTGAAGGTAAGTAGAATGTTAAAAAAAATCTCTTCCCTCTTCTTCTGTTCTCTCTCTCTCTTTCTTTCTTTCTTCTTCTGCCATTCTTCTGGCTTACTCCTTCTATCAAATCTCAATGCAGCTTCAAAACCTGCTGCTGCTGTTGCTGCTGCTGCTGTTGTTGGTGTTGTTGTTGTTTTGTTGTTTCTGCTGCTGCTGCTGCTGTTCTGGATGCTGCTGCTATTCCTGCTGCTGTTTCGCCTGCATTTTTTGTTGCTGCTGTTGCTGCTGCTGCTGCAGCCGTGTTTGCATGTGCTGCCTCGCTGCTGCAGCAGCTGTTGCATGTGCTGCTGTTGCTGCTGCTGCTGCTGCTGGTGTTTGGGTTAGGTGGGGCCAAAGGGTTTACTGCATACGACTCTCGTAACATGTGGAGCGATGGAGTTGATAGTCGAAGGCCCCGTAGAACAAGAAATGCTTCATGAAAGACCTGCAGGAGTAGCAGCAGTTTTGGGGGCAGGCAACTGTACGTACACTCGAAATTTATATGAGGTGGTAGAAATGTGTGTGTTCTATCTTATTTGTCTTCAGTTCATTATATATATATGTATATATATATATATATATATATATATATATATATATATATAATGTATATTTTCTGTATTTGTTTGTTTTGGTCTTGCAGTTGATGGCCCTGTAGACTTGCTGACATCTTTATTTATTGAAAATAAAGTTTGTATTTATAAGGTATTAAGAAAAATATGATAAATGCCGCTAGCTTGCAAGTTCAGCTGCACATACACCGCAGATCAAACACCTGACCATACACCTCAGAACAGCGAAAGCCTGGGGGTTGTTAGATTTGTTTTAATTTAATTATTTATTTGTAATTATTTTGTTTATTTTTAAAACATTTGTCTTTATTTTTACTAAACAAGTGTTTTTTTCTGTTCATTTCCAGCAACATTGAGGGTGGTGGATTTCAGGTGTATGTACACCTCAAGGTTGACTGCCTGTTTGGTGTTATGCAGGTAAGTCCTTTTAATTCTGTATTGTTAGAACCTTTAAACAGAATATTTTCTCCTCTTCTTGAGAAAGATTACGCCGCATTTGTTTATGGAGGCCCTGAAGAAGGGAAGATACTCCTGAATCATCCGCAAGTAGATAAATGGTTTATGACAGGTACAAGCAGCAAATATAGCAATCCTTAATAAACCCTAAACCCTAAACAACAACAGGATATATATATATATATATATATATATATATATGTTGCTGCATGCATATACATACATATATACATGTATGTATGTATGTGTGTATGCATAGTTAGGGTGTATGCATATATCATTTGATGTTTATTTTGTTCTTATATATTTGATTTTCCGTGTATATTATGTTTGGGGTGTATGTGCAGGAGCAGCAGCTACAGCATACAGCATTATATGGGGTAGTCCTACTCCTCCTTCTCCTTCGGCTTCTCCTATTTTTAATAAACCCATGACTGTAGAACTAGGAAACTGTACACCATGGATAGTATGCCCGGGGAAATGGTGAGGTGATATATATATATATATATATATATATATGTATATATATTTAAGATAAATTAATAGATTTAAATAGATATATATAGTTATATAGATGTTATAGATATAGATATATCTATATACCTATATAGATATAGGTACAATGTATAGATATATAGATATATGGATATATACAGATATATGCATAGGTAGATATAGATGTATAGATATATAGATATAGATAGACAGGCTGATAGGTAGATATGTATATATATATATATACGGATAGATAGATAAATAGACAGATAGATATAGATAGATATGTTTTATATGGGGCAGGCTTTCTTGTAGGGTTTATATATTTCTCGAAGGCTTGACTCCTTTTCCGCTGTTTAGTTTTCTATGATAGACAGAAACATCCTCGTATAGCAGCAGCAGCAGCAGGAGCAGCAGCAGCAGCAGAAGCAGAAGCAGCAGGTAGAGATATTGTGCTGCGGTGTATCTGCAGGTCTGCTAGACAGCTGAGATGGCATGCAGCGGTAGGAATTCGGGGCTGTTTATATATATATATATATATATATATATATATAGTTGGACTGCTGCTGCATGCATGCCTGCATTTCTCTGTCTTCTTCTAGATGGTGGATCCACACAATCA
>OY986946.1:3881796-3884296 GCA_963920595.1 Eimeria praecox | reverse complement strand
GGGTGTATAGGCAGGTGCTGCAGAAGCAGCTGCTGCTGCAGCAGATAAACAACAAAACAAAACAAAGATTGATACCAAAATATTATATTATACTTAACACAGACCCCTCCTCAAGTGCTGCTCTTGCTGCTGCTGCTGCAGCAGCAGCCACAGCAGCAGCCACCACAAGCAGCAGCAGCAGCTGCTGCAGCAGCAGCAGCTGCTGCTGCTGCTGCTGCCCGAGTCTGGGCCCCACACCTGCTGCCGAGACCGCCGCTGCAGCACAAACACACCACGGCCTCAGCTGCTGCTGCTGCTGCTGCTGCTTCTTGTTGTATATATAAATTAATTTTGTTTAATTTCTTAATATTTAATATTTTGATAGAGGCGTACAGCAGCAGCAGCAGCAGCAACAGAAGCAGCAGCCGAGCAGACAGCAGCAGCTGGTGCTGCAGCAGCAGACAGCAGTGGTCCTTGTCGGCAGCGGCCTCCTTACTTGATCGCAGCAGCAGCAGCAGCAGCAGCAGCAGCAGCAACAGCAGCAGAAGCAACAGAAACAAATTTAACGAAGGCAGAAGCAGCAGCAGCAGCAGCAAAATCTGTTTGGCTGCATCAGAAAAGCATTCCCCCTGTCCTTCGCTGCTGCTGCTGCTGCTGCTGCTGTTGCTGCTGCTGCTGCTGCACTTGCTAGCTGCTGCTGCTCGCGCTGCTGCTCGTATTTCCTCTGCAGCAGCAGCAGCAGCAACAGCAACAGCAGCAGCAGCAGCACGAGGCCAACGAGCAGCAAGCCTTCTCGCTGCAGCAGAACGCAACAGCAGCAGCAACAGCAGCAGCAGCAGCAGCAAAGGCGGCACCGGCAACAGTAGCAATATCACCACGAGAAGCAGCAAACAACAGCACAAGCAGAAGCAACAGCAGCAATGACAGCAGCAGCAACAGCAGCAACAGCAGCAGCAGCAGCAGCAACAGCAGCAACAGCAGCAGCAGCAGCAGCAGCAACAGCAGCAGCAGCAGCAGCAGCAGCAGCAGCAACAGCAGCAGCAGCAGCAGAGTGAATGCCCTGATTTAGCTGAGGATGGCTTCTCTGCTGCGGAGGGTGAAGCCGGGGCCCCCCACCCCAGCAGCAGCAGCAGCAGCAGCAGCACCAGCAGCAGCAGCAACAGCAGCAGCAGCAGGAAAAACAAAGGGAAAGGCTCCACTAAGTTTAAAAGAAAGACAGCAGCAGCAGCAAGCACTTCGTGAGAGGTTGCTGCAGCAGCAGCAGCAGCAGCAGCAGCACGGAAAGCTGTTCTCTGCCCCCAAGCTAAAAACTAAATTTGTATCTAAAGTTAAAACACCTGTTGCTGCTCTAGATGCTGCTGCTGCAGCAACAGCAGCAGCAAAGCCAGCAGCAGCAGCAGCAAAGCCAGCAGCAGCAGCAGCACCACCGAAACCACCACCAGCAGCAGCAGCAGCAACAGCAGCAGCAAAGCAAGGGGACACCGCAGCAGCTGCTGCTCCTTCTAAGGCAACAGCAGCAAAGGGCGATCCAGCAGCAGCAACAGCAGCAGCAGCAGCAGCAGCAGCAAAGCCCCCACCAGCAGCAGCAGCAACAGCAGCAACAGCAGCAACAGCAGCACCTGTCTCTGTCCCCCCCTTGAAGTCGTCATCTGATTCTGCTGCTTCAGCTGCAGCAAAGCTGCCGCCGAAGCCTCCTCCCCAGGCAGCAGCAGCAGCAGCAGCACCAGCAGCAGCAGCAGCAGCAGCACTCTCAAAGGGGCCCCCAGGGGCCCCCCAGCAACCTGCAGACCCTAAGAAAACCCTGGGGGCCCCTGGGGGCCCCCCACCTTTGAAGGCAGCAGCAGCAGCAGCTCTGACGATAAAACCTAAGGGGCCCCCCTCTGCTGCTGCAGCAAAGCAATCGCCGAAGGTAGAAGCTAAACCAGCAGCAGCAGCAAAACCAGCAGCAGCAGCAGCAGCAGCAAAACCAGAAGCAGCAGCAGCAGCAAAACCAGCAGCAGCAGCAGCAGGAAAGCCAGCAGCAGCAGCAGCAAAACCAGCAGCAGCAGCAGCAGCAGGGAAGCCAGCACCCAAGAGGACGCTAGCTGAGCTACTTGCAGCAGATAAAGGAGGGAAACCCGCTGCTGCTGCTGCTGCTGCAGCAGCAGAGCTTGCTGCTGCTGTTGAGGGGCGCCGTGAGGGGCCATCCAAAGCAGCAGCAGCAGCAGCAGCAGCAGCTGGTGGTGGTGGTGGTGCTGCTGCAAAGAAACAAACAGCAGCAGGCGACGCAGAAGCAGCAGCAGCAGCAGCAGCAGCAATTAATGATTTTGCTGCATCTAATCCCGACACATTTGCTGCTGCTCTTGGTGCTGCAGCAATTAAGAAGACAGAAGTTATAAATAAAATCAAAGAACAAAACACACACATTGCAGAAGCAGCTCTCGCTACAGCCCTCAAGAAACTACCCCGTAAGGGTTTAGGGTTTAGGGTTTAGGGTTTAGGGTCTAGGGTTTAGGGTCTAGGGTTTAGGGTTTAGGGTTTA
>OY986946.1:3869296-3874296 GCA_963920595.1 Eimeria praecox | reverse complement strand
GGGGTTGCTGTTTACTAGAGCCTACAACGTGCGACTCCTGTTTTTGTTATTACAATAATAATAATAAATAATAATAAATAATAATAAATAATAATAATAATAATTAATTAATAAATTAATAATAATATTATTATTATTACTGTTAATATTATTGTTTTTATTAACATTTAATCCTAAGACGGATTGAGCGAATTTGTTTAAAAAAAACCCTGAGAGATTTTTTGCGGCTGTGTAGAAGAAAAATCAAATTTTCTCTCAAGTCGTGAAGTGCTTAAGGGACTGTTTGCTATATCTATATCTATATCTATATCTATATCTATATCTATATCTATATCTATATCTATATCTATATCTATATCTATATCTATATCTATATATCTATCTATCTATCTATCTATATATATATATATATATATATATATATATATATATATATATACCTATATCTATATATCTATATATATATATATATATATATATATACCTATATCTATATATCTGTATATCTACATCTACATCTATATATCTATATATCTATATCTATATCTATATATCTATCTCTATACCGATATCTATACCTATATCTATATCTATATATCTGTATCTATATATCTATCTCTATATCTACTTATCTCTCTTTATTTATCTATATCTATCTATATATATACAATTTACTATTAATATTACATATTATAACAATTATATATAATTAGTATTATATATATTACAGCAGACTAAAAATATATGAAGTACTATCCGCCGCATGCACAGAGCCAGCCCGAAATATCGACGGCGTCTTCTCTAATATTTACATTTAATTCTTACACTTAATAATTAAATTTAATTATTATATCTAATTATTATACTTAATTCTTATATTTAATTCTTATATTTAATTATTATATTTAATTATTATATTTAATTCTTATATTTAGTTCTTATATTTAATTATTAGATTTAATTCTAACATTTAATTCTTACATTTAATTCTTACATTTAATTCTTATATTAAATTATTATATTAAATTCTTACATTCCTTCTAATTCAAAAGGAATTCAAAAGTTGGGGCTGTCTAACTCGCCTGCTTCTCTCCTGCATGCATTTATTTGCATGCAGCCGCCGGCCTGTTTTCTAAAGAGCCATCATCCCCTCTTACACAACTTGAAGTCTATGTAATGTGGATGATGAGAATATATATATATATATATATATATATATATATATATATATATATATATATATATATATATATATAATGAGGAGAGGACTGGCGGTTGGTGTATGCATGCATAGCAAACACCTTAAAGAGATCGAATGCAAACGCAGTGAATAAAACTGAAAAGCAACTGAAGAAGGAATGCGAGCAGCCGCACTACTTGTTTGCTGTATGAACAGGAGAAATTCTGTAGCACGACATTATGTTGCCTCTTCTTGCATGCAGCAATCTGCATGCCTCTATGCATAAGAATAAGGAGAGGAGAAGCTAGCATGCTGTTTGCTGCATAGCAGCAAAAATAAACAACAGCCATGCTCATAAAGAAGAAGAAGAAGTACTTCAATTCGCCTTAGCTTGCATGAGTTCTGCGCCATCGGCGGTCTTGGCGGCGCGTGAAGAAAGCGTAGCGGGTGAGGGGGTGCTACGGTAGAACCGCGATATATACACAAAGAATAATATAACTAAAAGAAATATGGAGAAATTAATCAAGAAATTACGTAAATACATATAACCGTCGCTCGTTGGGGGGGGCTTAATATCCGCGGTTTCCTCTGAGTTGAACAGACAAACCCACACAATATGAACGCCAGAATATAGCGAAGAAAGCTGAAGAATTTGGTTTTAATAAAGGGATATCGGGCATATATAGACGAAAACACATGAAAAGGAATATATAAATCAAATATAAATAATTATTTCTTCAAAAAAAACATGAAAATTCAAAAGAATTCAACTTACGAACGTCTTGCATTCCACTGCCTGCACGAAGTTGACCTAGTCCTTCGTCTAAACCTCGAACCTGTTGCAAGAAAAGAAAGAAAAAGAAATAAATATATTATTTAAATACCCTTTTAATATTTTATTTTCAAATGAGAAGATATTTCACTAGGATCAACAAAGTTTCCCTGCAAGAAGAGAGAAATGTTTGCAAAAAAAAAAAATTCACGTTTCAGGTGTATAGGCAGCTCGCGTATTCAATCCACATTATTCGAGCATACCTGAAGAATATAATTCATCACAACTGCAACTCTTGCACCAGCAACAAGAATGCGTTTTTTTATAATCTCAAAGAATAGAAATTCCGCAGTTCTATCTAATATAAACACATTTTGTTCTCCTGCTTTCTTCGTCATACGATTCAACAAGGGATAGATCTGCAAACATATTACAGATTGAAGAAACAGTTATCTATTTAATATTTCACAGAGATAAACTGATATTATGATTCAAATCCCTCCAATTCAATCAAATGGATTAATCTTTTCGACTCTCTCATACAAAGAAACCACGAAAAGCTGAAGCTTGCAAGCTTACTTCTGAACACAGCAACGCCCTGTTCTCCTTAGCCCAGGATAGAAAGTATGTTTCTTTTCGCGCTGCAAATACTGTTTTTTCTTCTTCATAAAAGGACTTCACCGAATTAACATGCGTCCATCCTGCATATATAAAAGAAGAAAACCCATAAACAAAAATAAACAAGAAAGAAACAGAAAGCCTATATTCTGCTGTCATCGGATGCTCTCTACAAACCCCCAACGATCTATAATGTTTATCACGTTGTTGCTGTCTGCCGGCTATCTATACAGCAGAAACAGCAGCAGCACCATCATGTCACCTTCACAGGGCCGCCGCCGCTGCAGCAAAATCAACAGCAGCAGCAGCAACAACAGCAACAGCAGCAGCAGCAGCAACAGCAGCAGCCCTTTTTCGTGAGGGTCTATCAACATGTAAATTTGTTTATTGTTCTAACCTGAATACCAGAAAGTTTGTCTCTCGCTCATAATTTTTCTAATAAATGCTCCTTCAATAAATTCATAAAGACTGCTGCGGCGTTTCTCTCGTACTTCATCTCCTACTTCATATTCAACTAAAAAAATAAACAGAGACAGATATATATATATATATATATATATATATATATATATATATATATATATATATATATATATATATATATTATATCTTGATTTCATACAAATTCAAGACAATATTATCGCTATCAACACACCCAGATATTACAACACTTGCTGCTGTTCCTGCTGTTCCTACTGCTAATGCTGCTGCTGCTGTTGCTGCTGTTGCTGTTGCTGTTAATTGTACTGCAGCAGCAGCACCAGCAGCAGCTGCAGCAGCAGCAGCTGCAGCAGCAGCAGCAGCAGCCTGACAGCAAATATGTCTGTCTTACTAAATAATTCTTTGCCGAAGTTGTCTGCAGAACAACCCCAATGCAGCGGCTCGTGTAGATCGCCGATGAGGTTGATGACGTACTTAACCTGCGAGGAGACAGCATCAAAATAAAGTAAGAATTGTATTTATTATATTCTGTATTTATTTATTTGTTTAAAATATAGAAGAAAAATTAATATGAAAGAAATACCACCAAAAAAGATTAAGAGTTGTACTTGTAATATGTACTCTGAATATATATATAGTAAATACTAAACTAGTACAACAGCAGATATACTCTTATATATATATATATATATATATATATATATATATATATTAAACAACACGAACTCAAACATTATCTGATTTTATCTGTCTCTAAACAGACTACAGATATCTCTTTCTCTCTCTCTCTCTGTGTGCGTGTGTCTGTCTGTCTCTCTGTCTCTGTCTCTGTCTCTTTCTCTCTCTCTTTCTTTCTCTGTCTCTCACCGCATCTGCGTCTGTCGTGTTAATACCGTGAGGAAATACAAACTTGTCGGTACGAACAACAGGATTCTCTGCAGCAGCAACACAAGCAGCAGCAGCAGCAGCAGCAGCAGCAGTTAGCGCAGCAACAGCAGCAGAAGTTGCCACAGCAGCAGCAGCAGCAGCAAGAAAACCTACAAGCATACTAGAGCTGCAGCAGCAACACAACAGCAGCGTCATACTCCCCCAAAGGACAGCAACATCATCATCACGAATACAAAAACAGCAGCAGCACGACAGCAGCAGCAACAACAGCTGCCCTATCAGCACGACAGCAGCAGCAGCACGACAGCAGCAGCAAGACCGCAGCAGCAAGACAGAAGCAACAACATAGGAGCATGCATCCCCCCCCCCCCCCCCCCTCCCCCTGTACCGTCATCTCTATATTCTTTTATTTTTTCTGGGGCTGTTAACCTATAGAAGAAGTAAGTAAGAGCTTCTAGCAGACAGCCATCCTGTGCTGCAGTGCTGCTGCTGCATAGAGATCGATTTATTTTAATATTTGCTGCTGTAGGAGAAGGCGGACACGAGTCTTGACGCTGAAAGTGAAGAGGAGCTGTCTCGGGGTACTTCTCAGTCACACGGTGAGCCCAGCCTATAACGTAAGTATATATATATATATATATATATATATATATATATATATAGAGAGAGAGAGAGAGAGAGAGAGAGAGATGGATACAGATATAGATATAGATATATAGATATAGATATATAGATAAATAGATATATAGATATATAGATATATAGATATAGATATATATATAGATGTAGATATAGATATACAGATATAGATAGATGTAGATATATAGATATAAATATAGATCTATATACGTAAACACATGCAGCAGCAGGTGCTGCTGCTGCTGCTGCGACGCTAATAGCGGCGGCAATGGGCAAGCAGCAGCACGAGCAACAGAACGGCTGCTACACTGTAGGACTAGCAGCAGCAGCAGCAGCAGCAGCACGAACAGCAGCAGCAGCAGTAGCAGCAGCAACAGAAGAGCTGCAGCAGCAGCACTCACCGGAGACGTCGGCGACGTCCTTCCCATTGAGCAACCGACGGAGTGCCTGATTTGCCTGCAT
>OY986946.1:3849393-3851893 GCA_963920595.1 Eimeria praecox | reverse complement strand
CTGGGGCTTTTGCTGCTGCTGCTGCTGCTGTTGCTGCTGCTGCTGTTGCTGCAGGGATGAGGGTGTTCCCTGTGGCGTTTTCATCTGCTGCTGCTGCAGCAGCAGCAGCTTCTGCTGCTGTTGCTGTAGTAGTTGTTGTTTGATCTTCGGGTGTCTTTGCCTCTTGCTGCTGCTGCTGCTGCTGCTGCTGCTGCTGCAGCAACAGCTGCTGCTGCTGTTGCTGCTGCCGCCTCAGCTGCCGCTGCTGCTGCCGCAGCAGCTGCTGCTGGTACATAGCTCTAAACTCTCCCTTCTCGTCTGCTAGCAGCAGGACGAAAGGTTGCTGCTGCTGCTGCTCTGGAGGCAGCTGCTGCTGCTGCTGTACAGCTTGCTGCAACGCAGCAAGAATCAGCTGCAGCGCAGCAGCACGAACGAGAGAGCTCTTGTCTCTTACTCTCTCAGCAGCAGCAGCAACAACAGCAGCAACAGCAGCAGCAGGCAACACATCCTTCTCTATCGATTCAGCTAACACCTTAAGACACCAGCTCCTAGCTAGCGGTAGCTTGTCTTGAAGCCGCAGCAGCAGCTGCTGCAGCAGCTGCTGCCGCTGCAGACCCCAGAAACGAGCCTCCTGCAGCAGCTGCTGCTGCTGCTGCTTCAGTCCTTTAGCAGCAGCAGCAGCAGCAGCAGCAGCAGCAGCAGGTGTGGGGCCAGCCTCATCGTCGCTATCTTCGTTCTCCAAGATATTTAAAGTGTCTCCTTCGCTATACATATCTGATATTTTGCTGCTGCTGTCTTCCCCTGCTGCTGCTGCTGCTGCTGCTGCTGTTGCTGCTGCTGTTGCTGCTGCTGCTGCTGTTGCTGCAGGGCTATCTTGCTGCTGCTGCAGCAGCAGCAAATTGCCCTGCTCCTCACATTCGCTGCAGCGGCGGCTAGCATGCTGCAGCAATATTTTTAGAGACTCTAATAATGTCTTTCTTATAATATATGGCTCAGCAGCAAATAGCTGCAGCAGCTGCTGCTGCTGCTGCAGCCAGACACGAGGGATATATTGTGCTGCTAGTTGTAGATTTGCTGCTGCAACAGATAGCTGCTGCCGCTGCTGCTGCATGCTGCAGCAGCGAGATGATATTATTAATTGCTGCTTCAACTGCAGCAGAAGTTCTAGCAGCAGCAAAGAAGAAACAATATTTAATTGGGGACCCTGATCATGAAAGACACACAAATATATATATATATATATATATATATATATATATATATATATATATATATATATATATATATATATATATATATATATTAATATTGATATTATATACATAGGATATATATATAGGATATATAGATATAGATATAAATATGAATATAAATATAAATATAAATATAAATATAAATATAAATATAAATATAAATATAAATATAAATATAAATATAAATATAAATATAAATATAAATATAAAATATAAATATAAATATAAAATATAAATATAAATAGTAATATAAATATAAATATAAATATAAATATAAAGATACAGAGACAGCCAGAAAAACCAAGCAAAAATAAAAACACGAGAAAAACAAACAACAGCTTCAACGTCACCTCCAAACCCTAAACCCTAAACCCTAAACCCTAAACCCTAAACCCTAAACCCTAACCAGCTCAGCAACGATCTCCAGAAGCCCCTCAAAATCAGGCTCTGTTAGGATTGCTCTCAGAGGACGAAACCACAAAATCAAATCATCATCATCAGCAGCAGCAGCAAAACATTCTATCTCCTCGCAGGTAAACTCATCTGCTCACAAACCCTAAACCCTAAACCCTAAACCCTAAACCCTAAACCCTAAACCCTAAACCCTAAACCCTATAAACCCTAAAACATTGAAAGGGAAGGGTTTAACTGTCATTTCAAACTCATATAGGGACAGGAGACAGAGCAAACAGAGACAAGAGCTTTACCCTGCTGCTGCTGCTGCTGCTGCTGCTGCTGCTGCTGCTGCTGCTGCTGCTTGGGTGTCTCTGCAGCTTCTCTCTCGTTTGTTAATTTTGCTGCTGCTGCAGCTTCATTGTCTTCTTCTAATTCAGGAGCATCTTCATCAGATTGCTGCTCGGATTCTGTTGCTGCTGCTTCGTGCTGCTGCTGCTGCTGCTGCTGCTGCTGCTTTGCTGCTGCAGCGCGCCGCTGCAGCAGCAGGTGCTTCAGCTGGTCTTCGAGCTGCAGCAGCAGATTTCTTAATCCTTCTTTTGCTGCAGCAGCAACAGCTGCTGCTGCTTCCGGCAGATAATGTCTCTTGCTGCTGCTGCAGTTGATGCTGCTGCTGCTGCTGCTGCTGCTGCTGCTTCTGTCTCTACAGGCCGATATGCCTAGCAAGAATACCTGCAGCAGCAGCTGCTGCTGCTGCTGCAGTGTCTGCAGCTCCTCTGCCGTAGCAGCAGGAAACAGCCTCCACGCCTCTGCAGCAGCAACACATACAACCCCACAAATTAGGGTTTAGGGTTTACGGTTTAGGGTTTAGGGTT
>OY986946.1:3814393-3826893 GCA_963920595.1 Eimeria praecox | reverse complement strand
CTAAGCCCTAAACCCTAAGCCTTAAACTTTTATTATTCAAAGTATTTTTCTAAATTTAAATAAACAATAATACCCTAGGGCCTCCAGACCCTAGGGGGGCCCCCCAGGGGGGCCCCCCCCCGGGGGGGGCCCCCCGAGGGGGGCCCCTCGGGGCCCCTGTTGTATTTTCCTGTCTCTGTCTTGTTTTGTATTTTCTATTATTCTTTCCGTTCAAAACAACAATTTAAGTAAATATATTTGCTGCTGTTATTGAATGTTGAAGACTCTACTCACCATCCTAAAGCCTAAACCCTAAACCCTAAACCCTAAACCCTAAACCCTAGAATTTTCTTACGATATGGTTTCTCGAGGTCTATGGAGTCTGCGTAGTGTATGCGGCATTTCTTCTGCTGAGGCTTTCTCTCGTCAACATCGTCTCAACAAAATATCTTTAAACAGCCCTTTAGAGGGCCCCCGGGGGCCCCCGAGGGGCCCCCCCTCATGGGGGCCCCCCTGGGGGCCCCCTGGGGCCCCCCCTGGGGGCCCCTCTAAAGGTCTCCCTGGGGGGCCCCACGGGGGGGGGGCCCCTGGGGGGCCCCACGGGGGGCCCCCTGGGGGGCCCCACGGGGGGCCCCCTGGGGGGCCCCCTGGGGGGCCCCCCTCCGAGGGGCCCTCGGAGGGTAAGAGAGGTCAAGGGTTTTCTGTGTATGATAAGCCCGCCAGGGTTTTAAAAACATTTGAATGGAAGGAAGGAGATAAATATAGAAGAGAGAATATGGTAGGGGGGGCCCCTGAGATAGGGTTTGCTGGGGATGCTTCGGGCTCTCCTTTAACATATGCAGCAGGAACAGCAGCAGCAGCAGCAGCAAGATGTTTAGCAGCAGCAACAACAGCAGCAACAACAGCAACAGCATCATGTAGTTTATTATTTAATTTTTTTATTAAAGCTCGTATTGCTGCCGAGGCAGCCCTTCTCTCTCTTTCTAAACCTGAAGAAGATATACATATATCTACTCTAAGCGAAATGTTTGTGGAGACACAATTACAAAGAATGAGAGACAAAATGAGGTGTATATACGATTCAGGGGTTAGGGTTTAGGGTTTAAGGGGTAGGGGTTAGGGTTTAGGGTTTGGGGGGTACGGTTTAGGGTTTAGGGTTTGGGGGGTTAGGGGCTGGGGGATAGGGTTTTGAGTTTAGGGTTTAGGGTTTAGGGTTTACGGTCTACGGCCTGGGGCTTGTGCTTTAGGTCTCAAGGGTTTAGGGTTTAGGGATAGGGTTTTGAGTTTAGGGTTTAGGGTTTAGGGTTTGTCTGCAGGGAAGATGAGGAGGGCAGAGAAGTGCTGCAGCATCGGCCTTTGCTTGATGAGAGATTTATTAACTATGAGGCTCTCAGACGCCTCCCTCAAAATACGTTAGGGTATGTTCTAGGGTTTAGGGTTTAGGGTTTAGGGTTTAGGGTTTAGGGTTTAGGGTTTCTTGAGTCCTGTGCACGGTTAACAAGCATATGACTCTACGGATTTAGGGTTTAGCGATTGGGGGGTTCGATATTTTGCTGGCAGAGGATCAAAAACTTAGGGTTTAGGGTTTAGGGTTTAGGGTTTAGGGTTTAGGGTTTAGGGTTTTGTGGGGTTTAGGTATGCATTGATGCGCTTCTTGGATTCTAACGCGCTGCATGCGGGGCATCGACAGCCCGTGAGATTTGTTGAAGATGAGGAGCTAGCCTACGTGCTGACGCGATACAGACAAGTAGCTAGGGTTTAGGGTTTAGGGTTTACTAGGGTTTACTAGGGTTTACTAGGGTTTAGGGTTTGATTGCCGCTGTGAGAGATTTGGGCAGGGTGTTTAGATGCAGGGGTTTGCTGTGCAAGCACAGAAAGCAGAGGCTTCTTTGGTCTGGGTCCTAGGGTTTACTAGGGTTTACTAGGCTTTACTAGGGTTTACTAGGCTTTACTAGGCTTTACTATGGTTAACTAGGGTTTATTAGGGTTAACTAGGGTTTATTAGGGTTTATTAGGGTTTATTAGGGTTTACTAGGGTTTATTAGGGTTTACTAGGGTTTACTAGGGTTTATAAGGGTTTACTAGGGTTTACTAGGGTTTACTAGGGTTTCCTAGGGTTTACTAGGGTTTACTAGGGTTTATTAGGGTTTACTAGGGTTTATTAGGGTTTACTAGGGTTAACTAGGGTTTCCTAGGGTTTCGGGTTTGAGTGCAGCTACATGATATAATGCATGCGGCGTTTGGCCTTGGTATAACAGTGGAGGCGGAGGTAGCCCTCAAATTAATTGAATTCTATCAGACAGGCCTCCCGGTTAGTTGCTGCTGCTGCTGCTGCTGTTGCTGCTGCTGCTGCTGCTGTTGTTGCTGCTGTTGCTACTGCTGTTGGTGGTGGTGGTGCTGCTGATGCTGTTGATGCTGTTGTTGCTGCTGCTGCTGCTGCATGAGTTGCTGCTACTGGTGGCGAGTTTGCTGCTGCTGCTGCTGCTGCTGCTGGTTGCACCCACCAACCAACGCAACAGCAGCAGCAACAGCAGCAGCAGCAGCAGCAGCAGGAGTGTGTGTGGGGTGCTGCAGATGACGTTTCTTGCTGCTGCGTTTGGGCCTTTTGCTGCGCCTCATCTCCGCGTCGTTCTTCCTGCTGCTGCAGCAGATCCGCAGCAAGTAGGATCTGCTGCTGCTGCTGTTGTTGAAGCAACCCATAGACTCACGCAAGCCCCAAACAGCTGCATGCAGCTGCTGCTGCCTCAGCAGCAGCAGCAGCAGCAGCAACAGCAGCAGCAGCAACCGCAGCAACAGACTGCAACCGGAGCAGCAGAAACAACAACAACAGCAGCAGGAGAATCAACAACAACAACAACAACAACAACAACAGCAGCAGCAGCAGCAGCAGCAGCGACAGACGAGCCTGTGGTTTTGTATCCGCGCTATGTGCTTCTGAATGAAATGCTGCCATGGGTAAGAAATTAGGGTTTAGGGTTTAGGGTTTAGGGTTTAATACTAGGGGGTTTAAGCTGGAGATGCGAGAGACTCAGACACTGCTGCTGTTGCTGCTGCTGCTGCTGCTGCTGCTGCTGCTGCTGCTGCTGCAGGCAGAAGCAGCAGGAAAGGCGATGCGCCGGCGGGTGTATTGTCTGTTTGTTGAGGAGTGGCTAGATAAACCCTTGGTAAACCCTAAACCCTAGAACCTAAACCCTAGAAAACCCTAAACCCTAGGAAACCCTAAACCCTAAAAAACCCCTAAACCCTAGAAAAACCTAAACCCTAAACCCTAGAATGCTTCACAGCCTAAACCCTAGCACGCCCTAAGCTCTATCCTCCGGCAGCTAAACCCTAGGAAATCCTGAACCCTAAACCCCCACTAAACCCTAAACCCTAAACCCTAAACCCTACAGGGCAGGCAACTTGCTCTCTGATCTGGCAGCAGAATATTGAGGGGAAGGCCATAGGCTAGAGGCCCCCATAAACACTGCATCTGCTGCTACTGCTGCTGCTGTTGCTGCTGCTGCTGCTGCTGCTGCTGGTGTGGGGCCCCACAGGATGCCTTTCGAGAGCACTGCGGGATTATGCTGCCTCCTCAACGTCTGCATGCATATTGTGTTTAAGACAAACATGTTAACTAAATATTATTTGATTTAAACTATAGGGTTTAAACCCCCTTCTCCCTGCTGCTGCTGCAGCAGCAGCTGCTGCTGCTGCTGCTGCTGCTACAGCTGCTGCTGCTGTTGTGGCTAGGATACAAACCCTAGACGCATCGTTGAAGCAGACAGAGACAAACCCCAAGCAGCAAGAGGACAAGCTCGGGCCTTAGCAGCAGCAGCAGCAGCAGCAGCAGCGGGGGAAGTCGCTGCATCCCCACCTGTTGCACCTGCTGCTGCTGCTGCTGCTGCTGCTGCTGCTGCTGCTGCTTCTACGTCACACTGAATGTGTAGAGGAGGCAGCTGGGGGCCCCCCTCCTCCTCTTGGGGGCCCCTAACGCGCGGACGTTGCGGTGGCGGGGGCCCCCGGGGTTCCTCATCAGTATCTACCTCCATTTTTGTTCGGCCTGCTGCTGCTGCTGCTGCAGCAGCAGCAGCTGCTGCTGCTGCTTCTGTTGCTGCTGCTGCTGCTGCTGCCACATGGGAGCTCTCGGGGGGCTTCTCTCTGAGCTCCAGAAGCAAACGCAACGTCGATCGCTCCAGAGACCTTTGTGCTGCACCTGCTGCTGCTGCTGCTGCACCTGCTGCTGCTGCACCTGCTGCTGCTGCACCTGCTGCTGCTGCACCTGCTGCTGGCGGGTCTTCGGGCTGCAGCAACGGCCCAACTTGTTCCAGAAGTCTTTGAGGGGTTGCCGACTCCAAAGCCTGCAGAGGCAGCAACAGCAGCAGCAGCAGCAGCAACAGCAGCAGCAGCACGTATGCAGCTACCAGCCTGCCTATTTCCTAGCAGCGTTCTGTTCAAACTATGCTGTCTACTGTTTGTTTGTATTATATATATATATATATATATATATATATATACATATATATATATATATATAATGTATTATGTTAGTATATCTATATATCTATATATCTATATATCTATATATCTATATAGATATATAGATATATAGATATATATAGATATATGTATTATGTTATAGGTATAGGTATATAGATATAGATATATAGATATAGATAATAGATAAAGATTACAGATATACATATACATAATAGATATATAGATATAGGTATAGATACATATATATATATATATATATACAGAGAGAGAGAGGCAGAGATAGATATAGATATAGATATAGATATAGATATAGATATAGATATAGATATAGATATAGATATATAGATAAAGATATAGATATAGATATAGATATATAGATATAGATATAGATATAGATATATTTCTCTTAAATCTCTGTTTATATATATTTTATTTAGACTTACTTTTTCTAACCAAGCAAACAGTGTCTCCTCTTCTATCTCCTCCGCTGTCTTCGGTGCTGCCTCTGCACCTTCAGGGGCCCCGAGGGCCCCCTGCTGCTGCTGCTGCTGCTGCTGCTGCTGCTGCTGCAGGTCGTGGTGGGGGGCCCCTAAGGGCCCTGCTGGACGCACCAAAGGGGGCCCCCCAGAATCTCCAACCCTTAGTGATGCCTCCGCAGGATTGTACCCTGCTGCTGCTGCTGCTGCTGCTGCAGCTGCTGCTGCTACTGCTGCTGCTGTTGCTGGGTCTCCTGCTGCAGCGTGCATATCTGATTGCTGCTGCGGCATGAGGGGCCCCATGGGCCCGCCGCCCATGTGGGGCCCCACAGGGGGCCCCCCCCCAGGGGGGCCCCCCATCCACTCCGGAGACAAACCCTGCATGCCAAAGGCCTCAGGAGGGGGAGGAGGCGGCATCCCTGGGCCTCCCTGCATATGCATGTGCTGCGGCATGAACATGGGGGGCCCCCCTCGAGGGTGGGGGCCCCCTAGGTCAATACCCATAGGGGGGGGGCCCCCCATCTGAGGACCCATCAGCCTAGGCTGCATCTCTCCTGCTGCAGCTGCTGGGCCTTCGGGGCCCATTGAAGGGCTATGGGGGGCCCCTGCCCCCCGCATGAATGGGGGAGGAGGGGGATGCATGTGCTGCCCGGGGGGGGCCCCATGGGGCCCCCCATGGGGCCCCCCATGGGGCCCCCCATGAGGACCGGCTCCATGAGGCCCCCCAACAGGGTCAACAAACGGGGGCCCCCCACTTGGTGGGGGCCCCTCCATTGGGGGAGGTAGGCCGTTGGGGCCCCCTGGGTAGGTCCCCATAGGGGGCCCCCCAAGGGGTACGCCGGCCCCCGGGGGCCCCGGGGGCCCATGGGGGCCCCCAGGGGCCCCCATAGGCATGAATGGAGGCATACCAGGGCCCCCCATGGGTCCGAAAGGATGGCGAAGACCCATGGGGCCCCCAAAGGGCATCCAGTTTCCCCTCCCGCGACCTGTACATACACCCCAAACCCTAAACCCTAAACCCTAAACCCTAAACCCTAAATTTTCAGGGGGGTTGACAGCAATCTGCTGTGTCTGCATCTCTCACCTTGCGAGTGTCTGCCTGGGGGGCCCCCCATGGGGCCCCCCCCTCCCCCTCCAAGGGCCTCTGCTGCTAGAGCTGCTTGTGAAGGGAGAGGACAGCGCGCCCTCATCGCCCCCGGCTGCTGCTGCAATCCCTCTCCTGTATAGGGGCCCCCCGAGCACCTTGGAGAACCCAAAGATGTTGGGGGGGCCCCCTGACCATGTGTGGGGGGCCCCCCTCCTCCCCCCCCTCTCCCAGAGGCCCCATCCTGAGAAAACACAATATCATAAACCCTAATGAATCTTAAACCCTAGTAAACCCTTAACACATACAACGAGGGTGTGCGAAACCCTAAACCCTAAACCCTACTTAACCCCGAGGTTTAAACGTGCAGCACAAAGTCTTCTCCAAACCCTAAACCCTAAGCCCTAAACCCTAAACCCTAAACCCTAAACCCTCGAAAACCCACCCGCCTACGACGGCCGCTGCTTGTACCTTCTAAAGCCCCAGGTCCCCCTGTATACCCTGCGCGCATATAAGCCCAAAACCCTAAACCCTAAATCCTAGCAAACCCTAAACCCTAAACCCTAAACCCTAAACCCTAAGCTGCGTCACGTTCGTTGTAAAACCTTCACCTAAGGAGAACCATAAACCCTAGGGCAGCCCCAAACCCTAAACCCTAAGCCCTAAAAAGGCGTAAAACCTAACAAAACCTCGAACCTAACGGTGCCCTCCAAACCCTAAACCCTAAACCCCAAACCCTAGCAAGACCCTAAACCCTAGCTTGTGGACCTGAGGGGTCTGTATCTCCGTCTTCCTCCTGCGGCACACACAGACACACACACCCACAAAACCCTAAACCCTAAACCCTAGTTCATGACGCTCTTGACGCTACTTCGCAGCCGGTGCCCTTAGGGTTTAGGGTTTAGGGTTTAGGATTTACCCATCCTTGAGGGGGATGTTGAGAGCTGTCTTCTTCATTGGCCCGCCGCCAAGAGTGTGAAGTCTGTACACCCAACCAAACCCTAAACCCTAAACCGTAAACCCTAAACCCTAAACCCTAAGCCTCTACGGTGTCTCATGATGCCCTGTCTCTGCACGTCTGCGCTATGTATACTTTGGGGTTTGCCGAGGGTTTAGGGTTTAGGGTTTAGGGTTTGTCTAACCATCAAATCTGTATGGGGTTCTGAATGAAGTGTGGGGATGTTTGTAGGGTTTAGGTTAATAGCTTGACTGTCTTTAGGGTTTGTGTTTATTTTGAATATATCTCTATCTTTTTTTTTGTTGGAACGTGTTCTATCTCTGTTAATTGTTTGTTTGAACCCTAAACGATTAGATTTATCCTCTGTTGCCCCTCTGTCTCCTTTTATACTGTCTCCTATTCTACTGTCTCCTTTTATACTGTCTCCTTTTATACTGTCTCCTTTTATACTGTCTCCTTTTATACTGTCTCCTCGGCCCCACACTGTTCTATCTCTACTTCTTTTGGTGTCTCTCTTTATATCTTGTGGAGGCCCAGAGACAGAGAAGCCATCGCTGCTGTACAAACCCCCCTCTCCTCTGTCTCCTCCTCTTTCTCTGTCTCCTCCTCTTTCTCTGTCTCCTCCTCTATCTCTGTCTCCTCCTCTATCTCTGTCTCCTCTGTCTCTGTCTCCTCCTCTGTCTCTGTCTCCTCCTCTATCTCTGTCTCCTCTATCTCTTCTCTCTCCTCTATCTCCTCCTATATCTCCTCCTCTGTCTCCTCTCTCTCCTCTATCTCTGTCTCCTCCTCTGTCTCCTCCTCTGTCTCCCCCTCTGTCTCCCCCTCTGTCTCCTCTATCTCCTCCTCTGTCTCCTCTATCTCCTCCTCTGTCTCCTCTATCTCCTCCCCTGTCTCCTCTATCTCTGTCTCCTCTTTCTCTGTCTCCTCTTTCTCTGTCTCCTCCTCCGTCTCCTCTATCACCCGTCCACTCCCACCCTTCGCCTTCAAAGCCTTCCTTTGGGGGCCCCTCGGGGGCCCCCAAATTAGAAGAGGGGCCCCTAGGATCTCTTTCGCGTCCCCCCCTCATCTTGAGGTTTGATATAAAACCCTAGTCTGGGGTTTAGGGTTTAGGGTTTCTAGGGTTTAGGGTTTGGGGTCTTAAGGCCAAGGCCGCCCAGCGGACAGGCCCTACCGCCCAATTGCGAAAAGATAGACCTTCAACCTCAGAGAGCCGGACCTAGGGTTTAGGGTTTAGGGTTTAGGGTTTAGGGTTTAGGGTTTAGGGTTTAGGGTTTAGGGTTTAGGGTTTAGCCCGAAGGCGCCAGGTAATAGAGTTGGTGGTGGGAAGCTCAGCAGCCCCCCAACGTGCCAAACCCTAAACCCTAATTATATTTTTTTCTTTTATACTTCAATACGAAAAAACACGCAACCCAAAACCCTAAACCCTAAACCCTCAAAAGCAATGCTGCATGCATAGGGGGCCCCCTTAGCCGCTCTGCTGTGCAAGGGCCCCGATCCTTAAACCCTAAACCCTAAACCCTAAACCCTAAACCCTAAACCCTAATCTCCTAACCATAAACTCTGGCAAAATATCTGTTAAGCTAAATCAAGAGCATTAATTGTGTTGAACTCTATCCGACCCGAAGGCCGTAAACCCGCCGCAAACCCCAAACCCTAAACCCTAAACCCTAAACCCTAATCGTATTCGCAAAGCCCCAACCCCCATACCCTAATATTTAAAATTTTATATGTAAACCCTAACCCCCCGAAGGCTTCGCATATCCAAACCCTCAAAAGAAGTTGCTTACACAGCAGTTGAGTTTTTTGCTGCTTTCGTTGTGTCCTCACCAAACCCTAAACCCTAAACCCTAAACCCTAATACAATACAATATATAAATACAACCCTAAACCCTACTAAATCTGGAGAGGAGGAGCCTAGCAAGGGCCCTGCAGCTTATCTGTGTACCTACGGGAGCAACAAATAATAATAGCGTGATTTGTGTGTGGAGATGTTTTTCTATGGGCTTCTACTAGAGAAAAGGCTTACTATGGAGAGTTGAGGAAGTGTTTAACAACTGTCTCTAGTGATAGTGCATGCAGCAAAAGGGGGCTTGACGGGGCATGCATGCGAGCATGCATGCGGGGCTGCCTCGCAGTCTTAGTAGCAGCAGAGTCCGCTGCAGCACGTGAGAGGCTGCTGTCTCTTCGCACCATCAACCACTTGCCCTTCTGTCTTTGGGCCCAGAACCCACGGCGGAGACCGAAGGGGGGGATAGCTGCTGCTCTTTGGAGTCTCTCTTCTTAGGTCTTCGATTCTATTGGCCCCATCAACTGTTGTCAGCTACGATCAAGGGCCTGCCCTCACTACACGTACGCCATCGAGTGCAGAGAAGAGATTCTTCCCTGCTCCAGACAGTGCACATGGAGTGAAGGCCGGGATCTGCATTCTGTAAGAATTATTCTGCCTGGCATTTAGTACAATATATTATAATAATGCCTTAATGCTCTAAACTTCCCTTCTTAGTAGTGCTACCGAAAAGAGGAGAGAAAGTTCTTGTGATGAACTCTACGTCAATTTGGAGACAGAGTGTCTCAGGTGTATCTTGACACAGATGCGCTTAGTCAAAGGTTGTTACCACGGCTACTATCGTTGTTTGTAGAGAGTCGTACACCTACGAGCTGCGCTACAAATTATCAGTTGTTGCTTTGGGGGAAGTTCCTTTCCCTCTCCAAACCTCCGCTTGGGCCTGCGAGTAGAGCCTTCCACATCTTGTAATGCAGTTGCTTCAATTAAAACTGCAGCTGCTGCTATGAGGTTCTGCCGTTGTTGTTGCTGTGGTTTTTGTTGTTCTTCGTGCTGCTGTTGCTGCTGCCGTTGAGCGCATGGCGCTTCGGCAGCCTGAGCCCATCACTGGTGGGTGGAGCAATGCGTGCCATGCGTTGTTGTTAACTGCTGGTATGTTGCGCAAGCAAACCAACCCAAACACAAACGTCCTGATCAGAATCAGCTGTGTATAGACAGCCAAAGCGGGGGCAGGGGGGTTAGCGCGGTCCATGCAAGCACCAAAACATTCCTAGCCTCAAAATGTGCACGGCGAACTCCTTTGGCTTCTAGCCCTCCTGCTCACTTGGGAGGGCATGAGAACTCAATAACATCAAGCCGCCTACGCTAAAGGAAGCTTCAGAACGTCCTTCATAGTTGTGGTTTATTCGTCTAACCAAGAAAGCATAGCTGCTACAGCAACCTCTAACTGCTTGTGGCATCATGCGCGATGTTTATATTCATGTCCCTACTTGCTCGCAGGCTGGCTAAGGGGACTCACTTAGGAGTATAAGGGCAGCCTAAACTACAGTCTACAGTACTAGTGCATGCACTAAAGGGTCATTGCTTGTGCATGCATACGGAGCTGCCTTGCAGCACCAGCTGCAGCAAGGTGCGCCAGAGCTCATTATCTGCCTGCCCGTTTACCCATCAGCACAGGCCCTTGAGCGATTGCGCCGGGGGGGTTTCGAGACTAGAACGAAGGTTAGCTGCTTTTTACGACCTATTTGCTTAGCTCTTTGTCTCTATTGCACCCCGTAAGGGTCCACAGCTAAGCGTAAGGACTCTCGTTACTCTCGTGATCAACGCACTATGAAATCCATTGAGATATCGGTCCAGATCCGTTTGGGAGTCAAAGGACTCTGCGCGAGTTCAGGTTTGAGAGTATTTTGTTGCTCTTCTTCCCGGGATGCGGGACAAGTGGAAATATATTCCTTTGCTGGTGTGCTCATCTTAAGCCAGCAGCAAGAAAACCTAGCAATTCGGTCCACTGCTGTGATGAGCTCACCACCGTCAGCTAAAGCACTACAATATGTTTGGTGCAAAGTATCTGACGAAGGGAAACACGAGAGCATAATCAGCGGAGTCCCCGCTTTGCTTGCTACATCGAGGGGCCACCATTCATGCTGTAATGCGTATCCTTTTCTCAGTAGTTAATGCTTGCAAGAACCCCGCCTGCGTTGAGCATATAAGGAGTAAAATGAAAAAATATAGAAAGCTAGCGGGAATCATCACAGAAAAGCACAGCTGCGTAGCAAACATCTTGACTGGTAAGGCCTTGGAAGCTGTGCGTCAATGGCGGCACTGTTGATACCCTTGAAATGCTTGACTACAAGTTATGAAGTCGGACTGTGCGAGCTGAAGAAGCCGTCAAACAACTCGTTTATAACCCAATTCTTGAACGTCTTCGTCACACCATCTAGAGCTCCTCTTCACTCACTAGATAATTCTGCTTTCTTTCTGCGGCAAGGCGTGAGCGGTGGCAGGCGATTGTTTGGTGCTCTTTCGACTTGTTAGCTTGTTGAAGCAAAGCATCAGCCTAACTGTTGTGTCACTAGCAGTGGTTGATAGGAAGAAGGACCCGTTCAAATCAGGCGCCGGGAGTACCCAGGAGTTGACGCCACGTGTCTGATGAGGCTTCTGGTGGCTTCTTCTTTGCTTGGTGACCGGATAAACTATTTACTTTTCTTGAGCAGATCCTGTGAAGGTAAGGCAATTAGTTGTGGTAGTTATGATATATTACGAGGCGAGACCGAAAGGTTTATGATCGTCTAGGTGAGCGGACAGGGGAAAGGACCAGCCCCAAATGGCCTCCATCTTCGCTGGATCTTATCTTGCTAGGCTTCTCCTGTTGTTATATCAAACCCTAAAAGTCTGCCTTTTGCATAGAATCGTACAAGCTAGTGCTTGTACGGGTCATTGCTTCCCTGGTAACAGCTGCTGAGGCCGGTGCACCTGCAGCAAGTGTTCCTTGACATTCCAGCACAGCATATGCACGCCGCCTCTGCAGACAACCACCCGCCCCAAATTGATTGAGCCCCAGTAAGTCGTGGCGGGATATGGTTCTATATCTGGGTTGTTTATTGACCCACCTACGGCACTGGGAGTGAAGCTTTTCCTCTTCTGGATGCATAAGTATTGAAGACAGCCTGCAGCCTGCATGCAAGTAAAAGTATGAGCACTCACACTTTTACTTGCATGCAGGCTGCAGGCTGTATGAGCTTTCGCCTCAGACAGACTGTCTCTCACTCTCTCCAAGCGCGACAGTGTAAAGCTCACACTTTACAGTGCACGCCTTGAGCCATTAATCCCAAACCCTTCTCCTACGCTGTGGCCTCAGCCCATAAACTCACAGCCATAAGGCCTTAACCCTAAACTAGGCTCTGGCCTACGCGCATACATCCACAGCCACAAGGCCTTAACCCTAAACCCTTCACCCAGTCGCCCTAAGGGTGCCTTCCCCCTGTTGGGAGGTATCCAAGCAAAACCCTTAGAATGAAACTGTCGGAAATTCAACTGGAAAGTCAGCTTCTCCTTTGCTGCCCTCACGCAACAGGAGGTTAGAGCTGAATTCAAAAACCCTAACCCTAAAAGACAAGTGTAAACCCTGCTTAACATAGGAAGGAGAGTCACTAGCCTTTTGCCGCTGCTTGCACGCATAGAAAACAGATATCCCAAATGCTTTTAAATGAACGGTCTAAGACAGCAGGCAATTGTTGAAAA
>OY986946.1:3801893-3804393 GCA_963920595.1 Eimeria praecox | reverse complement strand
ATTGTCTAGGGTTTAGGGTTTAGGGGTTAGGGTTTAGGGTTTAGGGGTTGGGGGTTTGAGCGTTTGTGCGGGTTTGTGTGAAGGTGATGGTAGGGTTTAGGGTTTAGGGTTTAGGGGTTTGGTATTTTGGGTGTGAGGGTTTGTGCATGTTTGTAAGAAGACGATAAGGGTTTAGGGTTTAGGGTTTAGGGTTTAGGGTTTAGGGTTTAAGGTATGTTATATATCTAGGCAGAGAAGAAGCTACGTAAGAAGTACTACAACGAGATAGAAGATATGAAAGGGAAGATTAGGGTTTATTGTCGTGTTAGGCCTTTTGCTGCTTATGAAAAAGAGAAAGGCTGCAAACAATGTGTAGACGTTCTCGATGAATACTCTCTCAAAGTTTCTGCTCCTAAAGTAAACAGATAATTATATATTTATTTGTTTTTCTTTTCTGTTTTATATAATTGTATTATATTTTATTGAAACACTCACAAATAAAATATTTTTAGATACTTTGTTCGAAGCATAAAGCCACAAATTAAAGATAAATACAATTATAAATATTAAGAAGTTATTTTAATATTTTATATTTTTATATATTCCTTTACAGTTGCTGTATTTGGGGTTTTTATATATGTTTTTAGACATTTATTCAGGCAGCGCTCGCTCTCTCTCTCTCTCTCTCTCTCTCTCTCTCTCTATATATATATATATATATATATATATATATATATATATATATATATATATATATATATGTTATGCTTACGAACAAACACATTAGAAGCAGTCTGAAAGACAAAGAAAGAAAATCCATAGATGTCATCACACTTCCTGAACGAGATAAGACATTCTCTTGTTAGTATTTATTTAAATGAATAGAGTGAAGAGAATAAAATACACTTCCTCAACACTTTCAAAGACACTGAGCTGTACATACACCAGAACAGTGTTGTGCTACAGATGCTGAAGCTTGTCTTTGTTTGTTTTTGTTGTTTATTTTATTTGTTTTGCCGCTTAAGTGCATGCAAAAATTTAATTTTTCTGTTTTTTTTTTGTTGTTGTTTATCGCTTTTCTTTTCTTTAGGGAGAGAAAGAGTTTACTTATGACAGAGTATTTTCAGGGACAAGTACACAGGTAACAATTATGTTTTAGTATAAAAAGATATATATTTAGGTGTCTGTACACCTCAGATATTCGAAGGTTTCTTCTACTTGCATGCATTCAGGTGTCTATACACCTCAGCAAACGAAACACGAAAGCTCTCTTTTGTTTATGTTTGTTTGTTGTAAAAAGAAGATATATTGTTTTGTTTTTGCTCTATAATATACTATATTATATAATATACACTATATTATGTTTTGTTTTTATTTGTTGTTTCTCTCTTTTTAGGAAGAGGTTTATGAAGATACCGAACGACTCATCCAATCTGTAGTTGATGGATTTAACGTGTATGTTATAGATTTGTATATTTAAATAAATATTAATTAATATTAATATTTAATCTATTCTTTTCTCTTTCTTATCAAGATTTAAATTTTGTATTTCTACAGAAATACTCTACAGAAATACCTGCGCATAGAGGCTCACCTAAACTAAACAAGTGCATGCATGCATGCATGCATGCATGCATGCATGCTTGCATGCATGCATGCATGCATGCATGCGGCTCTCACAGGGCTGTCTGTACACCTCGTTCCTGCTCAAGCTCGTTATTGCTGCTGTTACGGTTGCAGCAGTAGCCGCAGCAGCAGCAGCAGCAGCAGGCGTTGCTCGCCTTGGTGTGCTGTTGGGTGTGGCATTTTCCCGTTGCTGCTGCTGCTGCTGCTGCTGCTGTTGCTGTTGCTGCTGCTGCTGCTATTTCAGGTGTATCTTCGCTTACGGACAGACAGGATCAGGGAAGACGTTTACAATTCAAGGGAATGCAAATTTTCCTGGTATTGCCCCGAGGGCTATTAAAGGCCTCTTCACTCTCCTTGATGGTTTAGATAGCACCAAATTCAAGTGTGAGGCTCAGAGCTACATGTGCGAGTTATACAACAATCAGGCAAGAGATATACATACATCTATTAACATAAATATACTTACTTTTCATTAAATAGGACTTGTACATGTGCATCCATGCATGCATGCATGCAGGCGTAAAGAATATATATATATATATATATATATATATATATATATATATATATATATATAATAGCACTTATAAGTGGTTAGATAGGTGCATGCAAAGCAACACGAAGAAGACAGAGAGAGAGCTAAATAATATAATAGCGTTTTATTCTAAACATCAGATAAATTGAGGCCTTAGGGTCGTACAGCTACTATTTTTCTTTTGCATGCATGCATAGATCGCCTCTTTAAAGGCCTTGATGTTATAATAGCAGGCAAATACAGTAAAACAAATAAATAACAAATACAGCAGACAGTCTCTTGCAAGGGAAAGGGGGAGAGGGCGAGGGGGGGGGGGGGGGGGGAGGGGGGCTGCGTGTGTCTCTGGCGTCGTGCCAGCTC
>OY986946.1:3756893-3766893 GCA_963920595.1 Eimeria praecox | reverse complement strand
CCTTTGCTGCTGCTGCTGCTGCTGCAGCAGCTAGCAGCAGCAGGTGTGGGGTTTATACGATAGGGAAGTAAAATAACAAACACCAAAAATAAATAAATATTTGTAGACTGTCTGCGAGTGTTGTTAAGACAGCTGCAGCAGCAGCTGTTGCTGCTGCTGCTGCTGTTGCTGCTGCTGTTGCTGCTGCTGTTGCTGCTGCTGCTGCTGCCGCTTCTGCTGCTGCAGAAGGCGACACAGCTGCAGCATTTGTCTCTCCTCTGCTGCTGCTAGAGTAAACGCTACGATGCCTGCTGTGAGATTATCTGCTGCTGCAGCTGCTGCTGTTGCAGCTGCTGTTGCTGTTGCAGCTGCTGTTGCAGCAGCTGCTGCTGTTGCAGCAGCTGCTGCTGTTGCAGCTGCTGCTGCTGTTGCAGCTGCTGCTCTGCTGCTGTTGCCGCTGCTCTGCTGCTGTTGCCGCTGCTGCTCATATCTTCCCTGCCTGCCTGTCTGCTGCAGGCCGCCCCGCTGTCTGTCTCCTCTCTCTCTCTCATATCTCTCTCTCTGTCTCTCTCTCTCTCATATCTCTCTGTCTCTCTCTCTCTCTCTCTTTCTGTCTCTATCTATCTCCTTCTCTCTTTCTGTCTCTCTCATCTCCTTCTCTTTGTTTAGCTCTGCAGGAAGAAGGCTTTTGTCTTTATATATTTATTTATTTATTTATTTATTTATCTACTTATTTATTTATTTATTTATTTATTTATTTATCTGCTGTCTTCTCTCTGCTTCTCGCTTCTCTCTTGTGTGTGGAGCTTAATTTCGTGCTGCTGCTGCTGCTGCTGCTGCTGCTGCTGCATTTGCTGCTGCTGCATTTGCTGCTGCTGCTGCTTTCGCGAGTTTGCTGCGTCGCTACCCCCGCGCGGTTTGTTGTCTGCTGCTGCAGTTGCTGCTGCTGTTGCTGCTGCTGCTGCTGCTGCTGCTGTTGCTGCTGCTGCTGTTGCTGCTGCTGCTGTTGCTGCTGCAGTAGCAGCAGCAACCCCGCCACGACTACCTCCAACACGAATATTAAATTTTGTATGTCTTTAAAGACTCTTCTTCTTTTGCTGCTCATCACCATCTGCTGCTGCTGCTGCTGCTGCTGCAGCAGCAGCAGGAGTAGCAGCAGCATTATTATTTTTATGAACAACATTAAGAGCGAATCCAATTCCTTTTTTAATAAGTCTATCAACAAGACAATCTCCTATCCCTGCAGCAGGCGATAGTACGCCAGTATATTTCGTACATTGTTTGATTTGTAGAGATAAAGATAATGCTGCTTCAACAGCAATCTTCGCTGTTTCTTTATATCCAGGGTCCCCGAGAAAACTATTAATTTTTAATGTTA
The DNA here is from genome assembly GCA_963920595.1 of Eimeria praecox. Taxonomy (NCBI): domain Eukaryota; phylum Apicomplexa; class Conoidasida; order Eucoccidiorida; family Eimeriidae; genus Eimeria; species Eimeria praecox. Next base: position 3,765,536 of record OY986946.1, on the reverse strand, counting down.
TGACTGTTGATTGATCTGTACATACACCCCGTTGTTCTATCTCAAAACACCCGCTATTCAATGTAGAGACACTAGGGCCTTCACCAACAGCAGGGAATATATGTAATATATTCCCTAAAAAACGTGTTAGAGGGAATGTATATGAAAATAATGCGGTGTATGTACACAACATTGTTAATATACATGTTAATATATTAAAACTACATGACAGCATCTCATAATATATAAAATCGCGACCGTACGAATAACCAAGAATGGCGTTCGTCCACCTACAAACATATTCAATAAAAAATAATTAATTAATTAGTTAATTAATTAATTAATTAATTAATTAATTAATTAATTAATTAATTAATTAATTAATTTTATATTCGTTAAGTGTTTTATTTAATTTTGTATTTGGGTTGAAAATGGAAGGAAGGAGAGAATTATACTATTAGGTAATTCATTAAGTAGACATATTAATTAATTTAATTAATTTATTCAATTTATTTAATTTAATTAATTTAATTAATTTAATTAATTTAATTAATTTAATTAATTTAATTTAATTAATTAATTTAATTAATTTAATTTAATTAATTAATTTAATTTATTTAATTAATTAAATAAATTAAATTAATTAAGTTTAATTAATTATTTAATTAGATCCATCAATTAAACAGTTCCTCATCAAACCAACAATTTATATATTTAATTAATTAATTTATATAAATAAACTTTTAAATAGATAAGTACACAGAGTGCATGTAAAAAGATAAATAGGTATAAATATGCAATATATATATATATATATATATATATATATATATATATATATATATATATATATATATATATATTCATATGTATAACATGATATATATGGAGAGAGAGACAGAGAGAGACAGAGAGAAAGAGAGACAGACAGAGACAGAGAGACAGACAGACAGACAGAGACAGAGAGACAGACAGACAGACAGAGACAGAGAGACAGACAGACAGACAGAGACAGAGAGACAGACAGGGAGAGAAAGAGAGTATGTGTCTTGTACTATACAGAAGAGGGGAAGGAAGACAGATATAACAAACAGCACAAACAATCAAAGTATAAAACAGAGAAACAAAGACAAACGAACACAAACAAATTAAATAAAATAAATTAAATAAAATAAATAAAATAAATAAGAATAAAATAAAATAAATAAAATAAATAAAATAAATAAAATAAATAAAATAAATAAAATAAATAAAAATAAAATATATAAAAATAAATAAAAATAAATGATGCTAAACAAAAACAAACCAACAAAACCCAACAACCTTCAATAAACAAAAAAAAGAAGAAAACCTAAACCCTAAACCCTAAACCCTAAACCCTAACCCCTAAACCCTAAACCCTAACCCCTAACCCCTAAACCCTAAACCCTAATGTTTGTTTATTTTACCTAACAACATTTTCATTAATGCGAGACATCACGAAGAAAGTCGAATAGCCAAAATCAGGGTCTCGATACAGCGCACACCTGCATGCACAGCAGCAGCAGCAGCAGCAGCAGCAAGTTATATACAGCAGCAGCAGCAGCAGCAGCAAGTTATATACAGCAGCAGCAGCAGCAGCAAGTTGTATACAGCAGCAGCAGCAGCAGCAGCAAGTTGTATACAGCAGCAGCAGCAGCAGCAAGATGTGCTGCAGCAGCATCGCCCTGTCTGAACCAGCATGAGTCTCACAGCAGCAGCAGCAGCAACAGCAGCAGCAACAACAACAGCACCAACAACAACACCAGCAACAGCAGCAGCAACACCAGCAGCAGCAGCAGCAACACCACCACCACCACCAACAGCAGCAGCAGCAGCAGCATCACCAGCATCAGTACAAGGTAGCATTTCGAATTTGCACGTACACCCTAGGCTGTATGGGTAGGTTGCTTATGTCTTTCTCAGTTGTATCGACAGCATGTGCAGCAAGATAATAACTACTTCTCAGAGCCTCATGCCCTAATAAGTTTAAACCCGATGCTAGTGTGGCCCCAGACACACCACCACGAATCCTCCGTACCCCCATCTTTATCTGTTAACACACACACACAATATATTTATAATAGATATATACTATATTATTTATTTATTTCGTGGGTTTGTTTGGTTGTTTTGTTTATTTTGTTTGTTTTATTTTGTTTGGTTTAGTTAGAATTGATTTTATTATGTTGGGAATATTAATATCTTTATCTTTATTCTTAGTTTCTTCTGAAATGGCATGATGCCATCTATTTGTTTATGCATATATATATATAGACAGATAGATAGATAGATAGATATAGATATAGATATAGATATAGATATAGATATAGATATAGATATAGATATAGATATAGATATAGATATAGATATAGATATAGATATAGATATAGATATAGATATAGATATAGATATAGATATAGATATAGATATAGATATAGATATAGATATATAGATATATAGATATATAGATATAGATATAGATATATAGATATATAGATATATAGATATAGATATATATATATAGAGAGAGATAGATATATAGATAGATAGACAGACAGACAGATAGATATATAGATACAGATATATCTATATATATATATATATATATATATATATATAGATAGATAGATAGATATAAATATAGTTTTATATATATATATATATATATATATATATATATATATATATATATATATATATATATATATATATAACTCCTCACCTCTTTACAAGGTTTTCCCGTGAGTTCAACAGCTTTCTTCTGTATGAGTAGAACCCCGAGATCGCTCGGTACGCTATCAAAGCCACAGAAAGATATTAACTTGACTCCTCTCTCCTTCGCAGATAAACCATGGCGATAATGAAGCATAGATACAAACGGTAGTTCTATACATACATACACATACACACATACACACATACACACAAACAGCAGCAGCAGATATAGAAGATATAGAAAATATAGAAGATATAGCAGCAGCAGATACAGCAGCAGCAGCAGAGCAGCAACAACACAAGGAGCAACAGCACCACGTCTATCAACGCCAGCAGCAACAGCAACAGCAGCAGCAACAACAGCAGCAGCAGCAGCAGCAGCAACAACACTCACCAGCAGTGAGATCGCAGTAGTGTGTCCTGGTCTCAACACATGCTCGAGCCACAGGCTCTCCGTATAACATGTACGGCCCCACTGTCGTCAACACCACTCGACATCTGCACACAACAAAACCCTAAACCCTACTAAACCCTAAACCCTAGTAAACCCTAGTAAACCCTAGTAAACCCTAGTAAACCCTAATAAACCATAGTAAACCCTAGTAAACCATAGTAAACCCTAGTAAACCTTAATAAACCCTAAACCCTATAAACATTTCATCTTACGAAGAGGAGAGTCGCAATAAGAGCAACTCTCCCGCTTTCAAGACCTGCAGCTGCAGCTAATCTTGATATTCTCTCTCTCTAGGGTTTATAGAGTATGTAGAATCTAGGGTTTAGGGTTTAGGGTTTAGGGTTTAGGGTTTATTAGGGTTTATTAGGGTTTATTAGGGTTTAAGTAAAACCTTTTCGTGAAGTCAATAAGAGATCTATAGTCATCAACATCAGCAACCGCAGTATGTATATCTTCTTTATTCATTCCGTATTTAATAAGAAGTTGGTTTTTTAATTCTTGTAAACGTTGAGCGCTACGTCCCCCAAATATATACTTTACGCCGCTGTTCCTTCCATAGTTTTCACAGAGATAAGCTGCAATTAATCTAAAAATAATAAAAAAAAGAAAGAAAACAGAAAGAAAACAATTAATATACAGCTGATTCAATACGATAGAGGAAAAGCCTTATATATATATATATATATATATATATATATATATATATATATATATATATATATATATATATATATATATATATATATATATATATATATACTCGAGATACAAACTCAGGTGTACAGACACATCAACAAAGGCTGCATCATATGTTTAATACGAGTTGATAGAAGTAGAAAGCAATAAAAAAATAAAGTTGTGGTAGGGATACTACATTCTTGTATATGTCTGTTCTGTACCACACACGGAGGTATATTCTGCGGTGTACGTACAGCTTAACCTAGCAGCATGTACACTACATATTTGATATATATATATATAGATATAGATATATACAATTAAATTAAATATATATATTAGATACAGATAGAATATAATAACTTACTTTCCTACAAACCCAGTACTACCTAAAACCCCTAGATGAAACTCGCGCTGTTCATCGACAGGCGGCACAGCCTGCTGCGGCATCGTGGTTTGTTTATATGAGAGAAAATAGAAAAGAATATAAAATTATATTCTATTAATTGAATAAAAACAAAATTATATTTTATATTTCAAAATAAAGAAAGAAATAGAAGAAAATACACCTCAATCAAACCCGCTATGTGTTGAAATGTTGAACAATCATACGTTAATTCATTCAGGTGTATACGCAGGTGTTATTTGTTGTTTAAGTTTATAATAAAGCAATATAACACCATAAAATACTTCTTTATTTGATTTTATTATTATTATTTACTCATATTCATACAAGAAACGCGTAAATGACTGAAGCAGCTCCTCCTGTATTCGCCTCTCATTAAAAGCAGAACACCGCACACCACACCTGCAAGTGCGGAGGATGAAGCTGCTAGTCTGAGGTGTATATACACCTAAAATGGAGGCAAATAAACAATAAATATATTTAATTTAATTAATTTTTTAATTCATAACAACTCGAAAATGATAGGAGTAGATATATACGTATATATACACACCACTATTCTCTGTTTATATCTACAACACACCGCCTTCGGCTACTGTATTATGTTGGCAGCTACCATTCAAGATTACTATGTTGCTAGATTATATTTTTTATATATTTATAATTATTAATAAAATAAATTAAATCTTTTAAAATGTTTAATCCTTCATTAACTTAGATGGAATATGCCCTCTCAACCCCCAAAGGCAACACACTCTAGCATGTATATACACCAGACAGCTCCTTATATATATATATATATATATATATATATATATATATATATATGGAGGTATTGTGTTCGACTTTATTGTAATAACAACTTCTCATTTAATTAATTATTTCTACTTAATTAAACATAATCTGTAGATATTTATTCTATGAAGACTTAAAACAGAGAAGCTGCAGGAAGTCGACGGATGGTGTAGCCATGCAGAGTATAGCTGTCTTTTATCTCTTTCATTGCTGATGATAGACAAATAACTATTTTACAGTTTAATACAGAATGCTCTGAACTCCCTTTGGAGGGGTGGGGGGGGGGGTGAGCCTGCAGCAGCAGCAGCAGCAGCTGCTGCTGCTGCTGCTTCTGCTGCTGCTGCTGCTGCAGGAGCTGTAGCAGCAGCAATCAGCATCGTGAAGCAGCGATACCACATCTGCCTGGGCTGTCATCGAGGGTTTTTTAATATCGAGTAATAAATAGAAGAACGAATCAAAGCAAAAAAAGGAGGGAAGCAGCGATTAAATATAAAGAGACGCCACAAAGCAAGACCCCCAGAAAATGACGAAGAAATGCATGCATGCATGCATGCATGCATGCATGCATGCATGCAGGGGTTATGGAAGCCTCGTATTTTTTAAGAAGACAGTGTTTTCTGAGAGATCGATCAGTATACAACCAGGGAGAGGAGGCGATATCTTTAGTTGAAGGAAGAAGGCTTAAATGTATTTAACAACTATGAGCTGTTATGTTTGTGTGGGTGCGAGGATTTCATATATATAATATATATATTATATATATATATATATGTATATATATATATATGTATATATATATATATATATATATATATATATATATATATATATATATATATATATATATATATATATATATATATATAATTAACTGCCAATACACCTCAAACATTTGTTAGAAGGTAGAAAAAATCTAAAAAAAATTGATAAAAAAAACAAGAAAAGGCAAATAGACGAACTGCTAAGGGAGAGTAAACTTAATAATGAAGCATTTGAAGATGATGAAGAAGAAAATAAACAAAGACGAACGACGTTTGTACGGCGATTGTAATACCTTAAAAACATAAATTTTATAAAATAATAAAATAAAGAAACTCTTAACACGAAGACAAACTCAGCACTCGATTCATAAAATCCTTACAACTTCTCTGAAGTGTATTAAAGACAGAGGCAGACTCCACCAGCCCTCCACTCTACTGCTGTAGAATTAACACATCTGTGTCTGTCTGCTAGTCTCAAGTAGTGGTTCTATGGCTGGAGTCCGCAGCCTAACCCGCAATCGCATAGCTTTCTTACTGTACACTGTATCAGCCTTCTACAGCATCATGTGGCAGGCAGTAGCAGCAAGTATGGATATACCCCCTCTCTTCCCTTCTGTTGTATTTGTTTCGCTTGCTGTTTCTGTTGTTTTGGTATTCTTCTCATTTTCTCCTGCCCTTGCATGCATGCACGCATGCATGCCCCCTCAATATTATTTTAATTGTATCCGAATAAGACAATAGCACTTGCTGTTTGAGAAGGAAGGAGAGACAAGTCTAGTAGAGATTCTATCACACGGAAGCAGGCTTAACATTGCAGGCCAAGCCAGTATATGAGAGTTCGCTACGATGTTTTATTTTGATAAACAGACACCGAAAAATACCGTTGGCTTCTCCATGCTGGCTTTTCACTTGATGTTGCAGGTAGAAGATCTGCAACTCATGAGGGGATTGCTAACAAAAAAACAAACAAACAAACAGACAAACAAGCAAACAAACAAACAAACAAACAAACAAACAAACTAACTAACTAACTAACAGGGCCCTCCAGGCGTTTGTAGACGCTTCGATATTTGACGAGAGTCTTCTATATCTACTGAGGACCTCGCCGAGTTTCAGTAGATTCAAATACGTAACAGAAGAAACCCTCTACAAGTAGCTCATCTTCCAGAGGATCTTAAGATATACAGTTGAACAGTGGCCTTGAGCTTGTACAGAGAGGAGGAGGCCTACGATGAGCTGTAGGGCACGGGGCTGCTACTGATGCTGCAAGGTGGCGTAAATATAATCGAAATCAAACCCCCTAAACTGTAGAAAACTGCTAGAAAAACCTGGTTATACCACCGTAGTCAACCTGTACACAAGTAGAATTATTTGTACTAGCTTGACATCGAGTTTGTGTGATGCGTAGACACTACAATAAACCTCAATTAAGACCTCTGAAAGTCTATACGGCGCAAATATTAAAATTAATATATTATTAGGAATAAATCAAGTTAATTTAAACAGAAAATACACTCATTAGAGCCAAATGTGCCTTGAAATCCTACAAGGTTGAAGTTGTCTGCGAAGGCTACACCATATGATCCCCCATCAAGTCTGTAGGAGATAGGAGAGCATTCTTTGTTTTTCTCCTGGCGGGGGGGGATATAAGAATGGGAATATGAATGAGGGTTTTAATTTTTTTAATGTTTATATTTTAGGTGTAGTGTGTAGCGTACAGGTATAGAGAGTACAACATACACCCGAGCAGTATAGAGGGTTGTTTACTACAGCTTTCTTGTTCTACTCTGTGCAGATTCGCTTGATATGGAAGAAGTTATGGTATATTTTTCTAAAAATGATTTAAAATATTATATTTAAATATAAATTAATTTATTGTATATTGCAGCAGTGTATATCTGCTGGGGCTGTGAAACCAAACAGACCAGATACACCAACCAAATCGCCCCCCCCCAGTTTTATTCAAGGATAGATTCAAAATATATTTTTTACGTTCATGAAATAATTCAGAAAATACAATAAATTAAAAAAAAATACTTTTTTTAAAAAAAATTTATTTATTTATCAACTTTTCATATAATCACAACTCATAGGAGGGGGGAAGAGTGCCAGCCAACGTGGTATGAAATCTGCGTGCGTGTATAATAGGATATTGGGGTTTATCTCTCGGTGTTGTGTGAATCTAAACAAATAAAAAATATTAAAGTTAAATTAAATAAATAAAATTTCCCCAATATTTAAGAAAAAAACAACTTTGTCTCGAGAAACCATACAACATGACGGAGGCATGCATGGCTTACGGCTTTCGCCAGCCCCAGCCACATTTTATCGATAAATTATCGAGAAAAAAATCATAAAATGTTTTGTAAATATTAAATTAATTAAATTAATAATCTTTAATAATTAATAATCTGTTTTTATCTTAAAATCGCCGGATTTCTCCTTAATTCAAAGCCTTCTTGAAGTATTTGCTCAGGTGGTATTAAAGACACTACAAACAAACACAACCTTCCAGGTGCGTTATTTCGTATTTAATCTTCGAAAAAGAAGAAAAAAATGTATTTATTGTTATTTAAATACTTTATTTTTATTTAATTGAATATATTCAAGAACAACTTCTTCCGCCTGGGACCGAGAAACCCGTATACCCTATATTGTTTGTTTGCAATATCTTCTTGCTTATATTCTCCTTCTTTATTTTATTGAATTCAACTTCAGAATGATCTGATGATCTGTTTGGTTTTTCTGCTTTCTCTCTTCTTTTTTTATTCTATTTATATTATTATTTATTTATCATGTACTCTATTCATAAATAAGTTGTTTATGATAACAAT
>OY986946.1:3749393-3751893 GCA_963920595.1 Eimeria praecox | reverse complement strand
TCTATTCCTATATCTATATCTATGTCTATATCTATGTCTATAGATCTGTATATCCATAGAGATATATAGATATATCTATATCAATATGCCTATATCTATATCTGTATCTATATCTGTATCTGTATATCTATATCTATATCTATATTTATATCTATATCTATGCATTTATATCTATATCTATATATCTATATCTATATATCTATATCTACATATCTATATCTATATATCTATATCTATCTATATCTACATTTATATCTATATCTACTTTTTCTGTATTTTGTTTGTTTTTCTTTCTTTTTATTTCTCTTCTTCGAGCAAATATTGTTTGCTATTTCTATTAACTCCTTTCTTCTTCTTCTGCTTCTGCTGCTGCTGCCTCTGCTGCTGCCTCTGCTGCTGCTGCTGCTGCTGCTGCTGCAGCAATTGAGTTTGTTAAAAACCTCGTTCGGTACCGAGCAAAAGATTTTTTAGAGCCAATGTTTATGGCGATGCATCGAGTGTTCACAGAATATCAAGAAGCCTCTGAAGCAGCAGCAGCAGCAGCAGCAGCAGCAGCAGCAGCAGCAGGAGGAGGAGGAGGAGGAGGAGGAGCAGCAGCAGCAGCAGCAGTCCCTGATAGTTTATGTAGAGCTAAAGACGGGGCCCTCGTTCTTGCTTGTGCTGTCTGTGATAGACTAACATCAAAGAAGAGAAGAACCCCCATAGAATCGCTTCTATCTTCTTTTGTGTTGCCTGATTTGATATCAAATAATAAATTTTTAAGATTTAGAGCGTGTTGTGTTTATGAAATATATATAGAAAAGATAAAACATTTCAAAGATATAAATAAATTAATCCAAACGTACGAAAATATATTATTATTATTGAAAGATAAGGAATTACCTGTTCGTATTCAAGCAGGTATATCTATAAAATCCTTTTTCAATATATCTGTTGATGCTTTACAGGATATAATTATATTAAATTTAAAACCACTAATTAATTTATTATTTGATTTAATGAAAGAAATCGATCTAGATCAACTTGTATGTACACTCGAAGCCCTTATACTTACATACGAAGAACACGTAGCTCCCTTCGCAAAAGAATTAATTATTGCTCTGTCTTCTACTTTATTATCTATGGTTAGTAACGAAAATACAGAAAAAAATAATAAAACAATTAATGAAGAAGAAGAAACAAACTTCGCATCCATTGCTGTTATTAGTACATTGAAAACGTAAGACACACACTCTTGTTTTTATTTTATTTTATTTTTATTTTATTTTATTTTAGTTTCTTTTGTTTTGTTTTGTTTTGTTTTCGTTTTGTTTTATTTTTATTTTATTTTATTTTAGTTTAGTTTGTTTTATTTTTATTTTATTTTAGTTAAGTTTAGTTTGTTTTATTTTTATTTTATTTTGTTTTGTTTTACTTTTGTTTTATTTTATTTTATTTTATTTTTATTTTTATTTCTTTTAATTAATTCTATTCTTTGTTTGTATGTATATTCTTCAACTTGTTTGTTTTATTTTGTTTTGCTGCTGCTGCTGCTGTTCCTGCTGCTGCTGCTGCTGCTGCTGCTGCTGCTGCTGTAATTGTTTAGGGTGTTGGGGACAGTAACGGAGACACCTGGGGTGTATAGGGAGGTGTTGCCAGACATGTATCCTGTTTTAGATTGTTTGCTTCGTCCTGAATGCATAGATTATTTAGAAGATAGTTTATCTATTTTTAGTTATTTAACTTTCTATCTCCCTCCCCCGTTTCCTCCTCGTCTTTGGTTTTATTTTAATATATTATTTAATGCTGTATGTGCTAATACACCTGATAGTACAGCAGCAGCAGAACAGCAGCAGCAGCAGCAGCAGCAGCAGCAGCAGCAGCAGCAGGAGGTTGATGAGGGTGTACATACAGGTTGGGCTAGCGATTATTTAGAAGCTATGCTTCCTGTATTTAATAATTTTATTTGTAAAGATAATAAATCTTTTGTGGAGGGGAAGACAGAAAAAAATATCGCCTATCCCAATTGTATTTTATTTATCGCACAAACTTGTATTGATGATGTTGATCAAGTAAGTTGTTACTTTATTTTATTTTAGTTTATTTTAGTTTATTTTAGTTTAGTTTAGTTTATTTTAGTTTATTTTAGTTTAGTTTAGTTTGTTTTGTTTTATTTTATTTTATTTTATTTTACTTTGGTTTATTTTAGTTTGTTTTGTTTTATTTTATCTTATTTTATTTTATTTTATTTTATTTTTATTTTATTTGGTATTTTATTTTTATTTTTATTTTTATCTTTGTTTTGCTTATGTGCTTCGCTTATTATTCTTATTTTTATTTTTGTTTTGATTTTTGTTTTGATTTTTGTTTTTATTTTTTTTATTTTTGTTTTAATTTTATTTCTTGACTTTGCTTCTTAGTCTTTTTATTATCTTTAGGAGTTATTATTATTACTATTATTACTATTATTATTATTATTATTACTATTATTACTATTATTATCATTATTACTATTATTATT
>OY986946.1:3723789-3744193 GCA_963920595.1 Eimeria praecox | reverse complement strand
TATTTGTACTCTCTCTCTCTCTACATATATATATATATATATATATATATATATATATGTCTGTATATTTATCTGTATATACATATACAGAAAATATAATATGCATATATATTAGATAAATTTGTACATATTTATATCTGTCTATATGTTTATGTGTACACTACATATATATATATATATATATATATATATATATATATATATATATATATATATATATATATATATATATATATAAACTTATAACGCCTGAGTTCAGGCGTTAAAGCTTTCGTCTCTTTTGTAGGGAAGATGAAGAGCAACTGTCTATCTACTGTAAATAAATTTATTTATTTTATTTATTTATTTATTTATTTTAAATAAATAAATAAAATAAATAAATAAATAAGTGCTGTTTATTTATTTAAATGTATTATTTATCTACTTATTTATGTAGTCAACTCAACAGATACAAACAACACATAATTAGGAAATAACAAATCACAAGAATATATTATTTTATTTATTTATTTATTTATTTGTTTATATATTTATTTATATATTTATTTATATATTTATTTATTTATTCTTAATTACGTAAGAAGCGAGTCTGTACTAAATAAACTGAATAGCAACAACAAGCATTCGATGTATAGCTGAGAGAGAAGAATAGAAGAGAGCAACGAATTCGTATTCTGTCTTTCTTCTCTCTACTCAAGAGAGTAGAGATATAATAATATAATATATTATATTATATTTAATATTATATATATATTAAACATAAAATAATGTTGTTGTTTAGAGGCTTCATACGTTAGAGAAAGAAGCAACAGATATAACAAATAAAAAACATGAAAAAAAACAAGAAGAGAGATTCTTTGAGGTGTATGTACACCTCAAACATCCTCAACTTTCGCCTTTCTATCAATACTCCTCTTTATTTAACTCGATAGATAAAGTGTATTTATCTATAATAAAATTATATATATATATATATATATATACATATATATATATATATATATATATATATATATATATATATATATATATATATATAATTTACTTAAATGAGTTCATATAGATATATAATTAATTAACTAATAAATAAATAAATAAATTAATTAATTAATTAATAATTAATTTATTTATATATTATGACTGTAGGCATATGATATATATTCGATACTAGAGCCTGACGCTTCAGATCTGTAATTTCTTTCTTCATATTTTTTTCGAATTCTTCTCTCGTCAATCTTTCTCCTTCTTTGTTGTTTAACTCTCTTATCTTCTCTTTCGTCTGTTTTATATAATAAAACAAAACACATATTGATATATAGTATTATTTATTATTTATTGTCTATTATCTATTATTTATTATTTATTTATTATTTATTATTTATTATTTATTATTTATTATTTATTATCTATTATCTATTATCTATTATCTATTATCTATTATTTATTATTTATTATTTATTATTTATTATTTATTGTTTATTGTTATTTATTATTTATTATTATATTATTACTATTTATTATTATATTATTATTTATTGCTTATTATTATTTATTATTAGAGGACGCCCACAGACATCAACAAATATAAAATACACAGCAACAAAAACTATTTAAAATATTTCTAAAACAAAGATGCATGCATCTCGCTCTAGCAGCAGCAGCAGCAGCAGCAACAGCAGCAGCAGCAACAGCAGCAACAGCAGCAGCAGCAGCAGCAGCAGCACCTCGTACATCATCACTGACGCATCAAATAAACAACAGATCTGTTTGTAATATGTATAATATATAATAAAAAAGAAGAAAACAAAATCAAAAACAAAATCTTCTACTTACTCTTCTCACAAAATAATCCCGAAAATTTAAATTTTTGAAACTACGCGCCGCACGTATTAATTCCCGCGAAAGATAAACAGCGGAGGGATAAGAGAAATCTGCAAACTTCTTTAATGGCTTCATCCTTACACATGAACTAGCTGCCTTTGTTTGAATTGATGCTGCTGCTGCTCCTGCTGCTGCTGCTCCTGCTGCTGCTGCTGCAGCTGCTGCAGCTGCTGCAGCACCACCACCCATTAAAAAAACGGCGCTAAGCACACACCAACAGCAGCAGCAGCAGCAGCAGCAGCAGCAGCAGCAGCAGGAGCAGCAGCAGTTGTTTGTAGAAGAGATAAAGAGCAGTTGTTATTCGATAATATAAACAGAAGGAGAGATAGAATCTGTAGATGTAAATCACAGAATGTAGATATTTAAATATTATTAGAAGGAGATATGCAACTTATTATCATCAAAGGTGAGATGCGTTAACAGCTCTTCTATGGCTTCGGGTGTCTCGACAGCAGCGCGAAGGAAGATATTGAGTGGCTTCGATCAATAGAATACATAAAATAAACAAAAGAAAACAAACAAATAAAAGAAAATAAAGAAAAAGACGAAGATTGCTCTCTGTGTGCCTCAAGCTCAGAGAAGCACAGCCCCGCATGACAACGAGGGAGTAATAGGAGTAGGGGTGAACGGCAGTCAATTTGTTGTTTTAAAAAGAGAAAAACATATTTTAAATAGTAAATAAAACAAATTTAAATATATATTTATCAAAAATATTCATAAAATAAGGCTAGCACAAGAAGAATCTACAACACACCCTGAAGCTCTACTGACTGCTCGGTATACAGAATTCTTGTCTTCATAACTATTGATGTGTATCTATAACAAGCAAATAAACTAAATAAAAATAAAATAATATCAATAAAAACAATGATATGATTAAAATAATATTGCTGATGTTATTCTGTTTCAGCAAAACATGAAAAGGTGTTGCTGCTCAGGTGTACGTACACCCCGCCATCTTCTGGAGGGGAGGTGTTTATTGCCTTTCTTCTCTAATTTCAAACAGTTTTCAGCTTTCTTTTCTAAATATTGCATTATTTTTAATTATAAACATCAATAAATACAGGATCTTCTCTCTGCAGAAGCCAGAGCCACCCAACCCTTCCCAGCCTCCCGTTACAGCAACTACTACTACTACTACTCAGGAGGAAAACAACAGCAAATGCTGCTTCTACAAGTACTATTCGTGCGTCTACAAGTGTTTTATGGCTTCTATATGTACTATTAAAACCTCTACGTAGGTATTTGCTCGCATCATCCGTCTAGAAGCATATACACCTAAAGCCGACTCTCTTAACTATTCTGAACAGATGGATAGATATTCGGCATTTCAACTTAAGTGGGAGAGAAAGCTATCTGCTGTATGTGTTTGTGTGTATTTAATTTGTTTGTTTGTTTCATTAAACAATTTAATCCTAATAAAGAAAATTCTTAATGAATAAGAAATACTTGAAGACGTTAGATAGAACACTTACAATAATTGAACGCCAAAGAAAGCGCTCAGGCTCCCCATCAAAGAAGCAGCTGCTGCACTCTACAGCAGCAGCAGCAGCAGCAGCAGCAGCAGCAAGCGTGTTGCTGCTGCTGCAAGCTGCCTCAGCTGCAGCAGCAGCAGCAAGAGTGCTGCAGCAGCAGCACGGTGAATAGATAAAGAGTTAAATTAAGATGTATATTTATTTCCCTCTCTTTAGTTATTATATTCATCAACAAGTATATCTTCAAAGTATATAACATTAAAGAGTAGACGAGAAGAAGAGCAAGAACGAAGAAGAGAGACAACAAACAATTATTATTATTATTATTATTATTTATTATTAATATTATGAATATTCATATTATTAATAATAAAATAATTTTATTTCTTCATACTAATTATAAACTATGACGCCTCCTCTCCCTCATCTTCTCCCTGCACCTGTCGTATATACAAAACATTATTACAGCGTATTAACACTTCTCCCAAACTCCCCTTAAAATTTCCTTCTATCCATTCTTCGCTGTTCAGAAGATGAAGATTCATATACTCATCGAAAGACTTCAAATACCCTAAAATACACACAAACACCAGTTTATATATATATATATATATAGATATATATATATAGATAGATAGATATAGATATAGATATAGATATAGATATATATAGATATAGATATAGATATATATAGATATAGATATAGATATATAGAAAGATAGATATAGACACAGATATAGATATACACAATAAATATTGTTGTATAATCTCTCTCTCTCTCTCTCTCTCTCTCTATATATATATATATATATATATATATATATATAGTAATAGATCGCTAGTAATAAACAGTTGTAGGGCTAGAGAATAAAGCATCAAAATACATAACCACCGTGTTGTACTTTTCTGTAAAATAATACAAAAATCGCTTAAAACTATTCTTCATACATATTATATTAAAAAACCCTAAACCCTAAACCCTAAACCCTAAACCCTAAACCCTAAACCCTAAGAGCCTAAACCCTTGATATATAATTACTGTCTCTACATCTCTCCTCTCTATAAAAATAAACAAATAAAATAGAATATATCATACAATCAGAGAAGAAGGAAGACAGCAAACAGCAAAGGAAAGAGAGAGAGGGAGAGAGAATACAAGTATTAAATATAAATATAATAAATAAAATAGAATAAGAAAATAAAAATATAAATAAAATAAAATAAAATAAATATAACACTCACCCTTATACTCCATCCCCCATTTCAGTTTAACCATAACTTGCTTTCCTGTGAGAGAAGTCAAGAAAGGTTTAGGGTTAAGAGGCGCGAGCTGCAAATAAAAAAAGAATAAATATATATATTTTTAAATAAATTAATTATATTTATTGTTTATTTTCTATTTCTTTCAACACAAATATTTGTTTTAAACACGAGGAAAACCCTATGCAAGAAAGGTAGACTTGTTAGGATTCATTGATGATGGGTGAAGCTCACCGACATTCTCGTGGAAAGAAAGCAGAGAAAATAAAAAATGTTTTTATTTAACTTTCTTTTTTGTTTTTCTTTTTATAATTTGAAAGCAAAGATTATCTCAAAAAATACAGAAAGACTACAAGGTAACAAAGCCCCAGCAAGAATGATGGATAGAATGCAGAGGGAAGGGAGGATGGAATCTCGTTCTCTCCTCTCTTTGGATTCAATTAAAGACGTCAATATAAACAAAAAGAATAAATATATGAAAAGAAACACGAGAAAAAACAAACAAAAACAACAACAGAAAGCCACAACATTACTACATGGAGTCCTGGGGGCATGCATGCAACCAGTAGCAGCAGCTGAAATAGCTGCAGCGAGAAGAAGAAGAGAAAGAAGAAGAAAATGGTGTAGAA
This sequence comes from Eimeria praecox, assembly GCA_963920595.1. Taxonomy (NCBI): domain Eukaryota; phylum Apicomplexa; class Conoidasida; order Eucoccidiorida; family Eimeriidae; genus Eimeria; species Eimeria praecox. The sequence continues at coordinate 3,738,948 of OY986946.1, read as the reverse complement.
ACGATAAATTTCTCTTTAATTTATCTTCTTTAATGTTTATTAAATTCAAATATTTCTTTTTATTATCTCATTATACACAAAAAACGAGAGAATATCTCAGTTGCATCGCGGAAACATAAACTTGAATTCCTCTTCTTTGTATCTCTCTTCCGTAAGTTAAATACTTCTTTTTTTGTTTTTTTTCATGAATAATTATACAAATTAAGATATTTATTGAGTCAATAGATCTTTATGAGCCACGCACTTGCTCTTTTAAATGCCAAGATCATATCGTCTTTCCACTCCCGTCATCCTTACATCTGTAGCATATCTTAAAGTTGAATCCTCAGAACTAATCGATTATATGTATTATTATGAGATAATAAAATATATATTTGTATATAAACAGAATTTTTCTCATACTTTCTCTGTTTTTTTGTGCTTTTCACCGCAGTATAAAACCCCCAGCCATCACGTCGTATATATCTATTCTCCTTTGTTTGTTTGTTTTTATTGAATCTTATTATTTCATGAACTTGTGTGTATATCTATGTTTCTAAATCAACAATATAATATAAAGTATAAATATGATTTAAAACATGTTTCTGTATGTGTTTTTTTTCTGTTTCAGGTTGTGTATCCTTTCCAAAATCCAAATCCAAATCCAAATCAAAATCAAAATCTAAATCTAAATATAAATATACAATATAAATAAAAGAAGATGAGACCTATTGGCGGCAGTTCATTTTATTGGTTTCTTCGTCATACACTTCAACAAACTCGGTATAAATATAATCGTTATTCTCGTATATTAGATATGAATTGGGATTTTGCAAGATCATGTATGAATGGTACTCCAAAATTATCGTATGATCCATCAGTAAATCAGTGGATATACACCGTAGATAATGAATTGTGGAATGGATGTGGAGGAATTGTGTGGAGTAATATTTCTATGAATTTTCTTTGGTGGTCATTTTGGGCTTTCTGGATTTATTTCACTTTGGCTAGATGGCATGTTAATGGAAAAATTGATACTTTCAATAAGTGGAAAAGTAATAAAGAAGAATAAAATCTATATTTATATTTATTTATTTATATCTATCTATCTATCTATCTATCTATATATATATATATATATATATATATAAATTGTGAAAGTAATAAAGAAGAATAAAATTTATATATATATATATATATATATATATATATAGAGAGAGAGAGAGAGAGAGAGATTTATCTATTTATACAGATCGAGATTGTTTGAGGTATGGTTAGGGTTAAGTAGTATCTATCTATCTAGCTGTCTATCTAGCTGTCTATCTCTTTCTCTCTCTCTCTCTCTCTCTCTATATATATATATATATATATATATATATAGAGAGAGAGAGAGAGAGAGAGAGAGAGAGATTTGGTTGGTTGTGTGGGTGTTGGTAGATTCGGATTAGTGTGTCTATAGATGTTTCTAGTGATTCATGAGCGCTGAAGAAGACAAATAGAAACACGAGACGCAGGGCTACCAGGCATCCATATATATATATATATATATATATATATATATATATATATATATATATATATATATATATATATATATATATATATGCATTTATATGTATGCAGCAGCGATTGCATGTATATATACAAACGTTCTTCTGTTGTGCATGCATAGACGTATGTAGATTATATATATATATATATATATATATATATATATATATATATATATATAATCTATTATATGCATACTATGTATATATACTATATAATATATATATATATATATATAGAATACATATGATATATACATACTGTATATATAAGATGTAGTATATGTATTCTGTATAAACAATTTATATTATATATTATATATTATATATATAATATATATTACGCATATTATATATATATATATATATATATATATATATATATATATATATATATATATATATATATATATATATATATATATATATATATATATATATATATATATGTACATATTCTACCTTTAACGCATGCACGTCTCCTAAAGACAAAATCTTTCTACGTTTTGTTTGTAAGATGTTAAATAAACAAATACAAATAAATAAGTATTCAAATAAACAACATTTGCTGCTGATGATGTAGTAAGTAGAATTGTTTGAGGGGGGGGGGGGGGAAGGGAAGAAGGAATAGAGGAAGCAGCTTAAATAGAGTTAGTTGAATTATCTTGTCTTAGACTCATTTACTATTTTTTTCGTGTTTTTTTTTGTGTTTGATATATTTGTTATATTTTTATTTATTATTTATTTATTATATTTAGATATGTTGAGCTGTAGATGCACTTATTCTCTCTTATCAAATAGTATATATATATATATATATATATATATATATATATATATATATATATATATATATGCAACATCATAGAAGAAACCTCTCCTATTATTAATTATTATTTCTATCGGAAAAATTATATTTGATGGAAGAGAGGGCTTCTCACTGCATGCATTAATATTGTATATTTTATATACATTTTCTCTCTTATTTAGAATAATAAAGAGAGAAAATAAAACAAAAAATATAAAAGAAGATAGAAAACTACAGAACAGCTTGCGGTGTCTATCTATCTATGTTTCTCTACTATTTGCAGTGTAGTGTATATACACCCCATGTCTATAATAATGAGAGGATTAATTGGATGAATATTATTAAAAAATCAAAATAAACTGTAAAATAATTAAATAAATTTTATTAAAACAGAAAATTTAACACATATTCTCCTCGTTTATATTTTTATTAGATGTGTAGACACAGCGAAATACGCGCGAGTACAGAAGAGAAAGCAAGATGTTTCTTGTTTATTTTCTTCAGAATTACATTTCTAAAAACAATAAATGTTTTATTTAATTAAATAAATTATTATTTTAGGGTTTTTTTACAGTTTTTCGCGCCTATCTCACTCCGAGCCACAGATCTGCTAGCTACGCATTCCCCCCCCCCCCCCCCCCCTTCACCCTCAAGCAGAACACGAGAAGAAATGCGAGAAAAAGCCTGCAATTTAAAGATTATTAGGCTTTAAAAGAAGATAAAGATGTTTTATTTAAAAATATATTTTATAATGATGTTTTATTTGAACATTATTCCTTAATATTTCCCCCCTATTAATCCCTCATCGTTTCTGTTGACTGGCGGTGGGGTGTATGTACAGCAGCCAACAAGACATTTTAAATAATTAATAAAATAAACTTAAAAACAAACGCAGCTATGTTTTAAATATTTTAGATTTTCTAATTTAATATATTTAAAAGATAATTAATACTGTTTTACTTTCCCTTCTATATTTTGGGGGCTCTCCGCTGTTTATTGCTCTGCATGCATATTGAGAGCTGCCTATACACCTGAAGCTACTTAAACAAAATTCGATATCAATAAATAAAAGAACTTAGTATTAATTTCATATTTATTTTATTATTTAGAAGAGAGGATGAGGGGGAGGGGTATGGGGAGGAGGTCAAGGAGTAAAGGCAAGGGTGTGGGGGTTTAGGGTTTAGGGTTTAGGGTTTAGGGTTTACAGAAACAAATACTATTTCTGTAAACGTTAAGAAGAGAATATCATGAAGTTGAAATGCTGCAACAGGGGGAAGGGAGTATATATATGTATGGCTGGCTTCAGAGGCTGAGACTATGGAGGACTAAGCAAGTAATATATAATAATAATAATAAATAATAATAATAAATAATAATAATAATAATGTACGTTCTAAATACTAAAGAATATAACACGAGAGCATCAAGAAAAAAAAGAATTATCTGTGCATGCATTTGGGGCTGTCTTGCTGCTGCTGCTGCTGCTGCTGCTGCTGCAGCAGCAGCAGCAGCAAATATTTCTACATAATGAAAGCGTGTCTCTGGCGTTTGAATAGAGATAAGAAGTTTGTTATATAGGAATAAGAATAGTGAGAAATTAAATAATTTAGGAGATATATAAAAATATTGTTTTTATTTTATTTTCTTGATGTTTAAACAGAAACAAACAAACAAAATATATAATGTGGGGATCGACTCCCCCCCCGCCCCCACCCCCCTAAGCATGCATGAATACTCCTCCTATTTATATATTTTTCTTGTTTTTTCTGGTTTTAATGTGTATAAAAATATAAATAAAAATAAATAAAACAAAAAAATAAACAAATTAAACATAAAACAAAAAAAAATAGAACGTAAAAGCCTCAAATTTTATACTAGCGCAGGCAACAATAGGGCTGATTTCTTCATAAGAAGATAAATAAAACAAGAAATAAAGATATAATTAAAATATAAATAGCATTTTCTGTTAATATTATAATAAAAATAAATAAAAAAGAATATATAAACAATAAATATTTAATTTAATTATACAATTATATCCTGTAGCACACACACACAAGCCCGAGGCAGCGAGGTGCTTATTCATGCAAGACCAGACCATAGTATTATGATATGTTGATATCTGTTGAAAGCGTAATAATTGTTAATTTTGTTTAATTTTTTGTTATTTATTTTATTTTTAATATTTAAAATATATTTAAATCAATATATTTAAAGAAATCTAAGATATAATATCAACAATTGTTACTAGGCTTCACCGCGTCTCTCTCCCTATAGATATATATATATGGGTGGGACTCCTCGTGCGGTGTATATACACCCGAGGCTTCTCCTCATATCAAATAAAACATATTTTGTTTTTTTCTTTCATTCTTTTCTTTAAATAATATTGGATATAAGTTTTTTTAGGCTTTTATCCTCCATAGATATCAAAGAATATAAGCTAGAGAGCACAGCTGTGGCTTGTTGGTTTCTCTCTCTCTCTTTCTTCGGGAGAGGGGGGGGGGGGGGGAGAGAGGGTTTGTGCTTTCTTTCATATCTTTGATATTAGAGATATATTATTATATGTTTATATTAAATTATTTAATTGTTTTCTATAATTTGGGTTTATAATATTTATGAGGTCTTTCTTCTTTAGTTTTCATTCTTTTCTTATATCTACCAAAGTATATATATATATATATATATATATATATATATATGTATATATATCTAAAACATCTTTGTTTTATATATTTTGTTTTTTAAACATAGATGATCCAATATATATATCTGAAGATAAACTATAATTAATATACAATACTATCAATATATTTAGAAAGAGGAGAGAAGAGGCTCCCGAAGCGGCAGAAAGATAAAACAAATAAATTATAAATATTAAGAACAACACTGTCGACGATGAATATATCAGAGAAGCCTCAATCCTTTCGTGAAGATGCTCTACAGAGCTCTAGGGTGTATATACACCCCAAATTATTAAACAATATAGATAATAATGATGCTGTTAGTACTTCATTTGATATGAACTCCAATATCTTTTTAAATACTATTAATAACCCGAAGAGGTTATCCAAAACAAACAAACATCCTCTCTCCAATATAACTTTATCTCTTATTATTATTACATCGATCTTAACATTTCTTGTTCTTAGATGTTTTAGAACCCCTCGTTTTAATGAGACTTCTTCTTATGAAGGGGGGGGGCCCCTAGGGGCCCCATCATCAAGGAGGGGGGCCCCCAGGGGGGCCCCCAGGCGACTGGCAGGCGAGGGGCCCCCCCCTCCTCTTGAGCATATGTCTATCTGTCTCTCAGGTGATGAGGACGGTGAAGAAGGTGTTGATGTAGATATGGTGAGTGTGCGAGGGAGTGTCTCTGAAGAACACGGAGGACAAACATCGCAGGATATACTGCAGCAGCAGCGGCAGCAACAGCAGCAGCAGCAGCAGCAACAGCAAGAACAGCAGTGGCAACAACAGCAACACCAAGGACCGCAACAGCAACAACAGCAGCAAGAACAACAGCAGCAGCAACAACAACAGCAACAGCAGCAGCAACAACAACAGCAACAGCAGCAGCAACAGCAGCAGGAACAACAACAGCAACAGCAACAGCAGGAGGAGCAACAAGACGACGATGAGGAATTGTTTTTGACGGCCTCTTCGGGTAGTTGGTCTGGAGCAGAGGTTGTTAGTGAAGATATAGACAGTGGGGGGCCCGTGTGGGGCCCCCCCTCGGGTGTATCTACACCCCAGCAGTCTGCTGCTGCTGGCCCTTCTCCTTACTGGGCTGTACAGACAGCTGGAGGAACTCATCCTACCTTTTTCATTGGAGACGGCCCGCGTCCATCAGGGGAACCAGATGCAGCTGCCTCAGCAGCAGCAGCACAAACAGCAGCAGCAGCACAAACAGCAACAGCAGCACAAACAGCAGCAGCAGCACAAACAGCAGCAGCAGCACAAGCAGCAGCAGCAGCACAAGCAGCAGCAGCAGCACAGGCAGCACCACCACCTCCACAAACAGCAGCAGTAGCACAAACAGCAGCAGCAGCACAAGCAGCAGCAGCACAGGCAGCAGCAGCAGCACAAGCAGCAACAGCAGCACAAGCAGCACCACCACCACAAACAGCAGCAGCAGCACAAGCAGCAGCAGCAGCACAAGCAGCAGCAGCAGCGCAAGCAGCAGCAGCAGCACAAGCAGCAGCAGCAGCACAAGCAGCACAAGCAGCAGCAGCAGCACCCCCTTCTCCTGGTTTTCCTTCTCTTCCTCTGTTTATGGGGATGCAGTATCATAATCCTCATGGCCCAGGTGTCTATACACCCGAGAGCGATAGAGATAGTGGGGGAGATATGCAGCAACCTGCTGCAGCAGCAACAGGACAAACTCCCCAACGAGGGCCCCACACTCAGAAGGTGCCGACAGCATTTGCTGCTGCTGTAGCAGCAGGAGTAAATGCAAGGAATAGCAATGGTAGAGGGGCCCGTAGAGGAGGGAGGCTGCCTGTGCCAGCGATGTCAGCTAGAGGCAGGGGAGCTCGTGGTGCTACTTCTGTCGTTGCTGCTGCTGCTTCTCGTGGCGGTGCTGCTCCTCGTGGCGGTGCTGCTCCTCGTGGTGCTGCAACAGCGGCAACAACAACAACAGCAACAACAACAGCAGCAGCAGCAGCAGAACCTGCTGCTGTTGCTGCTGCTGCTGCTGCACAGGGGGCTGGTAGAGGGGCCCCAGCTTGGTCTCCTGGTCCGGGGTTTAGCGATCCGTTCGCTGCTTTGGGTTCGCCCTTTCAAGCAGCAGTGAGAGGAAATACAAGAGGAAGAGACAGGGGGGGTACTCTACGTATACCTGCAGGTGTATATACACCTTGGGGCGGTAGAGGAGGGCATCAGCATCTGCAGCAACAGCAACAGCAACAGCAGCAGCAGCGAGGTGGGGAGGAGGCTGCAGCAGGAGAAGCAGGAAGGGTTGATGTGGGGGGCCCCTCCATACCTACTCATCCTATCAGTATACCGAGGGGCCCCTACCGAGCCCCAGTGAGGGGGAGAGGCAGCAGAGGGGCGATCAGATGCCCTGTGATAGTAAGAACAGCACCAGGGGCAGGAGCAGCAGCAGCAGCAGCAGTTGCAGCAGCAGCAGCAGCAAGGGGTGCCCCTGGATTTGCTTATCCTGGCGCAGGAGCGGCTGCTTCAGCTGCACGTGGTGCTGCTCCTCCTGCTGCTGTTGCTGCTCCGGCTGCTGCTGCCTCTCCCGCTGGTGTCGGACATGCTACTGCTGCAGCTTCCGCAGCAGCAGCAGCAGCAGCAAGAGCTGCTGCTCCTGCTGCTGCTGCTCCATCAGCTGTTGCTGTTACGTCTAACGGTGAGCCAAGGGGCTGGACTGTGGGGGGATGGGGGGTACAGCAGCAGCAGCGGCCTCCTCCTCCTCCCGCCCCTAGTAGAATCCCTGTTGCTTTGGCTACTCGAGGTGTTGGAGGTAGTCACGGTCTTCCTGCTGCAGCAGCTGGGCCTCCAGCATATGGGCCTGCAGCATATGGTGGTGCTGCTGCTGCTGGCGGTGCTGCTGCTGCTGGCGGTGCTGCTGCTGATGGGGGTGCTGCTGCATCGGGGTACGGTGGTGCCGGCCGTCGACCGGTTATTGTTATTGTTCCTGGAGGTGGTGCGCCTGGTGATGCAGCAGCAGCAGCACCAGCAGCAGCACCAGCAGCACCACCAGCAGCAGCTCCAGCAGCAGCACCAGCAGCAGCAGCAGGCTCTGCTGCTGCTGCTGCGGGTTCTTCTGGCCAATCCAAGAGACCTGACACTCCAATATTCTTCAAATTCCCGTGGAGGAGGGGTGACGGTCGGAGTGTTATGGCAACAGTAGCAAAGTATGAAAGTGGAGAAGGGGGGTCTGCTGCTGCTGGTGCTGCTGCTGCTCCTGCTGCTGCTGGCAAGCACACAGGGGCACAACAGCCAAGACAAAAGCATCAAGGGAAGGATGGGGCCTCTGATAGTGCATCAAAATTGAGAGGACGTAGAGGCACACGGGGACAGACTGCTGCAGGCCGTTCTGCTACTGCTGCTGCTTCTACTGCTGCAGGAGGGAAGCGCGGCAGCAAAACATCTAAGGGAGCGTCTACGTCTAGAACAAAGAACGCAGGAGCTGCTGCTGCTGGCAGAGGAGGGTCCTCCTCTACGAAGCGAAGAGAAGGTGAAGCAACAAGAAATGAAGAAGGCGCAAGACCTGCTCACTATCCTGTCATCACGCTATTAGATCCATTGTCTGGTTGGAAGGCAAAGGGACTTGACAGTGCGATGATTTTTAGAGAAAAAATCGAAAGGAAACATCAAGTAGGCCAATTGCTTGATGCAGATTGGCAGCAACAAAAGGAGGACTACAAGAGACGTGGAATTGATCTTGACTTCTATAGGCCTGGTGACTGGAGCGATGACGACGTGTTCTTCCCTCCGGAAGAGAGTGAAGATGAAGAAGATGATGATGATGAGGAGTATTACTAGTAGTGGAAGTTGGTGTTAAAATGCTTCTTTTGGGTTTATGGTTTATGGTTTATATTCTGTGTTTTTTATATGAGTGATAATGCCTTGGGGTTGTTCCTTGAGAGCGGGCGCAAAGATCGCCAGACCGAGGAAAGCCTAAAGGTAATATTATTATTATTATTATTATGTTGATGTTTATGATTATGATTGTGTTTATGATTGTTATTATTATTATTATTATTATATTTTGAATAAATTACGGAAGAAGAGACGAAAGTTTGTCGAGTTTCTTCGTGTTTGCAGTTGATCTCATGATCTCATCATCGTTCAAGTTCAAGTTCAAGTTCAACTCCGTCATTGCAGATATCTGCATCTGCAGATATTCTGCAAGAAGGGAGAATAAATATAAAAGATAAAATCTTTGTGAAAATATTGAATTCATGATGTTTAAACAATTCTTTTTACTTTTATGAATGTTTACTTGCAGCGTACTTGGATTATACTCACTGTTTCATTCCATGATGTGGCCATACACCCCAACGATCGATGAAGAATGTGATGTTGAATTATATAAACTTCCTGTATATTAATTATTATAAGGGAAGTATCATGGATCTGAGGGTCCATTTAATTCTTTTCATATTCTTTCATGCTTTTGTTCATGTTTTAAATGAATGTGGATTTAATACAGCTTTTTCAGAGACTATATGTAGCTTTACTTCTTCTCGTTTCTATTGTTTCCGCTGCACGGCGCAGATCGCTGAGACGCTGCGGATACACCCGAACGAAAAGAAGGAAAGCTAGGTCAAGTGTGGTTTATCTGTCAACATTTTGCTTGATATTATTATTTTATTTAAGTAGAGGTGGTGTTGATGTCTATAGACTGTATAATCAGGTTGTAGTTGTGCAGGCGAGTCTTTTAGATATACTACTAGCACGGCGGATTCCCTTATTCACTTGTAAGCTATTCTTAGTTTCTGTTGTACCGAAACAATTTATATTTTCTCAGATAGCTACAATAAACACTTCTGCATCAGCTTCTTCATTTGAAAGAATAGTAAGAACCCTCTACCAGATGTTTCTCCAGATCTTTGTTGAACAGTACACACAGCAACTACAATTAACAGCTTGTATAGCAGATTCGAATATTTGCAACGTGAATAAACGTTTCAGCTTTCCTCTAGTTGAGAGGATTAGTTTGTATGTTCTACAGTGTATGTACAACACCTGAAGAGAAGAAACGCTAACAGCAATAGGCTTCTGACTCAGTAGTTATATACGGAAGCGAAAGAAACTTGTGCATGCACAAGTTGCAGCATTTAAATCAAACCCTATGGCTCCTACTTTGAGGTGTATATACACCTCAATATGAAAAGAAGTAGGAGACTTGGACTTGAATAATTGATTGTCTGTTTATTTACAATTACTGCAAAATATCTTCAAAGAAAACAACGAAAAGAAGGAAGAAAGAAGTATATATTACGTTTAAAATGTAAAGTATATATATATATATATATATTATATATATATATATATATATATATATATATATATATATATATATATATATATATATATATAATGCATGCATGCATTATATATATATTTATCTATTCGCTGCTTTTTTTCTGTATTTTTTTTTTAGATTTTTTGGTATTTTATGTAATCTTCTTTCTTTATTCATTTCTTTTACTTTCTTCTTCCATTCTTTCCGACTAATCCCCTCAGGTATTTTACCCGTAAACTTTATATTTTCTTCTTCTTCTTTTTCTTCTTTTTCTTCTTTCTCTTTTTTCTTTCTTGTATCTCTCTTACTCCTTCTCCTTCTCTTGCTTTCATCACTACTATCTGCTTCGGATGCACTGTTCTCTGTGTCTTCCCCGCTGCTGCTGCTGCTTCCGCTGCTGCTGCTGCTGCCACTGCCACTGTCACTGCCACTGCCGCTGCTGCTGCTGCTGCTGCTGCGGGTACGGGGATTATGAACAAGATCGTGCAGCAGCAGCAAAGCTTTATCGTAAGGCAGCTCTACTCCCTTCGCATATCTATCTAACGCCGCCAAGTCAGAAACATCATGAAGAGTTGAGGGAATCCAACTCTGAAGAAACACAGCATCTTCTACCTGCTGCTGATCTGTTAGGGAACATCTGCTGCTGTTGCTGCTGCTGTTCCGGCTGCTGCTGCTGCTGCTGCTCCGGCTGCTGCTGCGCCTCCTGCTGCCGCCTGCAGCCAACGTCGTATCGTCTTCTTCTTTTTCTTCTTCTTCTTCTCCTTCTTCTCCTTCTTCTTCTTCTCCTTGTTTTTCTTTTTCTTCTTCTTCTTCTCGTTTCTCTGAGCCTTCAGAACGTAGCATCAAATACTCAGCTAGTGCCTCCTGCATGCGAACATCCATGCTGCTGCTTGCTCCTCCATCCCGTTCCTGCTGCTGCTGCTGCTGCTGCTGCTGGTGCTGCTGCTGCTGCTGCTGCTGCTTCTGCTGGAGGATATGTTTGAGCTGTTGTGGGAGTTCCGCCCTAACGACAAATTCAAATAATTCTCGAACAGAAAAAAGATGAAAAGAAGAAAAGAAAGGAGAAGACCTACGAAGGTAAGGAGGGAAGGCCTGCCATCTCTCCCTCGTCTTGTTGCAGTCTACACTGCAGCAGCAGACCCCACTACTACTACTGCTGCTGCTGCTGCTGCTACTGCTGCTGCTGCTGCTGCTTGGGGCGCATGCATGCATGCATCTAGTAAAGAATGTTGTGGCGTTGCTGCAGTCTCTCTTAAGAAAATCAAGAGCTTGAGGATGATAGCGTTCTACAGCTTGGCTAACATCAATAATATATATTTGTTGTTTATAATATAATAAATTATATTCACTGAAATCGCCATGCACAGAACGACAGCGTTGATAGAGACACCGCAGCAGCAGCACCATCTGTATATACAGCAGACGCCAGCCTGCAGCTATCTGAGCAGCAGCATCATACCAGCTGCAGCTGCTGCAGCAGCAGCAGCAGCTCCGTGATGCTGCAGCAGCAAATCCTCGGGATATACGCAGCAAATCTTTTAAACGCGGCGCAGCAAAATAAGAAAGAAGAGAAGAATCAAAAGGGAAGGAAAAGCTGCCTGTACACCACAATTCCTCTTGAGGATTGGCTGCTGCTGCTGCTGCTGCTGCTGCTGTTGTTGTTGTTGTTTTTTCTTTCTCCTTGCCTCTTGCTTCCTCTGTCTCTGTCTCTGTCTCTGTTTCTGTCTCTGTCTCTGTTTCTGTCTCTGTCTCTCTATCATCTTTGCTTACGACTTCTTCTTCTTCTTCTTCTTCTTCTTCTTCTGCTTCGCGTTTCTCTACAGCATTTTCTGCTCCTCCGCACCCACCACCGTCCCTGTTGCTGCTGCTGCTGCTGTTGCTGCTGCTGTTGCTGCTGCTGCTGCTGCTGCTGTATGTTGCACTGCCTACGAACTGCATCAGCACTACATTGCTTTTGCATGCAACAGGCAGAGGACAGGGGATGCCTGCTGCAGCAAAGCGTAGTAAGTTTCTGTATTCTTTCAAAGCCCACACCGCCACCATCTTCCTAGGATTACGATTGCTGCAGCAGAAGCAGCAGCAGCAGCAGCAGTAGCAGCAGCAGCAGCAGCAGCAAAAGGAGAAGCAGCAGAAGCACAGCACAAGAAAAAGTAGAAAATGAAAGACACAAAGAAACACAAAGTGTATGCACATCCGAGTGTAGCAGCAGCAGCAGCAGCAACAGCAGCAGCAGCAGCAGCAAAATAAACTTATACGGAAAGGCCCTTCTTCTCTAACACTAGCCAGCAGCAACACCACCAACAGCAACAGCACCAGCAGCACCACCAGCAGCAACAGCACCACCAGCAGCAGCACCACCAGGAGTAGCAGCAGCAGCAGCAACAGCAGCAACAGCAGCAGCAGCAGCAGCATCCCGGTACCGTGAGTATGCGTGTTCAAATCTGAAATCTCCCTGTACGTATCTACTTCGATCTTTAAATGATAATATCGACGTTCTGTATACTTTTAGAGCAAATGCCACCAAACACTCCCCCGCTGTCTGCTGCTGCTGCTGCTGCTGTTGCTGCTGCTGCTGCTGCTGGTCCTGCTGCTGCTGATCCTGCTGCTGCTGATCCTGCTGCTGCTGTGTTTCTCTCTCCCCAAGAGCAAAGTATACGTTCGCCTCCTTTCCACAGCTAATCGCCCCGAAGACCTTCCTTACTCCTGCTGTTCTACTGACAGACTTTATATGCCGCAGTGTACGTCCATCTAACACTTGCTCAACAGTATATCTACTATCTCGAGTTAAACCCAACCCCCCCTTCTTATCCCTCCTCCTGGGGGCCCCCCCTGAAACTGGGGGGGCCCCTGCAGACTCGGGGGCCCCCGAGGGCTGGTGGGACCCCGAAGACTGGGGGACCCCTTCAGTCTGGGGGCCCCCTACAGCCTTGGGGCCCCCCGAAGCTTGGGGGCCCCCCGAAGACGGGGGGCCCCCAGACGTCTGGGGGCCCCCGGTAGTGTGGGGGCCCCCCGAAGGTGTTGTGTAAGTCATTGGGGTGTACAGACGGCAGCTCTCTACGAAGAATTCAGCTTTATTAAACAGCAACAGAAGAAGATAAAATCAAAAGTAATAAACTACAAAAAAATAAAAAAGAGTTTTTAAATAATGTTAACTGCCTCTCAATGTATCGATAGGCAGCAACTGCATGCAGCACGGGGGGCCCCCCGTCCCCCCACAGCAACAGGGGGGGCCCCTCTGTTGAGTTAGAACCTTCGGGTTTTAATGTATTGTCTTCCCTTTGCTTTTGTTTTTTATTTTTATTTTTATTATTTAAAAAACTGAAGAAGAAGAGGATATACAGCAGGGCTCATAACTCCCTCCTAGGCAGAGCTGCTGGGGTCGCGGTCATCTAGCAGCAGCAGCAGCAGCAATAGCAGCAGCAGCAGCAACAGCAGCAGCAGCAGCAGCAACAGCAGCAGCAGCAGCAGCAACAGCAGCAGCAGCAGCAACAGCAGCAGCAGCAGCAGCAGCAGCAACAGCAGCAGCAGCAGCAACAGCAGCAGCAGCAGCAATGGGTGTGAAAGCCGCACCGGCAGCAGCACCAACAGCAGAGGAGCCCCTCGAGGGCTCCTGTAAGCGCAGAAGTAGCAGCAGCAGCAGCAGCAGCAGCAGCTCTGATGCTGCTGATTTGTTTGTTGCTGCAACCCACTGGCAGCACCAACTCAATTTGCTGTTGAATTTAGTCCCCTACGAGGCAAACCAACAGCAGCAGCAGGACCAGGAGCAAGAGCAGCAGCAGCAGCAGCAGCAGCAGCGGCGGCAGCAGACGAAAGGACAGATTCGTAGGGTTAAGCAGACAGCAAGATACAGCTTAGGGTGTATGCTCCCCTCAACAGCTCAGGAGGATGCTGCTGCAGCAAGAGAGGAGAAGCTGAGACAGTTGCTGCTGCGGAAGCAGCAACAAGGCAGCAAGAAGCGACAGCAGCAGCAGCAGCAGCAGCAGCAGCAACAGCAGAAGCGTGAGGGCCCCACAACCCGAGAAGAACTGCTGCAGCGGCTGCATGCAAAAATTGAATCCTTAAAACATCAGTCAGGCCATAAAAAAAACAAAACAGCTGCTGCACATACACCCGACCACCACCAGCAGCAGCAGCAGCAGCAGCAGAAACAGAAGCAGAAGCAGAAACAGAAACAGCAGAAGAGAAAACGACAAGAGAATGAACAGCAGCAGCAGCAGCAACGCGACGACGAGCAGCAGCAGCAGCAACAGCAGCAGCAGCAGCGAAAGTCAAAGAAAGCCAAACAAGACACTTCTTCATCTTCTACAGCAGCAGCAGCAGCAGCAGCAGCAGCAGACACACCAGCAGCAGCAGCAGCAGCAGACACAGCAGCAGCAAAAGAAGAGTTTGCATTTTCTGTTTTAGATAGAGGAGAGAAGATTCCTAAAGCGCTGAAGCATGGAAGGAAAGGAGATAAACAACGAAAAATACAAAGAGCTATCAAGTCAGCCTAGGGTTTAGGGTTTAGGGTTTAGGGTTTAGGGTTTAGGGTTTAGGGTTTAGGGTTTAGGGTTTACGGGAAGCAATCTGTTGGCAGGATATATTATTATTTATCGCTGTTGACAGAGCAGCAGCTGCTGCTGCTGTTGCTGCTGCTGCTGTTGCTGCTGCTGCTGCTGTTGTTGCTGCTGCTGCTGCTGTTGCTTCTTCTGCTGCTGTTGCTTCTTCTGCTGCTGTTGCTTCTGTTGGACTGTTAGCTGCTGCACTCCCCTCTAACTCTATGACCGACCCTTTGCTGCCGCTGCTGCTGCCGCTGCTGCTGCTGCCGCTGCTGCTGCTGCTGCTGCTGCTGCTGCTGCTACAGAGAG
>OY986946.1:3713789-3718789 GCA_963920595.1 Eimeria praecox | reverse complement strand
ATTAATTATTAATAATTTATTATAAACACTTAATATAACAATTTATTATAAACAATTGTATATAAACAATTTATTATAAATAATCTAAATTTATTATAAACCATTAATTATTAATATATAAATATATATAATTGTAAACAATTATAAAACAATTATAATTTATTATAAATAATTATTATAAATAATTTATTAGAAATATTTATTATAAATAATTTATTATAAACAATTATAAACAATTAACCCTAAACCCTAATAAACCCTAAAACCCTAAACCCTAAAATCCTAAATCCTAAACCCTAACCCTTAACCCTAAAGTTGTCTTATAACCCTGTATAACCCTAAACCACAAACCCTAAACCTAAACCCTAAACTGTTCTTATAAACCTAAACCACAAACCCTAGGTTTTCTATTATAACCCTAACCTAAACCACAAATTATCCTAAACCTAAACCACACATAACCCTAAATACTAAACCCTAGATAATCCTAAATAACCCTAAACCCTAAACCCTAAACCCTAAACCCTAGACCCTAACCCTAATCATAAACCCTAGAGATGAGATGTGAAACATGTAGAGGGTTTATCGAGAAATACATATTCAGACACTCACAGAGACACCTCATATAAACCCTAAACCCTAAACCCTAAACCCTAAACCCTAAACCCTAAACCCTAGACCCTAAACCCCAAGCCCTAAACCCTAACTAACCCTAACTACCCCTAACTACGCCTAACCCCTAAATAACCCTAAATAGCCCTAAACAACCCTAAATAACCCTAAACCCTAAACCCTAACCCCTAACCCCTAAACCCTAATATACTTTCTTCATCGTAGGGTTGTATAGATGGATCTGTTAGATCTTCAACTCCCCACGTGCGTATATCTGCTTGGCTTTGAAAGAAATTTGTAGGAAAGAGAAACGGCAGTGTACTCTGCTGTCTGTACACCCGAGAGGGGCCACTACTATGCATACTCTGTATCTTCGATACAGAGCCATCCTTGCTGCTGCTGCTGCTGCTGCTGCTGCTGTTGCTGCTGCTGCTGCTGTTGTTTGCATGCGAATCGCTGAAATGCGCGCTGCGGGAAGAAGACAAAGAAGATTTGACGCCATCAGAGCCTGCTGCTGCTGCTGCTGCTGCTCCTGCTGCTGCTGCTGCTGCTGCTGCTGCTGCTGCTGCTGTAGGAGATGCAGCAGCAGAACGAGGAGTCTGAGAGGGAGAGGTTTTACTCGGGGTACCTTTAGCTGCTGCTGCTGTTGCTGCTGCTGCTCCTGCTGCTGCTGCTGCTGCTGCTGCAGGTGCTGCTGCAGCAGCACGAGTTGCTGCAGCAGCAGGGGAGGAGTTGCTCTCCTCTCTAGAAGTAGAAGAAGATTTAGATTTAGACATCGCGGATATTAGATATACCTGAGAGAAATTAATAAAAACACAGAAAGAAGGTAAAGCAGCAGCAAGAAGATTGTTTCGGCTGCTGTTGCTGCTGCTGCTGCTGCTGTTGCTGCTGCTGCTGTTGCTGCTGCTGCTGCTGGTGTCGCTGGTGGTGTTCTAGGGCCCCTGAACGCACTTAACAGGTTTTTAGGGTTTGTTTTGAGTGTATAGGATTAAATATAACAAATGTATTGTCTAAAAACTCACAAATAAAACACAGAAGCTCGGGTGTATGTACAGTGCTAGCGAGAAGGCGGCAGCAGCAGAAGAAGCGAGGCGGCGGCGGGATGAATACAACGAGTTTAGGGTCAAATAATATATAAATTAGGATAATAAAAAGGAGAAAAAGAATAATATGAAGGGAATCTGCATTTAAATAATATAAAATATACAATAAACAACACAAACAAATCGCCTCACTCTCCTCTATCAACTAGCTACGAAGAGCAGCAGCAGCAGCTGCTGCTGCTGCTGCTGCTGTACAGCAGCAGCAGCTTTTCTGATCTTTAGAGAAGAAGATAAATAATATTATTTATATCAATTTAAATAAAATAAAGGATTTAGTTTATTTTAAATTATTTTTTTATATATTTTAATATTATTTTATAGAGAAATAGACAATATAAACATAATATAATCTCTAGGTATAGTGATAGCCGACGGCGGTGGTTGCATACAGCAAACAGCAATATATATTTGGGGTGTATATGCAGCTCTAAATATAAATTTTTATATTTTATATAATTTTAAAACATTCTTTTATTAATATTAATATTGTATTAAACCCTAAGAAGATATATTTATTGCTATTTATCCCCGTATACACTCCAATCAAAGCCAGCGTGTCTGCATCATGCTGCAACTTCTTTATTCTATATACTTCTTAAGATCATAATATTTTATTTATTTTTATTATTTGTTTCTTCTTCTTAATATCTTTCTTTTAATTATTTGTTGTGACGGACTTTGGCTGCGGTGTACATACACCTCATTTCATTTGCTGCTCTTTCGTACCCCTCCTACTGTTGCTGCTGCTGCTGCTGCTGCTGCTGCTACTACGGCTGCTGCAGCAGCAGCTGCTTTTCGTTTCTTTCTTGTTGGGTCCTGCTCCTCCTGCTGCAGCTGCTGCTGCTCTTGCTGCTGCTGCTGCTGCTGCTCTTGCTGCTGCTGCTGCTGCTGCTGCTGCTGCTTTGAAAATGTTTGAATTAAGTGATGGCGTCGATGCTCTCATTAAAACAACATCAGATCTTTCTCTACTTACGCTTGTCTTCAGCGCTTGTATTTGGGTGTACATACACCAGAAAATATCTCCTACACTCCCTAAATTATTTCTACCTGCTGCTGCATGGGCAGAACATAGACGCAAAATGCTGCTGTACAAGCAGCAGCAGCAGCAGCAGCAGCAGCAACAGCAGCAGCAGCAGCAGCAGCAGGAGCAGCAGCAGCAGGAGCAGCAGCAGATATCCACCAGGGAGGAGACAGTAGCTGTAGAGCGCAGGCCGAAGCGGCGTTCTCTGCAGCAACAACAACGAGCAGCAGCCCCAGCAGGAGCAGCAACAGCAGCAGCAGCAGCAGCAACAGCAGCAGCAGCAACAGCAGCAGCAGCAGCAGCAGCAGGACCAAGCCCTCGGGATTTGAGGGTGTATTATGTTTCTGCTAGAGCAAACACTACAGCGTTAGTCCACGCATTAATTGTTATACCTGCAGCAGCAGCAGTAGCTGCAGCAACTATGAAGAAAGCTAGTATAGAAGCAGCAGCAGCAGCAGCAGCAGCAGCAGCAGCAGCAGGAGATACAGCAGCAGCACAACCTCAAGCATCAAATCTTCTACAAACACCACAATTTATATTGTGGGGATGGGCGAACACAGATGCTTTCTATAACCACAATAGCTTCCTACTTGATGTTCTAGGTAAACCCTAAACCCTAAACCCTAAACCCTAAACCCTAGAAAACCCTAAACCCTAGAAAACCCTAAACCCTAGAAAACCCTAAACCCTAGAAAACCCTAAACCCTAAACCCTAACCCCTCCATATCTGTCTTGGTTCATCAAATTAAATTGTTCTGAGCTCTTCCCTCTCCCCTTCTTTCGTGTATTCGCCTCTAGAATAAACTAGGGTATACTAGGGTTTAGTTTATCCTAGGGTTTAGGGTATACTAGGGTTTAGTTTATCCTAGGGTTTAGGGTTTACTAGGGTTTAGGGTATACTAGGGTTTAGGGTTTACTAGGGTTTATTGTTTGTGTTCAGCATATTTAATGGGCGGATATTTTTTATGGGATTTGTTTGAGTGTATAAAGAACAGAGACACACACTCTCTCGCCTTCCTGCTTCATTCTATTTTATCTTTGTTTGCTATGATTTCGTATCTTCTAAACCCTACAGGCAGAATGACAGGTCTAACATAAACCCTAAACCCTAAACCCTAAACCCTACAAAAACCCGAAACCCTAAACCCTACATAAACCCGAAACCCTAAACCCTACATAAACCCGAAACCCTAAACCCTAGATAAACCCTAAACCCTAAACCCTAGATAAACATAAACCATAGATAAACATAAACCCTAGATAAACCCTAAACCCTAAACCCTAGAATAACATAAACCCTAAACCCTAGATAAACCCTAAACCCTAAACCCTAGATAAACATAAACCCTAGATAGACCTAAACCATAGATAAACCTAAAGCCTAAACCCTAGATAAACCCTAAACCCTAGTGTAGATCTTGTTGTCTTGGATTCTTCATGGGGTAGAAGGCATACAAAACTTTCTCTCTCTTTGTCTATCTCTCTCTGTCTCTCTCTGTCTCTCTCTGTCTCTCTCTGTCTCTCTCTGTCTCTCTCTTCTCTCTCTTCTCTCTCTTCTCTCTCTTCTCTCTCTTCTCTCTCTGTCTCTCTGTCTCTCTCTCTCTCTCTGTGTCTCTCCCTCTCTCTGTCTCTCTGTCTCTCTCACTCTCTGTCTCTCCCTGTCTCTGTCTCTGTCTCTTTTGTTTCTGCTTTTTATTTTCAATTATTTATTTATTTGTTTCTTTCTCCTCTTGTCTTTGTGTTTGTTGTTTATTATTTATTTATTTTTATTTATTTATTTTTATTTATTTATTATCATTTATTCCTCTGTCTTTCTCTGTCGTTTGTTTTGTATTTGTATCTTTATATTTATTTCTTCTTTTTATTATTTTTATTAGTATTTATATTCCTCTCTTTGTTTTCTATGTTTGTTTATGTTTGTACGTTCTGTTTTATTTGTTTGTTTTTATATTTATGTATGTATGTTTATCTTACTATAATTATGTCTCTCTCTCTCTCTCTGTATATATATATATATATATATATATATACATATGTATATATATATATATATATTCAATTATTTATTTATAAAAATATAGATATTTAATTATTTATGTATATTGAAATACTAACACAACTCCTTATCTACATCAAAAAACTATTTATTTATTTTATTTAAATAAATAAATAAATAAATAAATAAACACACAAATAAATAAATAAATACATAAATAAATAAATAAATAAATAAACACACAAATAAATAAATAAATAAACAAATA
>OY986946.1:3698789-3703789 GCA_963920595.1 Eimeria praecox | reverse complement strand
TATTGATGCAGCGTCTGCAGCAGCCAGCGCTGCTGCTGCTGCTGCTGCTGCTGCTGCTGCTGCTGCTGCTGCTACAGTTGCTGCTGTGTTGACTCAAATAAGCAAGGCCAAACTTTCTTTATCAGCAGCAGCTGCTACTCTGCTGCTGCTGCTGCTGCGCTGCTGCTGCTGCTGCTGCTGCTGCAGGCGCGCAAATCCACACATTCAAACTGCAGCAGAACCTGCAGCGGCAAATGCTGCTGCAGCTGCTGCTGCTGCTGCTGCTGCTGCTGCTGCTGCTGCAGCTGCTGCTGCTGCAGCGGGTGTTATTCAGACACTGCGATAGAGCAGATAAGAAGCAGCTTTGGCGTTCGATACCGCAGGAGACAAATTTGCTGCAGCGTCTGCTGCTGCTGCTGCTGCTGCTGCTGCTGCTGGTTGTGTTGAAGCAGCAGCAGCAGCAGCAGCTCTGGCTGCAGCAGCAGCGGCTGCTGCAGCACTTATCAAGTATTTATAAACAAGCAGAAATCAGACAAACAAGACGAAGACAAACAGATAACAAATACGAATAAGCCCCTCCTTCAGGACGCAGCAACAATACAAGCAGCAGCAGCAGCAGCAGCTGCTGCTGCTGCTGCTGCTGCTGCGCGCAGAAGCTTTGCTGTACGGGCTAGAGAGCTGCTGCGGCTGCGACAGCATGCACGCAGCAGCAGCAGTAGCAGCAGCAGCAGCAGCAACAGCAGCAACAGCCTTCAAAATGCAGCTGAGCAGCGCCGCATGGGGCCCTGCTGCTGCTGCTGGTGCTGCTGCTGCTGCTGCTGCTGCTGCGCGAAGTCAAAGATACGCAGCACACCATTTGCTGCTGCTGCAGCTAATTTTGTTTCTGAGAAATCGACAGCCAACAGCCAATCGTTGTGCTGCTGCCCCACAGCTCGAGGGAATCCTGCTGCTGCTGCTGTTGCTGCTGCTGCTGCTGCAGCAGCAGCAGCGGCGGCTCCTGCTGCAGCAACATCTATCACGTCTGAAGATAGACAAATGCTGCTGCCTGCTGCTGCTCCTTCGAGGGAAGACGACAGCACACAGCCGTCTAACGAGCAGCTCACCAGACGGAAGGCGTCCCAGCTGCAGCAGCAGCAGCAGCAGCAGCAGCAGCAGCAGCAGCAGCAACAGCAGCAGCAGCAGCAGCAACAGCAGCAACAGCAGCAGCAGCAAAAGCAGCAGCAGCAAACTCATGTTGCTACGTATTTAGGAATACTGCTGCTGCTGTTGCTGTCTGACAATCAACAACACCTCCTGAATGCACTAGCAGCAGCAGCAGCAGCAGCAGCAGCAGCAGCAGCAGCAGCAGCAGCAGCAGGAGCTCACCATACACCTGAAATGAGCTGTTTATGACAGTGCTGTCTGTGGGGCGGCTCAGGGAGAGGAGACAGAGGAAATCGAATATCCCACGTATGCACACGCTTGTCTCCAGCTGTATATACACCCCAAACATACAGCAGCAGCAGCAGTAACAGCAGCAGCAGCAGCAGCAACAGAAGCAGCAGATATATCATGAACCGCCTCAGCAACAACAACACAAGTAGCAGCAGCAACAGCAGCAACAGCAGCAACAGCAGCAGCAGCAACAGCAGCAGCTTTCCCCTCCTCTCTCCCCTCAGCAGCCACATCAGCAAAACCACCTCCCACAGCAGCAACAGCAGCAGCAACAGCAGCAGCAACAGCAGCAGCAACAGCAGCAGCAGCAGCAACAGCAGCAACAGCAGCAACAGCAGCAGCAACAGCAGCAACAGCATCAGGTTTACTGCGTATTGTGTGGGGTGCAAGAGGCGTTGAAGGCGCATGCAAGGCAGCCACCCAGTCATTGTGGTGTAGAGACACCGCAGGCCTCGGGTATATCCTGCTGTCAAACCCTAAAGCCATGAAATCCTGATAAACAACACAAATAAATATATTTGTTTTATTTTATCTTATTTTGTTTTATTTTGTTTTATTTTATTTTATTTTATTTTATTTTATTTTGTTTTATTTTATTTTGTTTTGTTTTATTTTATTTTATTTTATTTTATTTTTGTTTTCTGAGGATTGTTTGATTGTTACGAACAGGCGAGTATGAGTTTATTGTCGCAGCAGCAGCAGCAGCAGCCCATATAGCAGCAGCAGCACATGCAGCAGCAGCAGCACATACAGCAGCAGCAGCACATACAGCAGCAGCAGCAGCACATACAGCAGCAGCAGCACCTGCAGCAACAACAGCAGCAGCAGCACCACCACCACCACACGCAGCAACAACAGCAGCACATGCAGCAGCACCACCACCACAGCATTTAGCAGCAGCAGCAGCAGGAGCACATGCAACAGCAACAGCAACAGCAGCAGCACATGCAGCAGCAGCAGCAGCAGGAGCACATGCAACAGCAACAGCAACAGCAGCAGCACATGCAGCAGCAGCAGGAGCACATGCAACAGCAACAGCAACAGCAGCAACAGCCGCAGCAGCAGCAGCAGCAGCAGCAGCAGCAGGACCTTAGCCCCCGAGAAGAAAAGACCTGAAGGCTCATGATATGCGAGGCTTAGTATTCCTCTCTCATGATTGCCTAGGAGAGATATCTGCTGCATGCGCTCATTCGATACAGACAGCAGCAGCAGATCCCCGCTGCTGCACCCTGTACACAGCAGCAAACCGCTGCTGCTGCTGCTGCTGCTGCTGTTGCTGCTGCTGCTGCTGCTGCTGCTGCTGCTGCTGCCGAAGCAGAGTGCATGAACTGCCCCCGATGCTGTTCTGCACGATGCGAGAATTTGCTGCTGCTCTACCGACCACAAACGAACCTGAGCAGCAGCAGCATTAGCAGCAGCAGCAGCAGCACAGGAAGCAGCAGCAGCAGCAGCAGCAGCAGCACAGGAAGCAAATGCAGCAGCAGCAAGAGAGACTGCATCGTCCCTAGACTGCAGCACACCACGGGAAAGGCAGGGCTGCTGCTGCTGCAGCAGCAGCAGCAGCAAGTGCAAGAGCAGCAACTACAACAGCAGCAACAACAACAGCAGCTCCAGCAGCAGCAGCAGCAGCAGCTAACCATTCCATCTCCGTATCCGACAATAAGAGATTCATCTTGCTGCTGCTGCTGCTGCTGCTGCTCGTGTGCCTCATTTCCTGTGTATGCGAGAGAGAGTGCTGCTGCTGGTCTTGTCTGCTGCTGCTGCTGGTGCTGCTGCTGCTGCTGCTGCTGCTGCGGGTCAAGAGCAGCAAGCTGCCTCCCTGTGTCTGTGCATGCAACTGCTACTTTTCCTGCTGCTGTAGAGAAAGCAACACGCTGTCCTCCTCCTAGCAGCAGCACATCTAGCACAGACACCTGAAAACCAACACAGCCACACCTTGCTGCTGCTGCTGTTGCTGCTGCTGCTGTTGCTGTTGCTGCTGCTGCTGTTGCTGCTGCTGCTGTTGTCAGACTCAGCTTGCAAAGGCGGCAGCAGAAGGAGCAGCAGAAAATTAAACAACACCATAACCAGCAGCAGCAACAGCAGCAGCAGCAGCACAATCATCCTCAGCATCCTCCTCTTCATCAGCAGCAACAGCAGCAGCAACAGCAACAACAGCAACAACAGCAGCAACAGCAGCAACAGCAACAGCAACAGCAACAACAGCAACAACAGCAGCAACAGCAACAGCAACAGCAACAGCAACAACAGCAGCAACAACAGCAACAGCAACAACAGCAACAGCAGCAGCAGCAGCAACAGCAGCATCAGCAACAACAGCAACAGCAGGATCAGCAACAACAACAGCAACAGCAGCAGCAGCAGCAACAGCAGCAGCAGCAGCAGCAGCAGCAGCAGCAGCAGACCCCTTCCTCAGCAACTCTGAGTGTGAGTTCTTTCTCGAAGAATCCCAAAGAAAATTTTCTTTCGAGTTTGTCCTTCGCTCCATACAAACTATACCAACACACACTACCTGCTGCTGCTGCTGCTGCTGCTGGTCTGCTGCTGCTGCTGCTGCTGCTGCTGCTGCTGCTGCTGTTGCTGCTGCTGCTGCTGCTGTTGCTGTTGCTGCTGATGATGCTGCTGCTGATGATGATGCTGGAGGTGCTGCTGCTGCTGGCGGTGCTGTTGCTACCAGATAACCTGGAAGGAGTCTCTGCCCCCCTGCTGCTGCTGCTGCTGTTGCTGCTGCTGCTGTTGCTGCTGCTGCTGTTGCTGCTGCTGCTGCTGTTGCTTGCTGCCAAAGGGGATACCGAGCACAAGGAATGTGCTGCCGCAGGCCGCGTGCTGCTGCTGCTGCTGCTGTTGCTGCTGCTGCTGTTGCTGCTGCTGCTTCTGGGCTGTTGATGCACTGTATCTCCTCCCCCGTTGCTAATAAAGCTGCAGCTCCTGCTGCTGCTGTTGCTGCTGCTGCTGCTGCTGTTGCTGCTGCTGTGAGGATTATCGAGGGGGAGGCCATAGAACCGACGCACTGACAAGCTCTGCAGCGAGCAACAACACCCATATAAACCCTAAACCCTAAACCCTAAACCCTAAACCCTAAACCCTAAACCCTAAACCCTAGCTTACAAGTTTTGGGGTGAATCTTGTATTAAAGAAATGTCTCCATAGAAAGTCCTCCTTCAAAGCAAGACGAAAGCGGCGGCAGACCTGCATATACACCGCAACTGCTGCAGCAAATATACGTGCTGCTGCTGCTGCTGCTGCTATTGCTGCTGATGCTCTAATGCTCTGCTGCTGCGGACACTGCTGCTCCAGTTGCTGCTGCTGCTGCTGCTGCTATCCTAGTTTGTCCTGCTGCTGCTGTTGTTGCTGCTGCTGCTGTTCTTCCTGCTGCTGTTGTTTCTGTTGCTGCTGTTGCTGTTGCTGAGGTGTACGTACGGCTGCTGTCTTGTGGAGTCCATCTGTGCCGACTCCAATTAAACAGAAGACAAGAAGCAGCAAATGATTGGGGAGATGCAGCAAACCTACAGCGTGATTTGCTGCTGCTGCTGCTGCTGCAGTTGATGTTGCTGTTGCTGCTGCTGCTGCTGCACTTCCTGCTAGGG
>OY986946.1:3681289-3688789 GCA_963920595.1 Eimeria praecox | reverse complement strand
AGCACGTACATGCAGCACGAACAGCGGCAGCAGCAGCAGCAGCAGTAGCAGCAGCAGCAGTAGCAGCAGCAGCACAGACACCGCAGAGACAGAGAAGAAAAGAGACGAGGAGACAGACAAAAACACAAACAAATAAAAACGGAGACAGAGATAAATAGAAACAGAGACAAATAAATAAAAATAAAGAGGAGACAATATAATAAATATTTATTTATTTATTATAATAACAATAATAAAATAACAATAATAATAAAACCAGAGACAGATAAATAAAACAGAGACAGATAAATTAAAATAAAGAAGAGACAGACAAATAAAACAGAGACAGATAAATAAAACAGAGACAGATAAATAAAAGTAAAGAGGAGACAGACAAATAAAAATAAAGGGGAGACAGACAAATAAAAATAAAGAGGAGGCAGATAAATAGAGAGAAGAGACAGATAAATAAAACAGAGACAGACACATAAAAATAAAAAATAGAGAAGAGACAGAATAAACATCCTACAGAGACAAACGAGAAGCCCGCCGTATCTGAAGAAGTTGATGCAGAACTAGTAGGGAGAAACTTGCAGCTTTGTTTGCCGTTGCCTGAAACCCCAAACCCTAAACCCTAAACCCTAAACCCTAAACCCGAGGGTTTAAACATGTTCTATTCTCCAGCAGGTTTTGTTGTTTTTATCGTTCTACTGTTTATATATATATATATATATATATATATATATATATATATATATATATATATATATATATATATATATGGGGTTTAAACAACGTAGGGTTTAGGGTTTAGGGTTTAGGGTTTAGGGTTTAGGGTTTGAGGTAAGTACATAAGGCAGCAAGGTTAGTCTTGCAGCTCCATACAGAGGAACACGCGTTGTTGCCTGAAGCCCATCGCGCTGTATCTATCATTATAAACCCTAAACCACAATTCAATTCTTTTCTGTTATTTTCGAAGACCTCAAACGCTGAGATATATATAAAATTAGTACAAGACACACAAAACATACAAGGCAGGGGGTGGGGTTTAGGGGGGAGGGTTTAGGGGTTGGGGTTTAGGGGTTAGGGTTTGGGGTTTACGGGGGAGGGTTAGGGGTTAGGGGTTAGGGGTTAGGGGTTAGGGTTTGGGGTTTGGGGGGGATGGGTTAGGGGTTCGGGGTTAGGGGTTAGGGGTTAGGGGTTAGGGTTTAGGGTTTAGGGGTTAGGGGTTAGGGTTTGGGATTTAGGGGGGAAGGGTTAGGGGTTAGGGGTTAGGGGTTAGGGGTTAGCGGTTAGGGGTTAAGGGTTAGGGTTTAGGGTTTAGGGTTTAGGGTTTTAAGGTTTATTCTGCTTGTCTATGTAATTTTGCTGCTTAGGATCATCACCACGTCGCTTAACACCCTAAACCCTAAACCCTAAACCCTAAACCCTAAACCCTAAACCCTAAACCCTAGATAGTCCCGTACATAGGGTTTGTAGGATTTTATTTTCTTCTTCTTGGAGCAGCACAGCTGAGGCTACGTTCTCATGGGCTGCATGCAGCCGCAATTCCTGAAGTCTGCTGCTGCTGCTGCTGTTGCTGCTGCTGCTGCTGCTGTTGCTGCTGCTGCTGATATTGATATTGCCGTTGTTGTTGTTATTGGTGCTGTTGCTGCTGCTGCTGCTGTTGCTGCTGCTGCTGCTGCTGCTGCTAGGGAACAAGGTGGATGCATCTAAAGAGACCTGCTGAACACCACGACGAGGATCTGCTGCTGCTGCTGCTGTGTACAGCAGCAGCAGCAGCAGCAGCAGCGGCATAAGCCGCAGCAGCAAAACGCTGTGCTTCATCGTAGCTGCTGCTGACAGCAGTTAGATCTACTAGAAATCCCGCAGCAGCAGCAGCAGCAGCGGAGCAGCAGCAACGGAGCAGCAGCAGCAGCAGCAGCAGCAGCAGCAGCAGGTGCTGCTGCTGACCATTTGTGGGCAGCAGCAGCAGCAGCAGCAGCAGCTCGCCAGCTGCTGTTGCTGTAGTTGTAATGAAACCTTGCTGCTGTATTGTTGCTGTTGCTGTTGCTGCTGCTGCTACTGCTGTTGCTGCTGTTGCTGCTGCTGCCGCTGCTGCTGCAGTTCAGGGCCTCGAGGATCGAGTGTGCGGTGTACGTACAGCGCAGCTGCTGCTGCTGCTGCTCGCTGCAGCAAGAAGCTGTTTTGAAGACAGAGCAGCAAGGGATAAAACAGCAGCAGCAGCTACTGCTGCTGCTGCTGCTGCTGTTGCTGCTGCTGCTCCAGTTTAGAGGAGAGCCGGAGACTGATCCGGTGGTCGGAGGGCAACGACCCCCGTGCTGCTGCTGCTGCTGCTGCTGCTGCTGCTGCTGCTGCTGCTGCTACTGTTTGAATGTCTCAGCAGCAAGACAAAAACAACACAACAAAACTATTCTACTATTGACAGCAGCAGAGAGAAAGGGGGGGTTGCTGCTGTTGCTGCTGCTGCTGCTGCTGCTGCTGCTGCTGCTGTTGCTGCTGCCGGGCTTGCGCGGTCGCGTCGATGGCCCAGCAGCAGCAGCAGCAGCAACAGCAGCAGCAGCAGCAGCAGCTGCTGCTGCTGCTGCCGCATTGCATCTTTGATAGTAATTTTGCTTAAGTTATAAACAATTATGTATATATATTTTGAGGGAATTTAAAAACGAGGTTGGAGTGTACGTGTCTTGCTGTATTTGCTGCAGCAGCAGCAGCAGCAGCAGCAGCAGTAAGGGCAGCAGGCAGCGCCGGCAGCAGCAGCAGCAGCAGCAGCAGCAGCAGCAGCAGCAGCAGCAGCAGCAACAACAACAGCATCCCAAGCATAAAATATCCAACAACACGTTCTGTTGTTTATTATTTATTTATTTTTTTATTTAAATTATTTAAAAAACTAAAACATAAAAAATAAACAACAACAACAGCAGCCCTCTTCTTTAGATCCTGCTGCTGCTGCTGCTGCTGCTGCTGCTGCGGCTGCTGCTGCTGCTGCTGCTGCTGCTGCTGCTGCTACAGGGAGCTGCTGCAGCGCCTGTGGGGTTCAGCCCCAAGGAGCAGCAGGCGCTGCAGCAGCAGCAGCAGCAGCAGGAGCAGCAGCAGCAGCCATCGTGTATAAATAAACATATAACAGTTTTTTTTTCTTATTTGGAGCTGCCTATACACCGCAAACGCCGGGCTGCGCAGACTCTTCAAGATGGTACGGCTTCTTGCTGCTGCTGCTGCTGCTGCTGCTGCTGCTGCTGCTGCTGCTGCTGCTGTTTTCATCTCTCTTCGTCTATCTTAACATCTTTCTGTTTTTTTAAACTTGTAGACGTTATTGTTTTTGCTGCTTCTGCTGCTTCTGCTGCTGCTGCTGCTGATTCTGGTTTTGCTGCTGTGGAGAGGAGTGCCTCATCACCTGCAGCAGCAGCAGCAGCAGCAGCAGCAGCAGCGCGGGCCCATATAGCAGCAGCAGCAGCAGCAGCAGCAGCAGACCCCTTCAAGCTGAATGTATGGCGTTTGAAGTGTATTAGGTTTATTTCTTGATGCTGCCCTTGTAGCAGCAGCAACAGCAGCAGCACCAGCAGCAGCAGCTGCTGCTGCTGCTGCAGTGTTTTGCTGCGGCAGACTGCAGCAGCAGCAGCTGCTGCATATATTTTGTTAGTATTTTATGTTGCTGTAGGGTTTGCTGCTTCCTCTGCTTCAGTTTTGAAGGTACTTCTTACTTGCTGCATCATCTGCTGCTGCTGCATGTTCTGCTGCTGCTGCTGCTGCTGCTGCTGCTGCTGCTGCTGCAGGGTTCTATCAAGGGTTTGAATCTGAAGAAGAGGTTAGGGAAGAAGCAGAAGCAGAACAGACCTATACCGCATTGGGTTAGAATGAAGACAGACTGCAAAATTAAGTAAGCAGCAGCAGCAGCAGCAGCAGCAGCAGGAATAGCAGCAGCAGCAGCAACAGTCGGGTTGTTTGTTTGGTTTTTTGCTGCTGTTGCTGCTGCAGGTATAACAGCAAGAGAAGACACTGGAGACGCACAAAGCTCGGAATGTAAGGATCGTCCTTGTTTTGCTGCTGCTGCTGCAGCAACTGCAGCAGCAGCAGCAACTGCAGCAGCAGCAGCAGCAGCAGCAGCAGCAATTGCAGCAGCAGCAGCATGAGGCGGCCTGTCTGCTAGAGTTGCTGCCTTCTTGATGCTCTCTTGAGAGCTGCAGCAACAGCTACAACAAACGTCTGTGTGCTTTCTCTATTATTAGGGTTTATACTTTGTTAGGGTTTAGGGTTTAGGGGGAGGACGTAGGTATTAGCTAGGGTTTAGTGTTTCCTCAAACTGTAAGCTGTTTAGGGTTTAGGGTTTAGGGTTTAGGGTTTAGCTCTCTCAGGGTAAGACGGATCGCAGAGGTCTTAGTGTTGCTGACGGATAGCTGCTACTGGTGCTGCTGCTGCTGCTGCTACAGTTAGTGCTGCTGCTGCTGCTGCAGCTCTTGCTGGTGTCACTGCAGCAGCAGCTGCTGCTGCAGCAGCAGCTGCTGCTGCAGCAGCAGTAAACAATGTGGCTTACGTTAAAATGAGGGCTACAAGAAATGTATGCAACCTAACAAACGATTAGGTGTATATACACCTCAGAAACACAGCAGAAGACGCTGCTGCTGCAGCTCTATCATCGTGCTGCTGGTACTGTTGCAGCTGTGTCGGCACCCTACAGCAGCAGCAGCAGCAGCTATAGGGTTGTTCTGCTGCTGCTGCTGCTGCTGTGTCTGCTGCTGGGGTTGAATGCTAGCAGCAAAACTTCTTAGGTGTATAATTGCTGTTTAACAGCGGTGCTGCTGCAGCAGCAGACCTCCCACATCATGCATGCGCAGCAGCAGCAGCGGCAGCAGCAGCAGCACTAGCAGCAGCAGCAGCAGAGTCTGCTGCTGCTGCTGCTGCTAAGGTACAACGTCTACAGCAGCACACACTGCAGCAGCAGCACATTATCTTAAGTAAATGCCCCGCGGATTCAAGGAAGGGAGAGCAGCAGCAAAACACCCTTAACACCAGCAGCAGCAGCAGCAACAGCAGCAGCAGCAGCAGCAGCAACAACAGCAGCAGCAGCAGCAACAACAGCAGCAGAACATCTCTAAGCAGCAAAACCAATATAGAAAAACTTCTTAAACAAAATAAAAATTAAATTTGATTTATTAAGCTTTGTTGCTGTGTAGAAGTGCGGAAGACCTGGAAGAGCGTGCTGCTGCTGCTGCTGCTGCTGCTGCTGCTGCGGCTGCTGCTGCAGCTGCCAGTAGCCGCAGCAGCAGCAGCAGCAGCAGCAGCAGCAAGAAGAGGCAAATGCAATTTTGTATGTTATCGAGATAATCCTTTCGTACTAATCTACTTGTTTAGATTCTGCAGCGCAGCAGCAGCATATACGTCCTGCTGCTGTTGCTGTTGCTGCTGTTGCTGCTGCGCGCAGGCAGCAGCAGCAGCAGCAGCAGCAGCAGCCGCTGGCCCTTACCCCTGCACACCTTCTGCAGCAGCAGCAGCTGCTGCTGCTAGCATCTCCTTTTTCTCCTCCCCACAAGACCCTGCAGCAGCAAGTCGTATCAAAACGGAAGCCTGCTGCACTGGTGCTGCTGCTGCTGCTGCTGCTGCTGTTGCTGCTGCTGCTGCTGGCCCGCCAGAGCGCATGCGCTATCTCCTCCACAACTTTACAGCAGCAGCAGCAGCAGCAGTTGTATCCAACACCAGCAACAGCAGCAGGTGCTGTAGTATTTCGACCCTAAGCAGCAACAGCAGCAGCAGCAGCAGCAACAGCAGCAGCAGCAGCAGCAGCAGCAGGGGGGCAGGCAGAGCCCGTGCTGCTACCTGCAGCACTGTGGTGTGCTCCTATTTTGTCGTTGCCAGCAGCAGCACATAGTGCTGCTGCAGCAACAGCAGCAGCAGCAGCAGCAACAGCAACGGCGGCCGTGTGCTGACGCGCCTAGCATCAGAAACAGCTGCAGCAGCAGCTGCAGCAGCAGCAGCGGTAGCTGCAGCTGCTGCAGCAGCAGCACGAGAGCTAGCCATGCATGTAGATCATTCTACAGCTTCTGTTTCTTTTGAGGGAGAAGCAGCAGCAGCACAACCGGGTGTATGTGGAGCTGCCCCACAGGCCGATGAAGTGCAGCAGCAGCAGCAGCAGCAGCAACAGCAGCAGCGGCAGCAGCAGTTGTTGCTGCGGTCGCCGCTGCAGGAAAATCCGGATGCTGCTGCAGTAGAATCAGTAGCAGGAGCAGCAGCAACTACAGCAGCAGGAGCAGGAGCAGCAGCAGCAGCAGCAGCAGCGCCCAACAGCAGCTGCGCTGCTGATGCGATGTCAGCTGCAACAGCTGCAACAGCTGCAGCAGCAGCAGCAGCAGCAGCAGCAGAATCAGTTGCAGCAACAGGACGAAGTGAATGTGGGGCGCCGGCTGATGGCTTTGCAGCACAACACTGCTCGCCAGACACTCCTGCTGCTTCAGCACCCGCGATAACAGCCGCAGCAGCAGCAGCGGAAGCAGCAGCAGCAGCAGCAGCAGCACAGCCGGTAGTGGCAACAGCGGCTGCAGCAGCAGCCGAGAACCTGCAGCAGTGTCTTCGTCCTTTGCCTGTAGACAGCATAGCTGATGCAGCAGCAAATTCTGCTGCTGCTGCTGCTGCTGCTGCTGCGGCTTCAGCAACCGCAGCAGCAGTGGGGCCTGCTGCAGCAGCTGCAGCAGCTGCAGATTCAGCTGGTCCTGCCGATGCTGCAGGAACTGCTGCTGCAACATCCAGCCCCACAGCAGCAGCAGCAGCAGCAGCAGCAGCAAGCCCTGCTGCTGCTGCTGCTGCGTCAGCGAGCCCTCGGGCTGTAGAAACACCTGCAGCAACAGCAGCAACTGCAGCAACTGCTGCTGCATTGCTGCTGCCGCGCCGGCGAAACTTGCACAAGCGCAGCAGCAGCAGCAGAAGCAGCAGCAGAAGCAGCAGCAGAAGCAGCAGCAGAAGCAGCAGCCGCAGGTGCCACGCGAGCAGGAGTCCTAGATGCGGCAGCAGAAGCAGAGGACCCCAGCAGCAGCAGCAGCAGCAGCAGCAACCTGATGCAGGCAGTGCAGCTGCGTTAGCGGCTGAAGCGAATGCTGCTGCAGTCGACTTCAACTCTGCTGCTGATTCTGTTGCTGCTGCTGCTGCTGCTGATCCTGCTGCTGCTGCTGCTGCTTATCCTGCTGCTGCTGCTAGTCCTGCTAATGCTGCGGGGGGCACACCAACGGCCGCAGCAGCAGCAGCAGATGCAACAGCAGCAGCAGCAGCAGACAGCGCAGCAGCAGCAGGTGCAGCAGAAAGAGTGGATGCAACCTGTATGGGAGCAGCAAGCTCTGCTGCTTCAGTTGCTGCAGCAGCAGCAGCAGCAACGGCAGCAACGGCAGCAGCGCCGGATGCAAAGGATGACACAGCATGTGCTGCTGAGGGCTGCAGCAGCGGCAACAGTAGCAGCAGCAGCAGCAGCAGCAGCAGGGGCAACACTAGCAGCAGCAGCAGCAGCAGCAGCAGCAGCACAAGCAACGTTCAGAGAAACACTAG
>OY986946.1:3656289-3666289 GCA_963920595.1 Eimeria praecox | reverse complement strand
CAGCAGCAACAGCTTACTGCTAGTCCTCCTCTCGGTAAAGACACAACTTGTTGCTGTAAAGACAAACACAAACAAACAACAGCATCAGCAGCAGCAGCAGTAGCAGCAGCAGCAGCAGCAGCAGTAGCAGCAGCAGTAGCAGCAGCAGCAGCAGTAGCAGCAGCATGACAGACAGGATTGATAAGGACAGATTGAGAGACAGATAAGGAGACAGAAGGAGAGACAGACGAAGAGACAGACAGAAGAAGAGACAGACAGAAGAAGAGACAGAGAGAGCGAGAGAGAGTAGAAGAGACAGACAGAAGAGAGACAGATAGAGACACAGAGAGAGGAGAGAGACAGACAGAACAGACAGACAGAAGAGAGACAGTAGAAGGAAGAGAGAGACAGAAGAGACAGACAGAAGAAGAGACAGAAGAGAGACAGAAGAAGATGAAGAGACAGAAGAAGACAAAGAGAGAGAAGAAGATAAAGAGAGAGAAGCAGGAAGAGACAGCAGTCTAACAGGTCTGATGTTGATAGAGCCTTGGCGGCTGCTGCGTCTGTCGCTGCTCTGTCCGAGACCCATCGCACCCTACACACCCTCCTGCTGCTGCTGCTGCTGTTGCTGCTGCTGCTGCTGCTGTTGCTGCTGCTGCTGCTGTTGCTATTGCTGCTGCTGTTGCTGCCGATGGTGCTGCTGATGCTGATGCTGCTGGTGCTGCTGATGGTGCTGCTGATGGTGCTGGTAGTGCCCGGGTGGCAGCTGCTGCTGACTGTGCTGATGCTGCTGCTGTTGCTGCTGCTGCTGCTGCTGCTGTTGCTGCTGCTGCTGCTGCTCTTCCTGTTGCTGCTGCTCGTGCCTTCTGCGGTTATTTAAATGGGCTTTCAAGCTGTCAAGCTCTATCTCCGATTGTGCTGCTGCTGCTGTTGCTGCTGCTGCTACTATTGCTGCTAATGCTGCTGTTGCTGCTGCTGCTTCTATTGCTGCTGCTGTTGTTGCTACTGCTCTTGCTGCTGGTGCTGCTGTTGTTGTTGTTGCTTCTATTGCTGCTGCTGCTGCTGCTGTTGTTGTTGCTGCTGCTGCTTTGAATTTCTTGTTACCTTAGGCGGGGCAATACCGCCCAGGCGGCTGCTGCTGCTGCCGCTGCTGCTGCTGCTGCTGCTGCTGCTGCTGCTGCTGCTGCTGCTGAGCCTCTGGCTGTGGAGAGGACTGATGCTGCAGCGAGGATGATAGGGCAGCTGCGGGCCTATTTCGAGGTCCTGCTGCAGCTGCAGCTGCAGCTGCTGTTATTGTTGCTGCTGCTGCTGCTGCTGCTGCTGCTGTTCCTGCTGCAGCGGCGTTTCGAGCTGCCGTCAGCGTCTATCCCTGCTTCCTCCGTCAGCAGCAGCAAAATTAAATAAATATAATTAGAATTCAAATAACAAATGAAGAGGGAGAGAGCATTTGCTGCTGCCGCAGCCGACCTGCTGCTGCTGCTGCTGGGGGGCCCTAGTCCAACAGCAGCAGCAGCAGCAGCAGCAGCAGCAACGGCCGTGAAAGTGTAGCTGCTGCTGCTGCAGCAATCTACATTTAACTATTCATTGAATTAATACCCGCAAACTCATCGTATAAGACACTTTAGCTTCTTCCTCTAAGCTGCTGCATCTCCCCCTCCTCTGCTTGCTGCTGCTGCTGCTGCTCCTGCTGCTGCTGCTGCTGCTGCTGCTGCTGCAATGATACCGAGGCGTCCAACACCGATTCAGCTAACTGACGAGGAGCTTGCAGGGATTATCTCTGGCGTTCGCCCTCATCTGCTGCCGCAGCTGCAGCAGCAGCAGCAGCAGCGGCTGCAGGAGCTGCAGCAACAGCTGCAGCAGCAGCAGCAGCAGCAACAGAGGCTAGAGGCAGAGGAGAGGCAGCTGCACTCTCCGCTGCAGCAGCTGCTGCTTTGGGCAGAGCAGCAGCAACTGCAGCGGCAGCAGCAGCGTCATCAACAGCGCCAACAGCAACAGCAGCAGCAGCAGCAGCAGCAGGCTACGGCATCCCCTCAAGACAGCACCCACAACAGCCAGCAGGAGCAATAGCAGCGCGAACATAGCAGCAGCAGCAGCAGCTGCTGCTGCTGCTGCTTCAACACCTGCAGCATCTGCTGGTGCAGCATCTGCTGCTGCAGCATCTGCTGCTGCTGCCGCTGTGTTTTGTAAAGGCTTCTCCACACAAGATCTCATAGAAACGCTTTCAGCAGCAATTGCTGCTGCTGCTGCTGCTGCTGCAATCCCAGTGGCTACAGCAGCAGCAGCAGCAGCAGCAGCAGGGACAGCACGTGCGGCAGCAAATACAGCAATTGAAGGTCCTGTTGCTGCCCCACAGTCTGCTGCTGCTTCTTTCTTTTAATGTTTTTTTTAGATTGTTTTTTATTTGTTTCTGCTAAGTTCGCCAGGTGTACAGGCAGCTCATTTGAGTTGCTGCTGCGAGCTGCAGCAAGGGAATAGTCAAAACAATATTTTATAATTTTTGAAGGTGTGCTGCTGTCTGTCTGTTTAAGGTGCTGTGGTTGCTGCTTGGGTGTATACACTGTAAGAAATATATTCTGCTGCTGCTGCTGTTGCTGCTGCTGTTGCTGCTGCTGTGTTGCTGCTTCTTAGTGCTGCAGGTTTACTTATCTGTAGGATCGTAGATATTGCTGCCTTGTCTTCGTCTAACTGTCTCCTTTTGATGCTTCTCTGTCTTCTTCTTCTCTTTCTGCTGTTGTCTTTATCTGCATATTTAATTAAAATGATGGAGACAGAGACAGGGACAGAGACAGAGAGACATAAACATATTTGCAGTGTATAGACAGACAGCTGTCTCTTCGTCTGCATCCTTCTGTCTCCCTTTCCCTGTCTCTTTGTGTCTTGTTTCTTTATTTTTGCTGCTGCTGCGGTGTCTGTACACTCGAAAATACTTAAAACAAACAACAAACAATCTGCAGCAAAACACAGCGCCCCACAGTTAACCATCGCCGATGTAGCTCAGTCGGTAGAGCGCGAGGCTCTTAACCTCGTGGTCGCGGGTTCGAGCCCCGTCGTCGGCTCTTTACAAAATAAATTAATTTTTTATATATTTCTTTCGATTTTATTGTGGAAAGAGAAGGAAAGGTGTTGATCGTTTTATAATTAAAAGAAAATATATATTTTTATTTCTATGTTTTCGTATATAGAAAGACAGCAGCAGCTCTAAACCTGCAGCAGCAATCAACTGTTGTTTAATGTGCAGCAACACCAAATGAAAGCAGCAGCAACTGCTCTTCTTGCATGCAAGGAAATAGGAGTTAGATTTAAATATCTGAGTTGTTTAAACCGATTCAAATATCTTTATTTGTTGAAGATGCCTCTAATAGAAAGAGCTAGCCAAAGATATTCGTACGGAAGCAAAAGACGAAAAGTTTAAATCTATGAAGGGGTGTACTGACAGCAATTAAAATATATATTGTGTTAGAAACAACAAGATGAAGAAATGCTACTTGTGAGACAATACAGCCGAAGGATAATAACTGTAAACATGCAGAAAGAAGAAGATTGGTGATATGTTTGAATATCTATATATATATATATATATATATATATATATATATATATATATTTCTACTTTCTTACAGGTTGACTACTACGGGCTAAGAAATCGTTTTATATTATTTATACTCTGTTTTCACAGCGCATGCAACGAAAAGATAATGTTGGGGCTTTTTTATGCATGCATGTAAAGATGTTGTCTAACAGCAAAATCTGCAAGAAGAAGAAATGCTTCTCCTTATCAGGCCAGACTAACCCGAGTTTATTATCTTCTGCTGCTGCCTCGAGGACGCCTAGAGACCTCAGGAGAGTTTAAATGAAAATACTATTTATTGTAAATTATTTATCTAAAGTACTTCTACTGTCTACAGCTCATGACAATCGTCGAGTTAGTTATGAAAAGAAGTTGTTTAAATATTTCTTTTAAACATCATCTGCTTGCTCCTTTAGGAGAGAAACAAAAGATTTGAAGTGAAGACAAGTCAAATAAAATTAAATAATCCAAGTAGTTTTAAACTTCTTTCTTTGCAAGCATTCTGTAGATACACCTCGATCGATTTCTTCTATTAATTTTCTTTTTCTTACCAAAGACTCCTTAAGTAAACTGATTATGGCAACTCTTCTAAACAGTTATTATTCAATAAATCCCTTTATCAGCAGTCTAAACATACCAAGAAAAAAACAAACAAACACCGGGGATTTCCTTAAAAAAAACAAGGAATTAAAGCCTAAACACCAGGAATTCAAAGCGAAACAAGCAACACACCGGGATTCGAACCCGCTACCGGGGATTCAGTTTCTATGTACCGTAACAGCTGGACTAGACCGCTAAGATGATCTTCCCACTTTCTGCCAACGGGCGGTGGTGAGTGTGAAGGCGGTGATATCTTCTTCTTTGTATATAAAAGAAATTTGAAAAATGTATAATTAGAAGATAACAACACTGCATGCAATCTGCTGCCTAGAAGTTATCTTTATAGGGGATGAGATTCATACAAGCTTAGCGTAAAATTTAGTAAAATATATACACATACTAACAAGGAGCTTGTTCAGGATAAGCTAGAACAACAAAGAACACAAAATAATGGAACAGCTAAACCAATTGGGGGGAAAACTGAGAAAATTCGAGCAATTTTCGCCGATGTAGCTCAGTCGGTAGAGCGCGAGGCTCTTAACCTCGTGGTCGCGGGTTCGAGCCCCGTCGTCGGCTGTTTTGATTTGTTATTTAAATAAATTCTATTCTAACTGTTAGAGCTTATGTCCTACACTAAGAGTGAAAGTAATTATCTAAAAGTAATTATATGAATCAAATATAATATATATATATATATATATATATATATATATTATATAATAATATAAACAAAAGTTAAAACGCAAAGAAAACAAACTAAACAAAGTCTGCGGGGATATCCCCGTCAGTGAAAAAAGACTTAAACACAAAATGAGACAAATCAACTACTTATATTCATACAGTTACTTCATTATTAGCTTATTGTTTGCTGCTGCTGCTGCTGCTGCTGCTGCTGCATGCGCTGTTTCTACAACACCTGCTGCTGCAGACTCTGAGGCGATCTGAGAGAGGGCCTCACAGGTATTAAAGCACTAGAAAAAAACAACTTGAAGACCCTTCTGTGCTGCTGCTGCTGCTGCTGCTGCTGTTGCTGCTGCTGCGGTTGCGGTTTCTAATAGTGCTGCGTTTACGATATGGTTGTTGCTGCTGACACTGCAGCAGCAAATTCTGTCTTTTGTATGTCGGAGGGCTTTTCTAGCTAGCTGGAGTTGTCTGAATTCGAGCTGCAGCAGCAGCTAGCTAGCAGCAGCTACCAGCAGCTACCAGCAGCTAACAGCAGCTAGCAACAGCTAGCAACAGCTAGCAGCAGCTAGCAGCAGCTAGCAGCAGCTAGCAGCAGCTAGCAGCAGCTAGCAGCAGCTAGCAGCAGCTAGCAGCAGCTAGCAGCAGCAGGGCTGTAGTTTTCTTGTTTAGTTTCATACATAGTGTCGCATACGTATTGCCATATTTTCTACAGTATTTCCCTCTGCTGGTATTTTCACAGTTTCTATGAAATCGTTTACATAATCTCCTCGCTTAATCCATTCATCTCCACCTTCTTCTCTCTTCCATCCTACATTCAATACAGCAGAAACAGCAAGATGTCGTCGACTTCTTTTCTTTCTTTCTTCTCCCGAAAGCACAAGAATAAAAGAAAGAGGTATATTTTCGTTTATTTTTTCTGCATTTTCGGTATAAACAGCCAATAATTCGCTCGGAGCATCCATAAGAGAAATATCACGTAATTCAACTCGATACGTTGAACCTGGGGGCACTGTTGGCCTCTCTCCACCAAAATCTAGCCATCCTGTTATTTTTAAATCATCAAAAGCAGATATTGTGAGGGGAAGAGAGAAGAAAAACAAAGAAAACAAAGTTGAAAGCGCTGAAGGCATCATTGTGCGCAGGCAGAGAGTCAAATAAACTCGGTGGAAGATAGAGATGGAATCAGAGGGAATCTCGCAGATCCGAGCAAAAAAAGAAACAATAAAACAATAAAAATATATTTTATGGTTTAATTCATAATTTAAATACACTCACAAGAAGAATCGAGCTTCGTCAGCTTCTCTCAATTTCAGCAGTATCGCCGGCAGCACGCCGCGGGTTCGATATCTTGCATTGTTATTTTTTTGTTGATCTGAAGGAAGAAACACCTTTAAAACCCTTATTATTTCCTCTTTTCTTTTTTAATTTACAAAAGAAGCTACAGATTGATATAATATAATCCTGTGTTTGTGCTGCAGCCTTCTTCGGTGTAGTTTTTTCTGAATACACACGATAAACCAGGAAGCAAGTGTGTATTTGTACATTACTAATATCCCTTTCTTGTAAATCATTTAAATTATTACTTTTCTTTTGTTGTTTTTATTTTATATAAAATTATATCCTTTAAAAATAGCAATAGAACAACTATCCCTCTCCGAATATATATAAGTAAGCTACAACACAACGCCTGCCTCATGCAGGGCATAGCTGCTACCTAAGCCGGTCTTCCTGGGGCTGCATATCGACGAAATAGAATTATTTCTTGTTTTCTTGGATTTATTTTGTTTTATTTAAACAATAATTATCATATTTTACGAAAATGGTTACTACAAGACGACAGACGAGAGAGGAGGAGAGCGCCCACCACGGGGGGAATGAGCCTGTAGCTCCCCCTTCAAAGGAGAAGAAGCAGAAGTTGAAGAAGTATGTTTTATTTATTTTAGAATATTTAACTCTTTTTTATTTGTTTTTCTCTGTTTATACAATATATTATCTCGGCTTCCCCTCAGCAAATACGCAGATCTGTCCGCACAGTTAACACACAGCTTCCTACTGCATGCAAGAAGTATAAAAACTTCTTTCTTTTTTTGTGTTTTACGATTCTCTTTGATATGTATGACATCTAGAAGCGAAGAGGAAGGTATATTTAGCTGTGTTTATTTGTTTTTTTGTATATTACACTCTCTATTTCACTCTGTTTAATGTTTTACGATTCTCTTTGATATGTATGGCATCTAGAAGCGAAGAGGAAGGTATATTTAGCTGTGTTTATTTGTTTTCTTGTATATTACACTCACTATTTCACTCTGTTACTCCCTGTGCATGCACTCTGCTCCTGTTTATACGTCAATTTCTCTTCTCTTTTTCTCTCTTGTTTTGGTTTTTTCTACTGCATTTCTATCTTATGTTATCTATGGTTACCCTGCTTCAGAATTGTTTAATATCTTTCTCCTTAAAATATATATATATATATATATATATATATATATATATATATATATATTTGTATATGTTTTTACAGGGAGGAGAAGCCCTTCTGCTGTTGCATAGGAGAAGCAGTTTGCTGCTTCAAGGTATTGATGCTGCTTCTATTTGCTGTTGCTGCTGTTTATTTCTTGCTTCCTTCCTCTTTATTTAGCGGCATCAGCAGTTATATGAGGGCGTTTACAGGAGCCACATTAAATAATACTACGCGGGAGGCGATGAAGGATATGTAGTTTATTTCTTCTTCTTCTTCTTCTTCTATATATATATATATATATATATATATATATATATATATATATATATATATATATATATATATATATATACAAATCTTTCAAAAATTATACTATTAGAGAATAAAATATCCAACTTTGCAACTTTCTTTGCTTTTCTTATTAATTTATTTTCTTGGCTAGAGCCCTCGTGTCTATTTTATTTTTTTATTTTATTTATTTTATTTATTTTATTTTATTTCTACCTTCATAAGACTCAGACATATACAATAACTAAAACAATTAGATAGCCTTCTGAATAGCTGCAGGTTGTATGTGCATTTATATATATTTATATCTATATTTATATTCGTATCTCTATTTATTTATAATGTATATGTTGCCTACCCAGCAGCAGCAACACCAGCAACACCAGCAACAGCAGCAACGGTAGCACTAGCAGCAGCAGCAGCAGCAGCAGCAGCAGCCCAGAAGCAGCAAGTAGCGTTGCTTCACGAGCTCCTTCAATTTTCGTGTTTTGTTTGTTTAGACTTTCGATAAAATTAGTTTTATACGTTCATAAGAAAGACAAATCGCAACCTCAAAGGTCTACGAGGGTTTACAAGTTTTTACTAGGGTTTACTAGGATTTGACTAGGGTTTACTAGGGTTTACTAGGGTTTACAAAAGCTTATGATGGTTTATAAGAGGTTTTATAAAGATCAATAAGAGTTAAGGGTTAATGAGGGCTTCTAAGGGTTTATAAGGGTTTAGGGTTTAGGGTTTATAAGGGTTTAGGGTTTAGGGTTTATAAGGGTTTAGGGTTTAGGGTTTATAAGGGTTTAGGGTTTAGGGTTTATAAGGGTTTAGGGTTTAGGGTTTATAAGGGTTTAGGGTTTAGGGTTTATAAGGGTTTAGGGTTC
The DNA here is from genome assembly GCA_963920595.1 of Eimeria praecox. Classification (NCBI taxonomy): domain Eukaryota; phylum Apicomplexa; class Conoidasida; order Eucoccidiorida; family Eimeriidae; genus Eimeria; species Eimeria praecox. The sequence continues at coordinate 3,657,837 of OY986946.1, read as the reverse complement.
AGGGTTTATAAGGGTTTAGGGTTTAGGGTTTATAAGGGTTTAGGGTTTAGGGTTTATAAGGGTTTAGGGTTTAGGGTTTAGGGTTTATAGGGTGATGGCTGCCCCTCCTCTGCGGGCATTTCTAAGGAATACTTCTTTCGCCATAGTTTGAGCTTGGAGGTTGGGTTCTCCCTTCGGTATACAAGCAACAGCAGTTAGATTATTTGCGTTAATACGTATATTTTGTTTTAAATGTATTATATTTGTTCCTTGAAGAAATACAATCTCCACTTTTAATGGAGCTGTCTGTACACCCGAAAGTAATTCACAATCTCCTCGATATTCATATGCTGTTTTAAAAAAATGACAGAAACCCTCGTAATATTTTGTTTTATCCTGCTGTAGATACAGAGAAGAAAAACAAACACATACAATAAAACAAATATACAAACACTTCCTAAGGTTTATATATATATATATATATATATATATATATATATATATATATGTTCTCTAGGGTTTTGTTTAGGGGAGGTAGGGGATAGTAGGGCTTCTACGATCTTGTTTAGGGTTTCTAGGGTTTAGGGTTTCTAGGGTTTAGGGTTTATAGGGTTTAGGGTTTATAGGGTTTAGGGTTTATAGGGTTTAGGGTTTGAGGGTGTTTCTCGTTTTAATCACGCATGCAAACCCTCATGCTAAGCCCTATCATTATTATTATTATATTACTATTATTATTATTATTATTATTATTATTATTATTATTATTATTATTATTATTATTATTATTATTATTATTATTTATTATTATTATTATTATTATTATTATTTATTATTATTATTATTATTATTATTATTATTATTATTATTATTATTATTATTATTATTATTATTATTATTATTATTATTATTATTATTATTATTATTATTATTATTATTATTATTATTATTATTATTATTATTATTATTATTATTATTATTATTATTATTATTATTATTATTATTATTATTATTATTATTATTATTATTATTATTATTATTATTATTATTATTATTATTATTATTATTATTATTATTATTATTATTATTATTATTATTATTATTATTATTATTATTATTATTATTATTATTATTATTTATTATTTATTATTTATTATTATTATTATTATTATTATTATTATTATTATTATTATTATTATTATTATTATTATTATTATTATTATTATTATTATTATTATTATTATTATTATTATTATTATTATTATTATTATTATTATTATTATTATTATTATTATTATTATTATTATTATTATTATTATTATTATTATTATTAATTATTATTATTATTATTATTATTATTATTATTATTATTATTATTATTATTATTATTATTATTATTATTATTATACATATTATATTCTATTAAAGGCACCACCTCAACGGCAAAACCCCTAAAACCCCTAAACCCTAATCCCCCTCCCTCTCCCCCCCTCAGACAAGCTGGGCAAGCTGCTAAACCCTAACCCCTACCCCCTAAACCCTATCCCCTATCCCCTATCCCCTACCCCCTAA
>OY986946.1:3633789-3638789 GCA_963920595.1 Eimeria praecox | reverse complement strand
TTTGGTTTGTTTGTGTTTCTTATCCTTTCTCTCTTTGTTAAGTATTTTCTATTCTTTTCTTTTCTTTTATTCTATTTTATTTTATTCATTATCGAATGGTCTGTTTCTGTGGTGGGTCGCCGCAGCATCAGCAGCAACAGCAGCAACAGCAGCAACAGCAGCAACAAAAACAGCAGCAGCAGCAGCAGCAACAGCAGCAGCAACAACAACAGCAGCAGCAGCAACAGCAGCAGCAACAGGGGAGCTGCAAGAGCAGCAGGGGTGTGTGTTGCTGTTTCTCGTACAATTGAGGAGTATCTGTGTTTAGGGGAGGAGAGATGAAGTTGACGATAAGGGCGTCGCGCCGAAAGCTGCTGCATCTAGCAGCAACAGCAGTATTTCTTTTGTTGCTGTTGCCTCAGCAGCAGCAGCAGCAGCAGCAATATGTGCAGCAGCAGTATCAACACCAGCAGCAGCAGCAGCAGCAACAGCAGCAGCAACAGCAGCAGCAGGAGGGGTATAATATGTGGGGTATAAGCTATGTTTCAGGATCCGAAGATAAGACATTATTCGATAAATTAAATAAGAATAAATTAATGAAAGTGAGTGTGGGGAAACCTTTTCGTTTTTTATTTGGTGATTTGTATGATAAATTAATAAAAAAACATTTTTTGAAAGAATTTGAAGAAGCAAAGAAAGAATTAATATATATGTATAATCCTTCAATAGAATATAAAATTGCGAGAGCATGGCATACAGCATTAACATATCAATTAAGAGCCGCTAGATTACCAGAATCATGGAAGACAGCAGCATCAGATCTACACAAAAAATTAGGGGGAAGAGGAGATATATTGAAGTTTCTACCTTCAGGAGGAAAGAAAGGTAGAGAATTAAATCTAAATTATGGTGTTTTACAAAGAGAGTTTATTAGTATTGCTGTTTTCTTTATTCGTTGTTTTGTACCTAAAGATATTATAAAATGTAAATTAAAGGCAGATAATTCTGCTTCTATATGTATAAATAGATATGAACAGAATATTAAGGATGCTCTTTATTCTACATTAACAGCTTTCTTTCATTATATTGTTTTAAGAGCACCAGGGTCTCGTATATTATCTACAGCATTTGTATTTGCTGCTGTTGCTCCCTGTCCTTTTGGTTACCTCGCAGAATCTGTGTTTATTTATGGTGTTCTTGTTGATTCTCATCCTGATATACTTAAATCTTTAGCTTCAATTCGTAGAATAGCGAATTCAAAAGCATGTCCTGAATATAAAAAACATCTTATTCGTGTTCTAATGCTTGAGGGAGTTACACCAGCAGATATGGCGAGAGCTACAGGTCTTAAGAAACAACTTAATACTCTGAATTCAAATATAAATACATTAATTAAACAACAACAGCAACAACTACAACAATACGAAGGCATTCATGATATTGATGAGAGCAACAACAGCAGCAGTAATAATGATAGTGATGGTGGTAGCGATAGTGAGAAGAAGACAGGCATACAACTCACACAACCTGATCCTGAAGTGTTAAAGAGAGATTTTGATGCTTTCTTGGGGAATATAAGGGGAAATACAGAAAGAAGAGAAGATAAAAAAGATATAAATGAAGCTGTAGAACATGTATTCGCATCTCCTGATGCTGCTGCTGCTCGAGCATATTTTGATAGAGTCAAAATCCTACTTGATGCTGGGGATGCTATTACGCCTATGCCTGAAGAGAAAGATGTAGCTTTCCCTGATTTAAAAGGATTAATTGAACAAACAAAGAAAGAATTTAAAGAAGAAACAGAGAGGAATCCACAAAATACGCCTCTCAAATTCAATAAATCTGATGATAAGAAAGCACAAGCTGAGGAAGCATTGAAACAAGCACAGGGTGATGAGTTGCATGTAGAGAAATTTATGGAGGAAAAAAACAAAAAAAACAACGAAAATAAACAAAAATAAACATTTTAAAACATTTGATTCAAAAGATTTTCAAAAATAATAATTTAAATTCAACTTCACTCTCCTCGTGTTTCGGATGATGATGGGTGGGGGGGGGAAGGTGAGTCGTCGCCATACTTTTTGCTGTAAATGAGCAAGAAAATAGAAAAATAAAGCGGAATAGGAATTAAATATATATTTAAAACATATTTGAAATGAAATAAACACAAAAAGAATTACATTTAACCGAAGAAACACACACAAATGTATCTTCTTCGCTCTACCGAAGACACACACTGACATGATCTCATCACTACACTTAGTGTGTATGAATGTGAATGAAGGAACAGAGAAGAAGAAGAAACAGGATATGTATGTATATATATATGATATATATATATATATATTATATATATATACAATATAATATATATAATATATATTATATATATATAATATATATTATATATATTCTATATCCCCTATGCAATTGTAGTTGTTGCGTCATACAATCACCCTTTCCTGTTTGGTAGAGAGAGATTTATATATTATATATACGCGCGGAAATTCTTGTTTATGTTTTCTCTTTCTTCTTCTACATTCAGCTGCTTGGAGGCGGGGTGTAGCTGCCTATACACCTGAAATACGCTATCTAAAAACAGCTAGCTGAGCAAATAAACATACAGACGGCTGTCAAATCCTTTTTTTTATACTCCGCCTGGTTAGGGTTTAGGGTTTAGGGTTTAGGGTTTAGGGTTTAGGGTTTAGGGTTTAACAACCTTCGCTGGCAGACTCTCTCTAGCAGCTTCTAGTCTACAGCTAGCTATAAATAGCTGTTGCTAGCTACAAATAGATACAGTAGATAGCTATAAACAGACTCAGATAGCTAGCTACAGACAGACACAGCTAGCTACAGCTAGCTGCAGCTAGCTACAGCTAGCTGTAGCTAGCTGTAGCTAATGCTGTTATATTACAATGATTCACTGCTCTGTTGTAAGAGGCCGTGTCTGCTGTTGTACTTCTATTGTTTGTATTATTATGTATACTATTATTTCTGTATTATTATTATTATTTATTATTATAAATAAAATAATACAGAAATAATAATACATAATAATAATAATAATAATAATACTATTATTTCTGTATTATTATTATTATTTATTATTATTTATATTATTTATATTAATTATTTATATCATTTATATTACTTATTTATATTTTTTTGTTTATTATTCTGCTTTTCATCTAAGCCTGCAAAACTAGTCTATCCTCCTGATGTCCGCTCCTCTATAAATAGAAAACAAATATAAATATAAATAAATATAGATAAATCTAAATAAATATAAGTGAATGTAAGTAAATATATATAATATAAATATAATATATAATATAAATCAATATAAACAGACAGATAGATAAATATAAATAAATAAATAAATTAATACGTATGTTCTAGAGAGAACAAGATGGCTCTAACTTTATTTTTTGTATTTCTTTCTCTTTCCTTTTTTATTTTATTTATTTATCTAAATATAATATAATATAAAATATTATTTTGTATCTCTTCAATAAATAAATAAATAAATGTTTATTAAACATATAAAAACAAATAAATATAATAATATATAAACTTCTATAGTTTATTATATAATTAAACTTAGTTACTTCTTCCTTAAACAAACACAAAACGATTATATCTTATTCTATTTATTTTATTTATAAAATAAATAGAATTAGATATAAATGTTTTGTAATATATTTGATTATATTTATTTTGTTTATAAAATAAATATAATTAAATATAAAAGATTTGTAATATGTACAATTATATTTACTCCATTTTATTTGTCTCTTATTTTATTTTATTTTATTTGTTTTCAATTTAATTCAATTAATTTAATTTAATTTAATTTAATTTAATTTAATTTAATTTAATTTAATTTAATTTAATTTAATTTAATTTAATTTAATTTAATTTGAAAGAGTTAGAAAGAACAAGAAAACCCTAACTTTCTTTTTTGTATTTCTTTCTCTTTCATTTTTTATTTTATTTATTTATCTAAATATAATTTTGTTTATTTTATTATTTTATTTATAAACAAAGCCAACAAATATAATTAATTACTAATTACTAATTATCAATTACTAATTATTAATTTATTAATTATTAATTATTAATTAATTATTAATTATTAATTAATTATTAATTAATATTTATTTATTAATAATAAGTATACATATATATATATATATATATGTATATATATATATATATATATATATATATAACATATATATTATTTATATTTCTTTCATTCTTCTCAACTTCAAACAAGCTCATGCAACCTCCTACGTCTTCTCTTGTTGATCCTGCAGCAAACAATATTAATATAAAACATATTATTTATTTAGTTATTTGTTTATATATTTATTTATTTATTTAATTAATTTATTTAGACTATTTATCTTATAAAATAGAATATCTTTATATATACAAATATACATATGTATACGTATATATATATATATATATATATATATATATATATATATATATATATATATATATATATAGGGCAAGACCTCAAGAAATACAAGTAGAAGAAAATTAAAAACAATAATAATAATGATAATAATAAAGAAGTATTTTTTGCTTAGATAATAAATATTATTTATATATATACATAAACAAATAACATTTATTTATTACAAACAATAGTAGAACTAAATAAGTTAATTACTTAATTAATTAGTTAATAACCTATATACATGCATATATATATATGCATATATATATATATATATATATATATATATATATATATATATATATGCTGTAGAAAACGACGTACTACATACATTATATGCATAGATGCATTAGATAGATAGATAGATACTATTAACGTACATATACACTACATATATACATATATACATATAAAAAATAAATAAATAATTAATCAAGTCCTTACCTGTGTTGTTTTAAGAATATCTTCTTCTTCAAAAGCAGCAAAGGCTGAAGCTACATTTCTATCAAGTTTCTCTTGTTTATCTCTTTCTATTTCTTCTTCTTGTAAT
>OY986946.1:3601289-3616289 GCA_963920595.1 Eimeria praecox | reverse complement strand
ATAAATAATAAAGAAGGAGACAGATATAATAAATAATAAAGAAGGAGACAGATAATATAAATAATAAAGAAGGAGACAGATATAATAAATAATAAAGAAGAGACAGATATAATAAATAATAAAGAAGGAGACAGATATAATAAATAATAAAGAAGAGACAGATATAATAAATAATAAAGAAGGAGACAGATATAATAAATAATAAAGAAGAGACAGATATAATAAATAATAAAGAAGGAGACAGATATAATAAATAATAAAGAAGGAGACAGATAATATAAATAATAAAGAAGGAGACAGATATAATAAATAATAAAGAAGAGACAGATATAATAAATAATAAAGAAGGAGACAGATATAATAAATAATAAAGAAGAGACAGATATAATAAATAATAAAGAAGGAGACAGATATAATAAATAATAAAGAAGAGACAGATATAATAAATAATAAAGAAGGAGACAGATAATATAAATAATAAAGAAGAGACAGATAATATAAATAATAAAGAAGGAGACAGATATAATAAATAATAAAGAAGGAGACAGATAATATAAATAATAAAGAAGAGACAGATAATATAAATAATAAAGAAGAGACAGATAATATAAATAATAAAGAAGGAGACAGATATAATAATAAAGAAGAGACAGATAAATAATAACGAAGGAGACAGATAAATAATAAATAATAAATAGAGAGAGACAGACTTAATTTATTTTGTTGCTGCTGTTTGTTTTTAATATGTTGTTTTGTTTGTAGAGACGGAAGGAGACTACGAAGAGGAGACAGCAGCTGCAGCTGCAGCTGTACAGACAGCAGCTGCTTCTCTATAGATATATTCTTCTTTCTTTCTTGCTGCAGCTGCAGCAGCAATACACACAGACAAACCTATCACAAACAGAAGCTTAGAAGACATAACACCAGCAGCAGCAGCAGCAGCAGCAGCAGCAGCAGCAGCAGCAGCAGCAGCAACAGCAGAAGCTGCAGCAGAAGAAGCTGCAGCAGCACATACAGCAGCTACAGCTGCTGCTGCTGTAGAAAGGAGAGGATATGAGCAGCAGGAGAGAGATAGATGCTGCTGCTGCTGCTGCTGCTGTTGGTGCTGCTGCTGCTGCTGCTGCAGCTCTTTGGTTGTTTGCTGCAGCAGCAGCAAACAGCAAGATAAAGATAAGGAGAGACAGCAACAAGCGAAGAGGCACAGACAGACAGAGCAGCAGCAGCAGCACATCTACAAAAACAAAGACAGAGAAGCAGCAGCAGCAGCAGCAGCAAATATACAAAGACAGAGAAGCAGCAGCAGCAGCAGCAGCAAATCTACAAAGACACAGCAGCAGCAGCAGCAGCAGCAGCAGCAGCAAATATACAAAGACACAGCAGCAGCAGCAGCAGCATCAGATCTCAATTAATATATTACTTGTGTCTGAAGCACATCAACATATCGCAGCTTTTGTTTTGGGTTTGTATGGGAGAGGCCGTGTTGCTGCTGCTGCTGCTGCTGCAGCAGCAACAGCTGCTGCTGCTGCTGCCAGTCTGCTGCTGCTGCTCTTTCTGCTAGTGCTTTTGTCTCTGCGAATAGCTGTCGAGACAGCGCGCGATAACAATCTAAATCCTGCTGCAGCTCTTCTTGCTGCTGCTGCTGCAGCTGCCTTGCTGCCTCCATCTCCCTCAGCTGCTGCTGCAATGCTGCAGCAGCACGAGCCTCTCGCAGCGCAGCAGCAGCAGCACGCTGCAGCAGACAAACCAAATAATAAAAATATAAACAAACAAACCCTAAATTAAATAATAAACAAAAACACACACAGCGAGCTTCTTCTATATCTGTCTGTCTGTCTGCTGCTGCTGCTGCTGCAGCTGTTGCTGCTGCTGCTGTTGCTGCTGCTGCTGCTGTTGCTGCTGCTGCTGTACCTCGGCTTTCTCCTTCTGCAGCAGCAGCACATCGTTCTCGTTTTTGAGTCTACGAATATCTGCTGCTTGTCTACGTAGCTCCTGCTGCAGCTGCTGCACCTCTGTCTGATGCAGCAGCACTTTGTCTTCTAGCTGCTGCAGCTGCTGCTGCAGCTGCTGCTGCAGCTGCTGCTGCAGCATGTGGCCTTCTAAGGAAGCTTCTCGAGCTTCAACTTGCTGCTGTTGCTGCTGCTGCAGCTGCTGCTGCAGCATCTTAACTTTCTCTTCTGCTGCTGCCAGCTGCTGCTGCTGCTGCTGCTGCTGCTGTTGCTGCTGCTGCTCCCAAAGATGTGGCGCTTCCTCATTATTGGTTTGCTGCAGCAGCTGCTGCTGTAGGTGTATACACCTTTGTCTTTCTTGATCTAGCTGCTGCTGCAGCACATCGTGCTGCTGCTGCACCTGCTGCAGCTCCCTAGCCAAGGACCCCACATTCAGCAGCTGATTTTCTGTCTCCTTCGCTTGCTGCTGCAGCTGCAGCAGAGTATTTGATAGCTCCACGCCTCTTTGCTGCAGCTGCTGCTGCAGCGAACGAATCTTGCTGTTTGCTGCTAGCTGCTGCAGCTGCAGATCTTGTGTCTCCTGTCGCAGCTGCTGCAGCTCTAATGCTGCAGCATCACCCTTGCTGTTCTGTAGCAGCTGCTGCTGCTGTTGCTGCAGCTGCTGCTGCAGCAGCACAACCTTCTGCTGCTCTGACTTGAGTTGCTGCTGCAGCTCCTCGTGCTGCTGTCTCAGTGCTGCATTGTCTTCCTCTGCAAGCTTGTGCTGCTGCTGTTTATCTTGATGCTGCTGCGCCAGGAGCAGCAGCTGCTGCTGATGCTGTCTGTCTTGTTCTTGCTGCTGCTGCTGCAGCTGCTGCAGCTGCTGCTGCGCCTGCTGCAGCTTAGAGCGAACTGCTGCTGCTTCCTCTGCATCCCCTGCAACTATATTTTCTGCTGCACGTAGCTGCTGCTGCAGGGCTCCTTGCTGCTGCTGCTGCTGCTGCTGCTGCTGTTGCTGCTGCTGCTGCTGCTGCTGCATTTGCTGCAGCTGTCTCTCCTGTTGTTTAAGAATGTGTTTCTGCTGCTTCAGCTCTTGATGAGCTACATCTAAATCTTTAAGAACACGTTCGTGCTGCTGCTGCAGCTGCTGCAATGCTGCTGCTGTTTGCTGCTGCTGCTGTGTCTTCTCCTTCAAGGTATATATCGCTTGCTGCTGCGCTGCAGCAACTCGCTGCAGCTCCTCCGTCTCAGCTAGCTGCTCGGCTAGCTGCTTCTCTAGATCTGCTGCTGCATGCTGCAGCAGTGTCTTCTCATTGTTTGTCTGCTGCAGCTGCTGCAGATGTTTTGCTGCTTCGTGCTGCAGCTGCTGCAGCTGCTGCTGCAGCAGATGCTGCTGTCGCTCTGCCTGCTCTGCTGCAGCAGCAGCCTCCTTCTCGCTCCTGCTTCTTGTCTCTCTCAACTCCGCTAGCTGCTGCTGCTGCTGCTGTCGTAAATTCTTTTCTTGCTGCAGCATCTGCTGCAGCTGCTGCATCTGAGACAGGAGCCGCTGCTGCTGCTGCTGCCACTTACGCTGCTGCTCTTGCTGCTGCTGCTGCTGCTGCTGCTCTTTCTCTTCTGAGTTGTTTAACTTTCGCTGAAGAGCAGCGAATTCTTCCTGCTGCTGCTGCTGCTTCTTCTTATCTTCTAGCTGCTGCTGTCGGGCTTGTTGCATTGCAGCTCTAGCAGCAGCTAGCTGCTGCTGCAGCTGCAGCACATGCTCTTGCTGCTGTGCTGCTAGTGTCTCTTGATCTCGCTGCTGCTGCTGCTGCAGACTACGCAGCAGCTGCTTCTCATCAGCAGCAGCTTCTAGACGATTCTCTAGCTGCTGCTGCTGCTGCTGCGCCTCCTTTAGAGATTGCTGCTGCTGCTGCAGCAGCTGTTCTGTTTCTCGCAGCTGCTGCTGCAGCTGTTCTGTCTCCTGCTGCTGTTGCTGCTGCTGCTGCTGCACTTCTTCACGCCTTGTGTCTGCCTGCAACAGCAGCAGCTCCAGCTCCTTGCAGCGCTGCTGCTGCTGCTGCAGCTGCCTATACACCCCATCCATCTTCACCCTCATGAGTTGCTGTTCTTCTGTAAGCTGCAGCACATGTTGCTGCTCTGCTGCTGCGGTTTGTTGCTGTATCTCTAACAGATTTTGATGTTGCTGCTGCAGTTGCTGCAGCCTTTGTTTCGTCTCTGCTGCTGCAGCACGAGCCTGTTGTATATCTTTTGCTGCTGTCTGCAGTTCTTCTGTAAGTGCAGCGCAGCGGGAAGACCACTGGTCACGTGAGTCTTCGAGGGCTTTCTCAGATACATCTCCCTGCTGCAGCTGCTGCTGCTGCTGCTGCAGCTGCTGCTGCAGCTGCTGCAGCAGCTGCTGCTGCTGCAGCTCCCGTCTCTGTGTTGCCTCAAGAGCACCAACTGCAGCAGCAAGCTCCTCCTTAGCTTTCGAATGCTGCTGCTCGATCACACGTAGTCTCTGCAGCTCTTGCTGCTGCTGCTGCTGCTGCTGCTGAAGCTGCTGTCGCTGCAGCAGCAACTGCTGCTGTTGCTGCTGCTCCTTCAACGCACTTTGCTGCTGTGTTGCTGCTAGCTTCTCGCTTAGTTGCTGCAGTTGTCCTTGTGCTGCTGCAGCATCCTGGTGTACGCGCAGCAGCTCAGCTTGCAGCTTCTCGATTTGCTGCTGCTGCTGCTGCTGCTGCTGCTGCTGCTGCTGCTCCCTCTCCGCTGCTTGCTGCAGCAGATCCTGTAGCTCTGCTGCTTTGGCTGTTAAGGTTTCTTCATTCTGCTGCGCTTGCTGCAGCAGCTGCTGCTGCTGCTGCAGCTCCCGTTGCACCTGTCTTGCTGCTATTTGCTGCTGCTGCAGCTCTTCTTCAACATCAGCTCGAGTCTGCCGCAGCATCTGCCGCTGTTGCTGCTGTTGCTGCTGCATCTGCTGCAGGGCCTCCCTGTGCTGCTGCTCCGTCTGTGTTTTCTGCTGCAGCTGCTGCTGCAGCTCAATACACTTCTGCTGCATCTCGAGTGCAGCTTCTCTCTGCTGCTGCAGCAGATTGCGTTGCTGCTGCAGCTGCTGCTGCAGCACGCTGCTGCTCTCGCTGCTGTGTCTCTCAGCAGCAGCAATCTCCTCTTCAAGCGTGTGGCATCGTTCAGTAGCAGTCTTTGCTTCTTCTCGTGTCTGCTGCAGCTGTTGCTGCTGCAGCAGCATCTCCTGCTGCTGCTGCTGCAGCTGTTGCTGCAGCTCTTCGATACGGATAGTGAGGCTTTCACATTCTGTTTCTGCTGCTTCTTTTGCTGCTGCATGTTGCTGCGACAGAAGCTCTGTCTGCTGCAGCAGCTGCTGCTGCTGATTGGCTCTCAACTGCTGCTGCAGCAGCTCTCCTTGCAGCATATCTATCTGCTGCTCTGCTTCTACAAGCTTAAGTTGCTGCTCTTCGTACTGCGCCTCCACGTCTCTCAGCTGCAGCCGCAGGGCTTCTGTCTCCTCTCTTAACTGCTGCAGCAGCTGCTGCTGCAGCTGCTGCTGCTGCTGCTGCAGTACTTGCTGCTTCCGATGTGTGTGTCTTGACTGCTGCAGCAGCTGCTGCTGCACTGCTGCATCTTGCTGCTGCTGCAGCTGCTGCCGCAGCTCATCGCTCTCCTTCCACGCTCGTTGTAGCTGCTGCTCTGCTGTCTGCAGCTGCAAACGATACTGGCTGCACCGTTGCTGCAGCAGAACAGAGTTCGGCTGCTGCTGCTGCTGCTGCTGCTGCTGTTGCAGCTGCTGCTGCTGCAGCTCGCTTGTATGAAGCTGCTGCTGCAGCTGTCTCAGCGACTCACGCAGCAAAACTACTTCCTGCTGCAGTGCATCTCTCTCTCTTGACTGTAGCGGCCGGTCTGTTGCTGCTCTTCTTATTTGCTGCTGCAGCTCCCCACATATCTGCTGCAGCTGCTGCAGTTGCTGCTGCTGCTCCTTCTGTTGAGCGACGGCAGCTTCATATGCTGCAGCAAGCCGTTCTTCGTTTGCTGCGCTGGCTTCCTGCTGCTGCGCTGATAAGCGTAGCTGCTGCCGCAGCTGCAGCAGCTCCTGCTGCTGCTGCAGCACAACCTCTGTCTGCTTCTGCTTTGCTGCGTTGGATTGATGCAGCAGCTCCTGCAGCCTTAACACCTGCTGCTGCTGCTGCTGCTGTTGCTGCTGCTGCTGCTGCTGCTGCTGTCGCAGTCGTTGCTGCTGAGACACCGTGAGCCCTCCAGATGTCAGCTGCAGCTGCAGCTGCTGCTGCTGCTGTTGCTGCTGTTGCTGCTGTTGCTGCTGCAGCTGCTGCAGCTGCTGCAGCAACGTCCCTTCCCGCTGCTGCACTGCAGCAAGAGAGTCGTTAGCTCTCTCGAGAGATAGCTGAGCTGTCTGCAGCGCAGCAGTAAGAGATTCAATTTGCTGCTGCTGCTGCTGCTGCTGCTGCTGTGTTTCTTGCTGCAGCAACTGCTGCTTCATCTGTGCCTCTGCAGCAGCAGCAGCTTGCTGCTGCACTGCCTCATCTCGGGCGGATTCTGCTGCTTCTACGCGCTGCTGCAGCAGCTGCAGCTCTAGCTGCTGCTGCTGCAGTTCCTGCTGCAGCAGCTGTGCTCTTCTGGCAGCATCTTCTACGCTATCTTTGTATTGCTGCAGCAGCTGTTCCTGTTCTTGCTGCTGCTGCTGCTGCTGTTGCTGCTGCTGCTGTGCAGCAGCAAGCTGCTGCTGCTGCACTGCTGCCTCCTGCTGCAGCACCTGACAACGGCTGTCTAGCAGCTGCAGCTGCTGCTGCAGCGCCAGCCTCTCAGCCTCACCACTACCTTCTGCTGCTCGCAGCAGCAGCTCGAGCTGCTGCTTTTGCTGCTGCTGCTGCTGCAGCAGCAGCTGTGTCTGTCTCTCTCGGGCATTGGCTGCAGCAAGAGCTTCCTGCTGCTCTAGTGCTGCTGCTTGCTGCTGCTGCTGCAGCCGCCTCATCGTATTTAGCTGAGAGCGCAACCCCACAGCTTCTGCTGCTTCTGCTGCTTTCTGCTGCTGTTCTGTTGCAAGCTGTCTCCGAAGATTTGATGCTTCTGTCTGCAGCTGCTGCAGCAGCAGCTGCTGCTGCTGTTGCTGCTCCCCTAACACACTCGTGCTGAGAAGCTGCTGCTGCTGCTGCTGCCGCATCAAGACCACTTCCTCTTCTGCTTGCTGCAGCTGCTGCTGCAGCAGCAACAGCTGCTGCTGCTGCTCTCTGCAGCGCCTCTGTAAAACAGCTTCAACAGCAGAAGATGCTGCTGCTGCTGCTGTGCTGCTGTTCAAGTCTTGCTGCTGCAGCTGCTGCTGCTGCTGCTGCTGCTGCTGTTGCAGGCGGGAGGTTTGTAGTTGCTGCTGCTGCAGCATTTGCTGCTGCTGCTGTATCCTATCTAGCAGCTCTTTAATTGTATCTGAGACGACAGCAATATCACTCTCAACAACACCGCGTTGACTGATAGAAAACAGCTGCTGCTGCTGCTGCTGCTGCTGCTGCTGCTGCTGCTGCTGCTGGAGGAGGAGCTCTCGAGTGTATGTGTCGAGTTCAGCTACAACCTGCTGCAGCCTCTTCATCTCCTGCTGCTGCTGCTGCAGCTGCTGCTGCAGTCTCTGCGCCTTCTGCTGCTCTCGTTCTGTAAGTGCTTCCTGCTGCTGCAGCTTTGACAACGTTAGAGTTAGTTCTGCTGCAGCTTGATGCTGCTGCTGCAGCAGCTGCTGCTGCTGCTGCAGCGCCTCCCCGTTGCTTTGTTGTGCTGTATGCAGCAAGACACGCAGGCCCTCGATCTCTCTCTGCAAAGCAGCAACAACAGCAGACTCTGCTTCAGGCTGCTGCTGCTGCTGCTGCTGCTGTTGCTGCTGCTGTTGCTGTTGCTGCTGCTGACGCAGCAGCCTCTGCTGCTGCTCCTGCAGCAGCAACTGCTGCTGCTGCTGCTGAAACGTTGCTAGCATAGTATATTTAGATTCTGCTGCAGCAAGCTTAGCAGCAACACGAGCTGCTTCCTGCTGCTGCTGCAGCAGCAACTCATGCAGCTTCTCTGTCTCTGTATTATAAAATGCTGCTCTTGCTGTTTCTGCTGCTAGCCTGTCCTGCAGCAGAGCTGCTTCTTCTGCTGCTGCTGCTGCTCGCTGCTGCTGCTGCAGCAGCTGCTGCTGCAGCAGTGTCTCAGCATCTAGCTGCAGCCGGCTCGCCGTCAGCTCTTCTGTAAGCTGTTGGCGTTCTATCTGCTGCTGCTGCTGCTGCAGCTGATGCTGTTGCTGCTGCTGTCGCAGTTGCTGCTGCAGCTCCCTCAGCTGCTGCTGCTTTGCTGCTAGCTGCTGCTCTGCTGCTTCAGCACGACCAGTCCAGTATGCTGCTTCCCGCTGCTGCTGCTGCTGCTGCATGTGCTGCATGCGTAGTTGATGTTCTAACTCGCTTATCTGCCGCTGCTGCTGCAGCAACTGCTGCTGCTGCTGCTGCACCTGCTGCTGCTGCTCTTCCTCAAGCACTTTAGATTGCTGCAGCAACTCATAATCTGCCTGTTCTTCTACCTGCTGCAGCTCTTTCTCCTGCTGCAGTTTATCTCGTGCTGCAGCAGCAAGATCTAGCTGCTGCTGCAGCTGCTGCTGCATCTCTTCCCACTCTTGCTGCTGCTGCTGCCACTGCTGCTGCTGCTGCTGCAAACGGCTTTCTATCTCTTCATACTGCTGCTCCTTTTGCTGCAGATCTAGCTTCAGCTGCTGCTGCTGCTGCTGCTGCTGCTGCACTTGCTGCTCTAGACGCCCAATGTGCGCCTGCAGCTGCTGCTGCTGCTGCTGCTTTGCTGCTTCAAGAGAATCGCGCTGTCTTATCAGCTTTTCTAGCTGCTGCTGCTGCTGCTGGTGCTGCTGCTGCAGCTGCTGCAGCTGCTGCTCCGTCTCTGCTGCCTCAGCTAGCTGCTGGCGGGTTTCGTCGATCTGCTGCTGCTGCTGCTGCTGTTGCTGCTGCTGTTGCTGCTGCTGCTGCTGCAGCTGCTGCTGCAGTTGATTCTTCTCATACTTAAGGGTCTCAATTACCGTGTCTCTTTGCTGCATAGAATGTAGCTGTTCATTAATTTGCTGCTGCTGCTGCTGCTGTTGCTGCTGCTGCTGCTGCTGCAGCCTCTCGAGCTCTTTAAGATGAGCCTGTTGAGAAAGCTGCTGCTGCTCCTGCTGCTCTTCTCTTGCTGCTGCTGCTGCTGCTGCTGCTTGCATCTGCTGCTGCAGCGAAGCTATCTGCTGCTCTTGCAGCCTCAGCTGTCTCTTCAGAGATTTATTCGCTTGTTCTAATTTATCTTTCTCTGTTTGGAGCTGCTGCTGCTGCTGCTGCTGCTGGGCGATCCGTTGCTGCTGCTGCTGCTGCAGCAACTGCCGCTGCTGTGCTGTCTCTTGTAGGAGCGGCAGCTGCTGCAGCTGTTCTTCTAGTTGTTTGTTTTGCTGCTGCAGTAAGTTTGCTGCTGCTTCTGCTGCTGATAGATGCGAGCTAAGCCTTTCTTCTGTCTTTGTTGCTTCCTCTATCTGCTGCAGCAGTTCTTCTCTTTCTGCTGCCAGGATACGCAGCTGAGCTTGCTGCTGCTGCTGCTGCTGCCGCAGCTGCTGCAGCTGGTTATACAGCTCATCTCTTCTTTCTTCTGCATTTGCTGCTGCCTTTCGGTGTATATCAATTGTCTCTGTCGCACTTTGTTGCTGCTGTTCTTGCTGCTGCTGCAGCAGCTGCTGCTGCTGCTCTGCAGCTTCTAGCTGCTGCTCCAGCTGCTGCGCGTGCTGCTGCAGCAGTTCAGACTTATCGATAGCCTCTTCATACGATTGCTGCAGCTGCTGCAGCTCTTTCCTCTGTGCTGCTGCTGTTGCTGCTGCTGTTTCTGCCTGTTGAGAGAGGTCTGCTGCTCTTTGCTGCTGCTGCTGCAGCTCCTGCTGCAGCTGCTGCACCTGCTGCTGCAGCAACTTCTCCTGGGCCTCATAAGAACGCTGCTGCTGCTGCCGCTGCTGCTGCTGCTCCTTCTGTAGTCTCTTCAATTGCTGCTGCAGGTCCTTGAGCTGCTGCTCTTGCTGTCTCTTTGTCTCCTGCTGCAGCTGCTGCACTTGCTGCTCATGTTGCTGCTGCGTCTCTGTCTTTTGCTGCTGCAGCTGCTGCTGCAGCTCCTTTGCTGCTGCTGCTTTCTGCTGCTGCAGCTGTTTCTGCAGCAACAAATTATCTTCGTATCGCGTGTTGGCTAGCTGCCGCTGTCTTTCTAGCTGCTGCTGCTGCTGCTGCAGCAGCAACTGCTGCTGCTGCTGCTGCCTCTCTGCGTTCTTCTCTCGCTCCTTTGAAGCAGCTAGCTCAGTCTCAGCAGCAACACGAGCCTCCTGTGTATCTGCTAGCATCTGCTGCAGCTGCTGCAGCTTCTGCTGCTGCAGCTGCTGCTCCTCTTCGTTCAACGTCAGCTGCTGCTTTGCTGCAGCAAGCTCGGCCTCAGCAGCAGCAAGAGCAGCAGCAGCTTCCTGTTGCTGCTGCTGCTTCTCCTGCTGCAGCTCCTGCAGTTGCTGCTGCAGCTGCTGCCGCTGCTCTTGCATGCGCCTCATATCTGCTGCTGCTCGTGTCTGGCTCTGCAGCAACTGCTGCAGCTCTTCCCCTTGTTCTGCTGCTGCTGCTGCCATGTGCTGCAGTCTGTCTTCGAGCAGCAGGAGTTGCTGCTGCGCCTCTGTTTGCTGCTGCTGCTGCTGCTCCGCCTCTGCTGCGCGTTGCTGCTGCTGCTGCTCCAGCTGCTGCTGCTGCTGCTCTAGCTTCTCCTGTTGCTGCTTCAGCTGCTGCTGCTGCTCGTTCAGCTGCTGCTGCTGCTGCTGCAGGTGCTGCCGCGCCTCTGCCTCTGCTGCAGAGACACGCTGATGCTCGCTGCGGCTTTCTAGCAGCAATTGCTGCTGCTGCTGCTCTCGTTCTGCTGCTTGTTGCTGCTGCTCTTTAAGTTGCAGCTCTTGCTGCTTGATCTGCTGCTGCTGCTGTTTTAAATGCTGCTGCTGCGACTTCAGCTGCTGCTGCTGCTCTTCCGACTGCAGCAGACTCTCCTGTAGCTGTGTCTGTAGCTGCTGCAGCTGCTGCTGCTGCTGCTGGATATGCTTCTGCTGCTTCTGCACCTTGTGCTGCTGCTGCTGCAGCTGCTGCTGCAGCTGCTGCTGCAGCTGCTGCGCCTGCCGCTGCTGCTCTCCTGTGAGAAGCTCGGCCTGCTTCTGCTGCTGCGTGTGTTGCTTCTGCAGCTCTTCCTGCTGCTGCAGCCGTTGAAGCAGCAGCACTTGTTGCTGCTGATGTTCTTCTAGTAGGGTTGTTTGCTGCTCTGCTAGTGCCTGCTGCTGCTGCAGCTGCGTAGCGAGTTGCTGCTGCTGCTGCTGCTGCTCTGCTGCAGCAGCAGTACGGCTCTCGAGAGCAGCAGAGGTTTCCTCTAACTGCTGCTGCAGCTTCTTATATTCTCTTTGTAGCTGCAGCAGCTGCTGCTGCTCTTTGCTGCTGCGCTCCCGTGTCTCTGCAAGCGTATTAGTAAGCTGTTCTTGCTGCTGCAGCAACTGTTGAGTTTGCTGCTGCTGCTGCTCCAGCTGATCTGTCGCCTGCTGCTGCTGCTGCTGTAGCTGTTGTTCGTGCTGCTGCTGCTGCTGCTGTAGCTGTTGCTCGTGTTGCTGCTTCTGCTGCTGTAGCTGTTGCTCGTGCTGCTGCTGCTGCTGCTGTAGCTGTTGCTCGTGTTGCTGCTGCTGTTCCTGAGCTTTGCGTGTATATGTTTGTGCTTCTTCTTGCTGTTGTTGCTGCTGCTGCTGCAGACGTTGTCGGAGGGTATCTGCGATTTGCTGCTGCTGCTGCTGCTGCTTATTTGCTGCTGCTGCAGCACGGAGGGCAGCATCCAGGTGTACACGCAGCTCTACAGCTTCCTGCTGCAGCTCTAGGTACTGTCTCTCTGCTTCCTGAGATAGACAATTAAGCGTTTCTTCTGTCTCCTGCTGCTGTGCTGCTAGTTCGTTGCTCCTTGCTTCAGATTGCTGCAGCTGCTGCTGCAGCTGCTGCAGTTGCTGCTGCAGCTCTGCTGCCTCCTCTATTAGCTGCTGCTCTCGCGCTTGCTGCCGCTGTTCTCGAGCTGCTGCGTGCTGCTGCTGCTGCTGCAGCAGCTGCTGCTGCTGCTGCTGCAGTCGACACACTTCCTGCTGCAGAGCTGCTCGTGTCTCTGCTTCTGTTTGCTGCGCCTGCTGCAGCGAATGCTGCAGCTGCTGCTGCTGCTCTTGATGGCGCCTCTGCACTTCTTCTCCCTCAGCAGCAGCTTTCTGCTGCAGCTGCTGCAGCTGCTGCAATACTGCTTCTTGCTGTTGCTGCTGCTGCAGTTGTTGCTGCTGCTGCTGCTGCAGTTGCTGTCTTAAACTCGCAGCCTCAGCAGACAGCTCAGCCTTAAGATCTGCTGCTGCAGTTTGTTGCTGCTGCAGTTCTTCTACTCTCTGGCGTTCTTGCTGCAGCAGCAGCTGCAGCTGTTGGTTTTCAAGCTGTGCTGCTGCTATTTGCTGCTGCAGCTGCTGGTTTTGCTGCTGCTCTGTCTGCAGCTGTTCGGTCTTCCGTTGCAGCTTCTGTGCTGCTGCAGCTTGCTCCCTCTCTAGCTGCTGCTGCAGCTGCTGCTGCAGCTGCTGCTGCAGCTGCTGCAGCTGCTCTTCCGTAGAAGCCAGTCTCTGCCCTATCTCTGCTGCTTCAGCTTGACTGTTGCGTAGCTCTAGCTTGACGGCTATCAGTTCTTTCTCTTGCTGCTGCTGCTGCTGCTGTTGCTGCTGTTGCTGCTGCTGCTGTTGCTGCTGCTGCTGCTGCATTAAACTGTTGCTGCGTTTCTGTCTTGCTTCGAGTTGCTGCTGCAGCAGCTGCAGCTCTTCCTCTGCCTTCCCTGCCCTTCGAACAGCATTTATAAAATCATGGGATTGACGATCGTACAGCTGCTGCAGCATTTGCTGCTGCTGCTGTGCTGCAGCAAAGTCTTCCTGTAGCTGTTCGTACAGCTGCTGCAGCTGCTGCAGCTGCTGCTCCGAAGCCCGCTGCTGCCGCTGCTTCTGCTGCTGCTCCTTCTTCTCAGCTGTCTCTTGCTGCTGCTGCTGCTGCTCTCGCTGCTGCTGCTGCTGCTGCTGTTGCTGTTGCTGTTGCTGTTCTTCTTTACATGGTCCTGCATCCGACTGCTGCTTCTGCTGCTCCTGCTGCTGCTCCTGCTGCTCCTGCTGCTGCTGCTGTTTCTGCTGCTGCTGCTGCGGGTCTGTTGCTGCTGAGTGCTGCTGCTGCAGCGTGGCAGCAGCACGCAGCTCCATCGTCTCAGCCAACGATTGAAGGCTTGCGAGTTCGCTCGCCGACTGCTGCAGCTGCTGCTGCTGCTGCTGCTGCTGCAGCTGCTGCTGCTGCTGCAGCAGCAGCAACTCGTTGTGTTGTCGATGCAGCTCCTCAAGCTCACCAAACTGCTGCTGATGCTGCTGCAGCAGGTTGCTGTGCTGCTGCTGCAGCTGTTCTAATTCCTCTGTCTGCTGCTGCAGCTGCTCTCTCAGCTGTATAATTATCTCTTCAAGTTGTTTTGCTGCAGCACGAGCTGCTGCAGCTTCGTGCTGCTGCTCCTGCAGCCGCTGCTGCAGCAGCTCGCTGCTCCTTCGTTGCCGTTCAAGAGCCAGCTGTAGCTCTGCTGTTCGCTGCAGCAGCTGCTGCTGCTGCTGCTCGTGCTGCTGCTGCTGCAGTTGCTGCTGCTCCTGCTCCTGCTGCAGCAGCTCCTCCTTATCTGTCAACGAAAGCCGTAAGCTTCGGGTTTCTTGTTGGTGCTGCTGCTGCTGCAGCAGCTGCTGTCTTGCTGCTGCTGCAGTACGCTCTCTCTCCTGCTGCAGCTGCTGCAGCAGCAGTTGCTGCTGCTCCTCGCCTTGTCTGAGGCGTCGTGCTGCTTCTTTCTCTCGTTCTTGCTGCTGGGAGCGAAGATCTTCTATAATCTGCTGCTGCTGCTGCAGTTGATGCTGCTGCTGCTGCAGCTGCAGCTGCTGCAACTCCATTATCTGTCGCATACGATTCGTTTGAGCGGTATTTGCTGCAGCTTCTGCTGCTCCTCCTTGCTGCTGCTGCTGCTGCTGCTGCTGCTGCTGCTGCTGCTGCTGCTGCAGCTGTTCTAGCTCGTGTCTTTGGGCTGATGTTATTCTCTGCGTTAAAGCAGAAAGCTCTTGCTGCATCTGCAGCACCTCCTGCTGCAGCTGTTCCTCGCTATCTGCTGCTGCTGCTGCATTCTCTTCAGCGTCTCTCAGCTGTATAGACAGGTCGTCACATTTGCTTCTAAGGGCTGCTGCTGCTGTTGCTGCTGCTGCTGCTTCCTTTTCAAGTGCAGCAGCACGCTGCAGCAGCTCCGTTCTCTCTCTTGCTGCACCTTGTAGCTGCTGCTGCTGCTCCTCTGCTCTCTGCAGCAGCAGCTCTTGTGCTGCTGTGTTTGCTTCTAGCTGCTGCTGCAGCGACGCTATGTCGCTCTGTAGTTGAAGATTCTGCTGCTGCAGCTGCAGCAGCAAAACCTCTGGTTGTCCTGCACCGGCTCCATCAGGGTCTTGCTGCTGCTGCTGCTGCTGCTGCTGCTGCTGCTGAGCCTCCTCCTGCTGCTGAGCCTGCTGCTGAGCCTGCTGCTGAGCCTGCTGCTGCTGCTGCTGCTGCTGCTGCTGAGCCTGCTGCTGCTGCTGCTGCTGCTGCATCGCACGTACACTGAGCTCTCTATCTTGCTCCTCTATCTGCTTTTCAAGCAGCTGCAGCTGCTGCTCTTGCTGCTGCAGCTGCTGCTCTTGCTGCTGCAGCTGGTCCTCTTGCTGCTGCAGCAGCTGACTCTGTTGTTCTATTTGCTGCTGCTGCTGCTGCAGTTGCTGCTGTTGCTGCTGCACTTGCTGCTGCAGGTCAGACTCGCGCTGCAGCAGCTCCTGTTCCTGCTGCTGCAGTTGCTGTTCCTGCTGCTGCAGCTGCAGCTCTTGCTGCTGCAATTGCTGCTCCTGTTGCTGCAGCAGCTGCTGCTGCTGCTCGGTCAGCTTCTGCTGCTCTTCTAGCTGTGCTTCCAGCTCCTGCAGCCGCTGCTGCTGCTGCTGTTGCTG